>JBBBDQ010000499.1:1892500-2297500 GCA_037127315.1 Ascarosepion bandense
TTCAGTTGAAAATAGGCAAAAATTCTCCAGCATTTGGATAATTATTTGTTGATATTCTTCTAAGCTTTCAGCTCACATGAGCCATCTTTAGAGAGGTTGTTTAAACTGAAATATTATAACATCCACCATCACCGACGATTTTATTTTGTGTCGACATAAAACTCCGCTTGGTAACGACAACAGTTACCAAAAACAATAAAAAATAATAAACGCACAAAATAGACAGTCATTGTTTCTTATATTTAACAGCATATGTTTAGAAAATTACTTGCTGCCTCGATATACTAAATATATATATATATATATATGTGTGTGTGTGTGTTTGTGAAAAGTGCTGATATAACATATTGTGGAAAATGTGTCGGTGAAATCAGAAATCACATTTGTTTTGCAAATGATGACTTCAAAATTAAAAAAAGATAAACAAACGAGAAAAGCATTCCTCAGAAACAGCGCTGATCGGTAATAGTAATTCTCTTATTTGTGAATAAATAAATGCTGAATAGTTTCCACACAGATGAAAAGAGGCAACAGATTTGGTGCTACAAAATGATGCTGTGAATAGCAGAAGAAAACTGATAATATAGACCGAAGCCTAATTTATCAGTTATATTAATGAAACACAATTTCACTGATTAGATTTAACAGAATTAACGAATAAAATATAGATTTGGATTTCAACTTATAAATGCCGACCAAAAAATTAGTAATTCTAGGATTTTCAAAAGTCGTTCACTTTATATTCGCAAGACCTTCTACAAAAGGTAACTGAAGAGAGTGACATGAAAGGACTACAAATAAACTGCAAGAAAACCAAATGCATGGTCATCAGCAAAAAGGGCAGCCAAAAATGCCAAATACTGGTCAGGGATATTAAAATCAAGCAGATAAAAAATTTAGGATGTGCGTTGTGGTACCGCGGATACCGACTCTAAACGAGAAACCGGGGAGCCGAGTTCGAAATCTAGTTAAATTCCTTGCATTCACTTATGCACAAATACCCTTGGGAAAGGCATTAATCCTTTTCTCCCCTCCAGTTATGGGTTAATTAATAGAACAGATTGGGTTCTATAGCCTTGGCTGGCAACCAGTTTACAGCAGAAAGCAATGGGAACCTACTGCGGGATAATCTTCTGCCCAGTTGTATTCACTTACGCGCAAATACCCTTGGGAAAGGTATTAATCCGTCTATTCCTTCCAGTTATGGGTTAAATAGCAGGACAGATTGGGTTCTACAGCCTTGGCTGGCAACCAGTCTACCGCAAAAAGTAATGGCAACCTACTGTGGGATAATCTTCTGTCCAGTCAGTCATGTCTCTTTGGGGACATGATCGCCTCACCGTGTACCACGTATGGCACTTAACTGACTGGCTGATAAAAATTTAAATACTTTGGAAGTTTTCTAACAGAAAACGGAAAGTACGACACAGAGATCCGAAGACAAATCGGCATGGCAAATGAAGCATTCCAGAAATTGAATGAAGTATTTAGAAACAGAATTTCGCTAGAAACAAAGAGAGTACTGGATTGTTATGTGATGTTGGTTCTTCAATATGGCAGTGAATGCTGGACAATATCATCCAAGATGAAGGAACTGAAATGTGGTTCTGCAGAAGGATGCTGCGAATATCATACATCGAGCATGAGAGCAATGATGAGGCTTTGGAAAGGATGGAAACGAAAAGGAAATTAATACTGAGCATCAGGAAGAGACAGCTAAAGTTCCTGGGACATGCACTAAGGAAGGATGGTTTGGAGAACCTGATAATAACAGGCCAGATAGAGGGAAAATATACAGGAGAAAGCAGAGGATAACATATTTGAAGGACCTGATCAGGTAGATGACGGAACGAGGGTTGCGTGAAGTAGCAGGAGAAAGCGTGCTAAGGGTCACCGGGGATAGAGAGATGTCGAAAGCCATGATCGCCTACGTCCTGAAAGGATAGGAAACATAGAAGAAGAATATTTATTAAAAATCAATTATACTTTTCTGTTTATAACTTATTAATTTTTCCCTGTCCTATTTTCGTGAAGATGGGCATTGAAGGGTTAATTTATTGACATGAAGAGTACTAAGCGTTTATGAGTACAAGACTGATGCAACGAAATTTTCAAAGGTTAGAGAGAAAACAAAATACATCAATACATCTTACAAATCAAATACAATAGTCACGAAGATAATAACTAAAAGCATATTATAGAGAACTAATTTTGATGGAGCATATTCTAATGTGAGTGCTCAGATAAAAAATATTTCTCTTATATACAGAGAAAACAATACCGACTAAAGGAAACTAGACACAAGGCACCAATATGTGTCAATAGTAAGACATAATATCTACCTTGAGAAATAAAGACGTGAATCTATCGCTACGAATGAAAGCACGACTTTTCGACTCTGAGATTCTATTGTGTGTTTTATACCGACACGCCAACTCAAATCGTGATAAAGAATTATTTTCTTTTCTCATTTTTAATATTGAAAGATCATGTTATATTTTCTCTTCTTCCAGAATTCATTTTTTTTCCTTCAAGGTCTCCTATTTTCTTTGAGTTATATTATCCCCCATGGCTCACTTCTCTCTCTCTCTCTCTCTCTCTCTCTCTCTCTCTCTCTATCTTCGTTTCTCTTTACTTCTCCCTATCTGTCTTCGTTTCTCTTTGCTTCTCTCTCTCTCTGTCTTCGCTTCTCTCTCTCTCTCTCTCTCTCTCTCTCTCGTCTTCGTTTCTCTTTCTCTCTCTCTCTCTCTCTCTCTGTCTTCGTTTCTCTTTGCTTCTCTCTCTCTCTGTCTTCGTTTCTCTTTGCCTCTCTCTCTCTCTGTCTTCGTTTCTCTTTGCCTCTCTCTCTCTCTGTCTTCGTTTCTCTTTGCCTCTCTCTCTCTCTGTCTTCGTTTCTCTTTGCCTCTCTCTCTCTCTGTCTTCGTTTCTCTTTGCCTCTCTCTCTCTCTCTTCGTTTCTCTTTCCTCTCTCTCTCTCTCTCTTCGTTTCTCTTTACTTCTCTCTCTCTCTCTTCGTTTCTCTTTACTTCTCTCTCTCTCTCTTCGTTTCTCTTTACTTCTCTCTTCTTTCTCTTTCGTTTCTCTTTACTTCTCTCTCTCTTCGTTTCTCTTTACTTCTCTCTCTCTCTCTTCGTTTCTCTTTACTTCTCTCTCTCTCTCTTCGTTTCTCTTTACTTCTCTCTCTCTCTCTTCGTTTCTCTTTACTTCTCTCTCTCTCTCTTCGTTTCTCTTTACTTCTCTCTCTCTCTCTCTTCGTTTCTCTTTGCTTCTCTCTCTCTCTCTCTCTTCGTTTCTCTTTGCTTCTCTCTCTCTCTGTCTTCGTTTCTCTTTGCTTCTCTCTCTCTCTCTCTGTCTTCGTTTCTATTTGCTTCTCTCAATCTGTCTTCATTTCTCTGTCTTACTCTCTATCTGTCTGCGTTTCTCTCGCTCCCTCTCTATCTGTCTGCATTTCTCTCGCTCTCTCTATCTGTCTGCGTTTCTCTCGCTCTCTCTATCTGTCTGCGTTTCTCTCGCTCCTCTCTATCTTTCTACATTCTCGCTCTCTCTATCTGTCTGCATTTCTCTTTCGCTCTCTCTATCTGTCTGCGTTTCTCGCTCTCTCTATCTGTCTGCGTTTCTCTTCATCCTCTCTATCTGTCTACATTTCTCGCTCTCTCTATCTGTCTACATTCTCGCTCTCCCTCTCTCTATCTATCTACATTCTCACTCCCTCTCTATCTGTCTGCGTTTCTCTCGCTCTCTCTATCTGTCTACATTCTCTTACTCCCTCTCTATCTGTCTACATTTCTCTCGCTCTCTCTATCTGTCTACATTTCTCTCGCTCTCTCTATCTGTCTACATTTCTCTTCACTCACTCTCTATCTGTCTACATTTCTCTCGCTCCTCTCTATCTGTCTGCGTTTCTCACTCCCTCTCTGTCTGTCTACATTTCTCTCGCTCCTCTCTATCTGTCTGCGTTTCTCTCGCTTACTCTCTGTCTGTGTACGTTTCTCTCGCTCTCTCTGTCTGTCTACATTTCTCTCGCTCTCTCTATCTGTCTACATTTCTCGCTCCTCTCTATCTGTCTACATTTCTCTTCATCTCTCTATCTGTCTACATTCTCTTCACTCACTCTCTATCTGTCTACATTTCTCTTTCCTCTCTCTATCTGTCTACATTTCTCTCGCTCCTCTCTATCTATCTACATTTCTCTCGCTCTCTCTATCTGTCTACATTTCTCTGTCTCTCTATCTATCTACATTTCTCTCGCTCCTCTCTATCTGTCTCGGTCTTACTCTCTATCTGTCTACATTCTCTGTCTTACTCTCTATCTGTCTACATTTATTCTCTCGCTCTCTCTATCTGTCTGCGTTTCTCTCGCTCTCTCTATCTGTCTGCGTTTCTCTCGCTCTCTCTGTCTGTCTACATTCTCGCTCTCTCTCTCTGTCTGTCTACATTTCTCTGTCTCTCTATCTGTCTACATTCTCTGTCTCTCTATCTGTCTGTGTTTCTCGCTCTCTCTATCTGTCTACATTCTCTTTCATTCTCTCTATCTGTCTACATTCTCTTCTGTCTTACTCTCTATCTGTCTCGTTTCTCTCGCTCCTCTCTATCTGTCTACATTCTCTCGCTCTCTCTATCTGTCTACATTTCTCTCGCTCACTCTCTATCTGTCTACATTTCTCTCGCTCTCTCTATCTGTCTACATTCTCTTCACTCACTCTCTGTCTGTCTACATTCTCTTACTCTCTCTATCTGTCTACATTCTCTCGCTCCTCTCTATCTGTCTACATTTCTCTCGCTCCCTCTCTATCTGTCTACATTTCTCTTGCTCCTCTATCTGTCTACATTTCTCTTCATCTCTCTCTATCTGTCTACATTTCTCTGCCTCTCTCTATCTGTCTACGTTCTCTTCTGTCTTACTCTCTATCTGTCGTTTCTCTTCGCTCCTCTCTATCTGTCTACGTTTCTCTTCGCTCTCTCTATCTACCTTTCTCTCGCTCTCTCTATCTGTCTACATTTCTCGCTCCCTCTCTATCTGTCTACATTTCTCTTAACTCCCTCTCTATCTGTCTACATTTCTCTTCGCTCCTCTCTATCTGTCTACATTTCTCTTCGCTCCTCTCTACCTTCCTTCTTACATTTCTTTTCAACTTCCTCTTTAGCTCTCTCTCTCTCTCTTCCTTCCACTATGACTCTCTCTCTCTCTCACTTCCTTCCACTATGGCTCTCTCAATTTGTCCTCTTTATCTATCTCTATCTTCTTTCCTCTTTACCTCTTTCTCTCTCTTTTTTCCGCTATACGTCTCTCTCCTTCTACCGTCCTTTTTCTTTATCTCACTCTATCTCTCTCTTTCTGCCGTCATTTCTATTTCTCTCTCTCTCTACCATCTATCCTCCTTATCCTTTTCTTTCTATCTCCCTGCCTCTTTGCCGCTCTCGATCTACTGTCCTTCCTCTTTTGCTCACTCTCTTTCTCTCAATCTACCGTCCTTCCTCTATCTCTCTCTCTCTCTTCTACTTTGCCGCTCTCTCTCTCCCTACCCCTTTGCCACTCTCTCTATCGTCGTTCCTCTTTTCTTTCTTTCTCTTTCTTTCCCTCTCTCTGCAAGTGTGTGTATATTTATCGTACTTTAACTGCTTTCGATCGTCCCTTCCAAGTTGTTTCTCTTCCAAACGTTTTTTTCTATCTTTCCATCCCTCTTCTCACTCACTATTTTTCGCCTGCGATGTATCTCAGATTTCTCCTAGGTTTTACTTATATATATATATATATATATATATATATATATATATATATATAAATATATATATATACATATATAATAAATTGATGTATAAAAACATATGTAGATTTTGATAGGATAGCCATAATCTGTTGAACTAACACATTAACCATTACCTCACGATAATTAAAAAAATCAACTTACATATATATATATATATATATATATATATATATATTTCACAGAAAAAAAACTATCAAAAAAACAGTTACATTAAGGAAAAAGCCCTCAATGCTATTTAAAAATAAACTTAAATCTAGATCAATTTAAGACATAAAGCATTTAGAAAAACTAATCTTACTGTTATCGCAATTTTGTGTGTGTATATATATATATATATATATATATATATATATATATATATATATATATAATTTTTCCGTCTGTCTCTTTTTTCTATCTTTTATTATTTGCTCACTCTATTTTCTTCTTAGTTTCTCTTCATTTATCTCTCTCTCGATTTGATTGCCTACCCCCTTCCATCCTATTTTTCTCAATCTCTGTTGTATCAGTTTAGCCAACTTGTCGTTTACTAGAAAATTTCATCCAATGATAATGAACGTCTTTACCTTTGTCTCCTGACAATAGTCATTCATTTGCCGCACTCTCTGCGGAGGTTAATGGGAAATTATATTGAGAAAATGGAAGTTGACTCAATGAAAGCGAAGTAATTTAAAAAATGAATTACTTTCTCATCAATAATGAAGAGCCTGTTTTCTTTTTTTAATGATTTGCTGATATTTTGGCCGTAAACTCTGCTTGGCGTTCTCAATTTTGGTAGGTCTTGCGTATTTTGAAGACAAAATGAGAAAAGCAATTAACCCCACCAAAGGTTATTTTTATTTACTCACCTTTCGGCTTTTGGAAGAAGGCCGCAATTTTGGAGTGCACAGTGAGAATCGAAATTACTACTTATGGTGAAGTTATTGAAATAACTAACGAGAAGACATCGGGAATTGTGAAAAACAATAATGTATTAACAAAAATACAATTGGTGTTAACGCCGAGTCGTGTCCCCGCTCAGCAACAGGACGAATCTGTTTACGACCCTTACTCCTTCACTCTCTACCTCTGACTGCCCGGAATACATAACTTGGTAACCGGACGTGACGTCAGGAATAGTCCATTAGTCAATCGACTCACAGGGGCGCCACCCTAACACTACTCAGTATTTTGAACAAGCGTAGTACCGGCATAGACACTTATCACCAGACTTCCAAAGTCTATCGTTCCTAGCTTCTCGGTGTCTGTCGATAATTTTTATACCCACAACGCTGCATTCAGTCAGTTAAGTGTCATACGTGATACACGCTTAGGCGATCATGTCTCGAAAGAGAGAGATGACTGACTGGGTAGAAGATTATCCCGCAGTAGGTTGCCATTGCTTTCTGCGGTAGACTGGTTGCCGACCAAGGCTATAGAACCCAATCTGTCCTGCTATTTAACCCATAACTGGAAGGAATAGACGGATTAATACCTTTCCCAAGGGTATTTGCGCGTAAGTGAATACAATGGATTCAACTGGAATTCGAACTCGGCTCCCCGGTTTCTCGTTCCGAGCCGATATCAACTGTACCACAATGCACATCCTTAACGCTGCATTACTGACTGAATAAATGTCGGATTTTGTTTCTTTTATAGCTTTATTCCATTATTCATGCATCGTTTCTTCGAGGAAGCGAGAAGAGTATAGCAGCCGCTATGTTTCACACCCACATACATACGTGCTTTTCTACATGTCATTTAGTTTGACTGATTGGCTAATAAATCACTACTACTTTACTATAGGACAATTTAACAATCGTAATTGTCTTTGAAAACCTTCGGCTCTTAACAAATCTACCTAGTCTGTTTAATACGCGTGTTGCAATTGGTTAATTTTTAACCAATCAGATATTTTTAATGTAAGATTAAGTTTCCCGCGGTGCCTCTGGGAGTCTATTTATTTTCTTTAAATACAGCTAGTTTTTACAGCTCGTTAGTAAAATTTCGGCTGTCGTCTGAATCCACGTCAGACACAATCTTGCTCGAACACTTAAACGCGCACACAGACACAATATTTTGTAATACAAACTTACTTTTTCACTTTGGACACTTTGCTAAGCTCATCATTTAAGCATTGTTGATTCGAAACTTATTTCCGCACAACACCTCACAGTATAGCGGTTGCTATGTTTTTCTTACCCACATTCGGTTCTTGTCATTTACTCGTCTGCGATTGGGTAATAAATCACTACTGTTCTTCGCAGTCGCCTTTGAATCTTTCGGCTCTGAAGCAGCTCTTTCATATGTGTGCGGTGATTGGTTAATTTTTTACCCAATCATATTTTTTCATGTAAAACCAGTTTTTCCCGTGTTTCGTTTTTGAGCCACCGTTCTTCGTTAAATTCGGCTACTTTCAACAATCTAGTCAGTAGACGAACAGGCTGGCTAAACGACTCCACGTAAGTCTCTCTATTCAAACCTTCCTTAACGCACACACAGACACAAACCTTTGTTTTCCCTTTGAACATTTTCACCAAGAACTTTTGAACTCTTGACCAAAAGTTGTGTTACTTACAATTACATTCAAAATAATTGTGTTCTTCATGTTATTTATTCTTACACGAAAACCTTTCTAACAATTATAACAAACTTTTTCAGCGCAAGAAATTTTTTTTTTCATTTAAGTGACTTTGGTCACAAACAGTTAAAGGGGAACAACTTTTTCCTCTTACTCTATGTATACTATTATTACATGCTTTGTTTGTTTATTGAATATACTTTCATTTATTGGTTACAAATTGGAGTTGTTGTCTTTATTTTTCATGAATCGTAAGTCGGACGAATTGTAATATAAATCGTAAAGGACCTAAAAATCCTCTACATCAGCAATTGTATCTGTGTTAATCATACTTCCCAAATAAACTTTATTTTGAACAGTCGTTCAAAGATACGTTATCTCGCTATAGAGAACTTTATTAAAGCAGCTGACTTTTGACCAAAACTACAGTCAATGGGAGAACTTTTCCCTTCCATCCACATTTTGTACACTGCATTGTTTCACTGATGTATTTTTGTTCAATACATGTTTATTGTTGGTTACTAATTGGCGTTGTTATTTATTTCATGAAGAATCTTTAATATAAATAAGTGAAGGTATAAAACCCCTACAAGAGGACGGATGTCATCAGGTTGACTAACTACCTGTCACTGCATGATGTTCTCTGACTAAAAAATCTGTTAGCAGTGAAGTGTTATCTACCTTCCATTCTGACAGGCGTACTCGCTACGTGCGTTTTTTTGGCCTTGTTTTACAATTTGTAACAAATGTATGAGTGAAGGTTTGACGAGGCAGACATCATGGCCGCGTATACAAAAATGGCAATGCGCGTGCGCGACCAGACTGAGAGCGAGGTCCGTATTCATTTGCTTAAGCGTATGCCTCGCCGGCATCAAAGCTGAGAGTTTGCGAGGGTAAAGTTAGTTTCATTTTTGCAAAACTCATACGTGTTGTTCGTTTCGGTGTCGACTGCGGTGTTTGACTGGGGAAGAAGGCTACGACTATGGAGAATAAAACTGAGAAAATAAAGACTACAGTAATTTCATTACAGAAAGATTACAGGATTTAAACAAAAACAACCCAAACTGTCTCGCTAAACATTACCATAACTTGAAGAGTTCCTTGTTAAGATTAATTTAATTTGGTATTAGGATCCCCACTAAGAATTGAAGTCCGTATTCAATAATAATGTCCAGCCAAACTAGTTCGCTGACTATGTGCAGGAAGTGCGAGAAAAAAAACTGTTCGAAAAGAAGTGGGGGTTACAGGGCACATAAAAAAAAAGAACCATTACCAGTTTAAACAGTAATTACTAATAATTCCATGATTAGTCGTCACGGTGCTGTTAAATAGTTAACGAGGTCTTCTGGTTGATTGCGATCCTTATTGAGTGCGAAATACTCGTTACAAATTCCACTAAGGTTAGCATATAAGATACTCCTTGGCCTAGACTAATAGTTAACGAGTTAACGTAGGTGACCTTATGATTGGATAATGAGTTCGATCCTTACTTACGCCAAACTAAGCTATGTCCGAATACAAAGACCCAACCTTCCTAGCAGTAGCTGCTGCTATGGATTTGACGTATTCATTCCACTTCAGGTTAGTTGAAAAAAAATGAGGCCAAGTGATTAGTCAGTGATTCCTCCTCAGTCTTTTAAACAAGATTAGAGGTTTATCCCTTCTTTCCTGTTTAGAATGAAGTTGAACCCCAATCCTAAAGTCTACTTCAAATTTATACTCCTAACGTCTCCGTCAAAAGTATGAAATTTTATTTACTATTTATTTTTCCCTCAATTAAAGTAGACAGGTTCACCTATTCAGTCCACACTCCTTAGTCTTTTGAACAGGAGTAGAGATTTATCCCCTGTTTAGAATTAGGTTCCCAGTTGCTTCTAAAGTTTACTTCAACTCTATACTTCTAATATCTTTACCTAAACTGAAATTTTATTTCCTCAAAGTAAATAGATTCACCTATTGTTCAGTTCCCACTTTTCCTCAGTCTTTTGAACAAAATTGAGGTTTATACCTTGTTTTCTATTTAAGATTAGATTTCCGGTTCCTTTTAAATTTAACTTCAGCTGTGTATTCTAAACGCTTGTCCTTTCCTACGCTAATATAACTCCACACGGTAACCTTACTACTTTGAGTGGCTTTTGGGCCTTGTATGGTGTGAACATTACTAAATAAGAAATGACAATACCGAGTAGAAACGCGGGATCTAAATTATGGGAAAAAATCTAGCGATGAACTAGCAAGAACCTTCATCGAGCTGTTAGTAGACGACACCGTAATCTAAAGGGAAGAATTACAGGTGAGAGGTGGTCAAAAATATATAGCATCTTATATAAATTCCTGTTCACCGAGTAAGTTTTGACTTCTCGCTATTCCTACGAATTCCTGTTTTTTTTTTTCAACCGTTTACACAAGCTCATTAATTAGGCTCTCCAATGACTTTCTCTTGCCTTAGGTACGTCACGTGAGTGCCAAATTCTCCAATACTTTTTCCTCGTTATTCTACATATATCGTCTGTCTTCGTTACTAAGATGGTCTGTCCATGTCATTTTCAGCATCATTCTGTCGAAAGACATTTAGGTTCCCTCAAGTCTCTTCTTCATCTGTGGGGAGACTGTCCTGCATACCATATAGAGGGACTGATATTACATCAGTTTAACACACTGTTCTTTACACCATTTACATTTTTCAGACTGTTGTCCGCATTTTTATTGTCATCATTACGACATGTGTCGAACTTTTTCAGGTTTTTGTAATTTCTATTCGAACCCTTTATTTCGATCACTTTAGGCATATCATTCTTATTCCATGTGCGATGCCACTTCTGGTAGCCATGTAGTTATCTCCCTTTAATTTATCTCTCTAAGTTATTTGATCACCACTGCTGTAGCCTGGATATTGAACTCGCAACACTTTGGGTCAAGTCACTGAAACTAACCAACGTTTATATCCACTGGGCTATGTGTCCATGAGGATAATGACAATTAAGATGAGGACAATAGTCAGAATAATGTAAATAGTGCAAATCTTATCTTATCTCAGAAGTATAGACAAACACTTTTCTTTGTTTCTCCGGAAATTTTCTTGTCTCAATAATTAACTTAGCTTTTGGAAGTCAACTTTCACTGTTTCAAAGCTTCTTTGGGTTTCGGAGTCTTATTTTTTATCTTAAGACAATTTTTATTTTAACTTCTTAGACAAGTTTGTGCTTTTAACTCGGAATTATGCACGTCACCTTCTTATAATTTATATTTGCTCATTTCTTTTTATTTTGGTCAGGTAACTTAACTTTTTTCAAAGTTTTGCTGTAAATATTGCCTACAACACAGGCAGATACTTCTGGTTATGTTCACGAATGATCCTGATAAAAGATCAAATTCTTTTAGAAACTATACACTACTGTTTTTGTTTGGTTGTCTTTCTGCTTTTCGTCCGTCTTTTTATTTCTGTCTGTCATTTTTGTCTGTCTTTCTCTTTCTTTGTCCTGTCCTCTTTTGTCGTCTCCTTTTGTATTTCGCCCTTTTTTGTTTGTTAGAATGTAAATGAACACGGCTCTCTGCATCTTCCTTTTCGTTTATGTAAGCAAATTTCCAGGATTTCTTGAGGAAGATAGCAAAATTGTTTCCTATTAGATTCTCCAATTTCGAAATCAGATAATTCTGTCTCCTAGACTGACTGCTACCAAGGTTAAAGAGCGCAATATTTGAGTTATAGCTGTGTGGGGAGAAGATATAAATTCCTGCCTTTCCAAAGAGCATAATTGGAAACGTGAATACAACAGATTTAGTCCGATTTTGAACTCTGCTCCTCGATTTTACAGTTGTACAATTCTTTATTTTTATACAAGACAAAAATGAATGAAACGAAGGTTAAACCGACGATCGCGTTAGTGAAAATAATTCCAAAGCAAGCAATCTAATTAAAAAGATAAAATATACATTTTATATAGTGTCGCATATATGAATGAAGGACTGGTATTTTAATAGTTATCGGCGCGGAAAACGCTGAAAATATTGCTATCGCTCTGACCTTTGGGAGAAATCATGCCATCTCTTTTCTTACTAGCTGTGAGTAATTAGTAAGGTAGACTTGAGTCTTTAGCCTGGGTAGGGACCTAGTCAATTAGCTGAATTGAGGAGGCAATGGTTAACCACTCTGGATTAATGGTAAATTTATAATTGTGCAAAATCGATTCTGATAAGAAAAACTGAGACCCAACCTTACTAGCAGTAAATGCAGCTATAGAGTGGATGTATTCATTCCACTTCAGGTCGGTTGAAAAAAGTGAAGCTAGGGAATTAGTCATTTTTATTTCTTATTCCCCTCTCCATTGCTCCTTTTCCTGTCCACTCTTTGCTTATATATATTAATCTGATTTACCTCTGTTGCCACTACAGATGCTAAGAAATCCTGGCAAATGGTAGATATTGCAGGAAATGATAAATTTGAGTCTAACTTGATGTCCTTCATACATTTTTACATAAACATAGGAAATCATCTGGTCCGTTACGTCAGTAAAGGTAAAAAAGTAAAAGTAAAGGTTACCTTATAACTCTAAGTATATGCATGAAGTGCCATATCACATTGAAACACTAGTACACGTATGATCACCAAATTAAGCAACGTTGAGCTTGCTTAGTACTTAGATGGGTGATCTTTTGGAAATACCAAGTGTTTAATCTTTGATATACAGGCGGTCTAACGTATAACGGTCTAATGTATAACAGTTGGAAATTGGAAATTAGAGAGCAAAGTTCCAATTGCAGTCGGATTTGTTTTATTCACTTACCCGTAGACCTAGCCGTATCTGACTACCGGGTACACCGGGCACTGGTCCAATCATAGTGAAAATCCGAGCAAGGAAAAATGTCTTCCTCAGAAATCAAACTAAACAATTCACGTAGAAAGAAGGAAAAAAAGAAAGAAAGAAAAACGAAGAAAACATCCGAATGAACGCAGTAAAAATCTGTTTGTTTATTTATTAATTTTCGGAGAAAAGACTGGTTCTACTCAAAAAGTCTGAACCCGATTTCCTGCTTTCGTTCACGTTCTGTGCCTAATTTTTATTAGAATAGCCGAAAAAATCTGCGAAAATCCTAGTTTCTGGAAACGGATGACACTGATGATGTCATCACATTGTCAGCTAAAAAATCCGGGCAATTTTCTCTGTGCCCGGTGTTTTTTTTTTTTTTTAGCCTCAGCTACGGCCCTGCCTGTTGATAAATTCAGGAAAGATATGGTGTTTTTCTGGGGGCCCCACCACCGCCCTTGGGAAAGATAAGAATCAGCTTTTGCCCTCACTGCTGTAGAAGTCAAATAACTTACCTTTCAACATGGCTGTCTCCTTTTGTCTCCCTGCAGGAAGGTGCCCATTCAAGAGTGTGGATATTGTGCTGAATATTTATGGAGCTCAATATACACACTGAAATTATCAGCCAATCAATACTTATAGAATGGACTTGCCTGTAACAGAATGGAATCTCCCAGGTTATTATTTAAACCATCTACCAATTTGCCCTGGTGGTTTTTTGGTCAGTCAGCCCCAACTTCTATTCTAGTTGATTACTGGCTGGTTGTTCTAGAAGGCCTTTACAACAGCTATGCGTTAATTAGAAGGACCGGTACCTGTAAATGATACCTGAAAAATCCCTATAATTTAAAATTGCTTTTTGCTTTAAGTAACCTACAAAAGGTCGATGAACCGTAAAAGACACAAATCAATAGAAATAAATCTACCTAATATTACTCTTTCAAAAGGCTGCGAACGGAAATATTTTAAGAATTTTTGTCGCTGTTTTTGCCGTTCATACTGAGATAATTGTGAAGTTTCCTTCCTTAACTAGACACCTTTCGGTCTGTATTCCGTTCTGATAATAATAACAACGGAGTTTAACGTTCAAGGGTGGGCAATTGCTTTTGATAGCATTGAAACGTTAATAAACTGACTATCGAAGATTTCAGTGAAATAAGAAAAACAAAAACGAAATCTAGTTCCGACGGGATAATGAAGAAAAATGATTCTGGCTTTTTTACCTTTTGGCTACTTTGTCAATTCGAAGTTCCACACCGAAAGATGGCAAAAGAGAAATTAAAGCAACAGAAACGAAAGAATTAACGACAGTGTCGAATAGAATTAATTCGGTAATATATCATCCACAATCAATGAAAAGTATTAAGTTAAAAAGAAAAATTAAATTAAAAAGAATACTAAGCGTGAAGTCGATTTTCCAAATGCTATTAGTTTTCACAAAATTATATTTTTGCTCATGTCTCTTTTTTTCTCGCAAGATCTTGTTCTCTCTCATTATATATATATATATATATATATATATATATAGCTTTTCCAGCTTCTTAACACTCTTCTGTTTTATTGGAGAAAAGAAATATAAAAAAATATGTTCATTAATTTTATCGTTCGAAGTTTAACACTCTCTAGTCTCGAATACTGGTTATCACGGATCGTATATTTAACCCTTTTCGTCCCCGAGTGGTTAATCTGGACTCGAGACTGTATATCTAGCAATTCCGGTCAACGTACACCAGACCTAACACTTCCACCCTGGCCCCTCAACCTCCGGCGTCTTCCTCTTCGGATTGGGGTATCTATTCGGTCTTAACCGAGCTCAAGGGGTTGGCCATAGGTCCCTGAGCATTCGTAAGTTAGTCAACCGACTCACTGGTTTAAATCTGCTTTCTGCCCACGTTGTGATTATTAGATCCAGAAAGCAGAAGTGTTGTTCGTTCGCGGTCGAGTGAAAATGTACACAGGGCTGGTGGAGCCGGTATTAAACATTTAGAATACAGCAAATAGAAATAGATAGAAAAAAAACAATGTCCGTAGGAAGTCCAACAAACAACTGTTTGATGGTTGCACTGTTAATGTCTTTTATAGGCAAGAAAAGAATAGAAAAAGAAAAACGTTACAGAATTAAGTTGTTTTAGCATACCAACTCACACACGGGATTCTAGACAGTGTGTGTGTGGTTAAATTTTTTTAATCATTTCACCCCAAGCAAGGCATTCCACTGCCACTATTGCGCATGGGGATATGTAGGGGAAGGTAAAGAGAGAGAGTGGTTAGATAGAGGAAATGTCAACAGGAGGGTGATAGATGGGTAAGGATACCGAGGCTGGGTAGATGGGAAGAGTGTTAGTGTGTTAGGAGGTGTCTATTGACCTTGCATTTAAACACCTGGTGATTGTAGCCGTCAGGCAAGCAATCATGTGGAAGGGAATTCTACAGTCGGGAAGCGCGCGAAAGGAAACTGTTGGAGTAGAAATTGCGGTTGCATTTTATTGGTTTCACTGTAAAAGGGTGGGATCTAGTTGCTAATCTAGTATCTCGTGCAAATTCGTACCTAG
Source organism: Ascarosepion bandense (assembly GCA_037127315.1). Taxonomy (NCBI): domain Eukaryota; kingdom Metazoa; phylum Mollusca; class Cephalopoda; order Sepiida; family Sepiidae; genus Ascarosepion; species Ascarosepion bandense. Next base: position 1,908,185 of record JBBBDQ010000499.1, read on the forward strand.
AGGGCACCAGTGATCTAAGTTCATCGGAGCAGAAGTCGTGAAAGTATTTATAGAAGAGACACGGGGAAGCCACGTCGCGCCGGTGAGAGAGAGGCTGCAGGCGATCTACCAAGTCGGTATCGATTACATTACAGACTCTCCGTTGTACTTTGTCGAGAAGCCCGAGGAGAATAGCAGGGGCATCCGACCAGATATGGCGGCAGTATTCAATGCATGGGCGGATGGGAGACTTATATATGTGCAGGATAGATTCAGACGGAAAAAACTTTCGGACCCTGCACAGAGAACCGACTTTGTTAGCAGCGGATTTATCATTGGATTCGATATGGTTATTCCATTTGAGGTCCGCTGAGGGTGTGAGACCAAGGAGGCGTAGTGTTTTACTCTCTGGGAGGCAAGCCTGGTCCATGATAATGGGAGGTAGGTGCGATTGTTTTCGTCTCACAGGATATATATATAACTCTTTTCAACAATGTTCTCCAGATTCTTCTCAAATAAAACGCTGGGACTACGGTCCTTTTCTGAAGTACTGGTACAAACGACGGCTAATGCAATTCTGATATTGCAGGGCTAGTGACTAACACCAAGTTTCATATGCTCAGCGGTTTTTCACTGCGACCGCTACGACAATACTTCTCATAGTCCTTGGGTGACTATCAAATTTTAACAATCCGCAACAGGTTCGGGGCGACGCTTAAACTTTTCAAATCATAAATCTTCTTGTCGGGAACAACTCAATCCGACCTTTTCACAAAACATCAGTTTCATATAATTATTTCATAATCTTCTTCCTCTTTCTTGTCTTTTCGTCGTCATCGTACAACAAATACAATCTGCGACAAGCCTTCGTCTGAAACAATAGGACCGATTGCAAGTAAAATCTGCTTTTTCATACAAAGTCGTCTTCGGTTTGGTGGTTGATGAATTGTCAGCAACCTTACTCCAGTGGAGGTGGTGACCCGTACGCTCACACGGCTCTGGTCTCTCTTGTCAGCACCCACCTCATCGGGGAGACCCGATATCACACGACCGTAAACTTCCACGTTCGTCGTCCGACTCTCAATTTCAGCATTACAACGGACTTAAATAAGAAACGGTGGGTCACAATCCAAGCCATTCACGTGCTTAACACAAGTGATCACGAGTGTTTGTTGCTACAGCCAAAAATCATGTAACATCCAAAAATCATGTAACCTCCAAAAGTCCTTTTGCTTAATAAGCGCTATTCCGATTTCACTTGCAAAAATTTATTTTTGTTTATTTCCACCGTTCTCTGATGACACAAATTAAACGGCACTCAACTCAGATTTCACCATTAGTAAACAAAATATATTTCGATGTTCAAACTACTCCAAAATCCTTTTTATCAAAAATTATTATTTCGTTTACCTCCATTGTTTTCTGATAACATAAATATAACGGCCTAATTTTTTTGTTTAGATCAAATTTCGCTACCAGTAAAACAATTACGCTGGTTTATTTCAATGTTCAATTTAACATTGTCACACTGGAAGTAGAAATTTTGTTTAGAAAAATTCTTAATAGAAATTAAAAAGAAAGAAACGAATAACATGATGTTTCGGCTTTCTTCAGTTGCTAGGAATTTTGAACTTTTCAATGTGCGTTTGTGTTTTACTCTCTCTCTCTCTCTCATTCTCGTTCTCTCTCTCACACACAAGCGCTTTAGGCTATTCTATAACATGAAAAAAAATAACAACAGCAAACACATAAACACTCTTAAAAACTGGATATAAAAGTAGCTGGAATCGCTCGGGACTATAAAAATTATGGATAATTTTAAATAAAAAAATAAACGAAAAAAATGTTCGGATGCTGGAAAAACTTAATAAAAAAAACAGTTAAATCTTTCTTCTCGGCCGTATTCAATGAAAGATGTTTGAAAGAAAGAGTGCTGCCTGTGTGTGTGTGTGAGAGAGTGAGAGAGAGAATATATATTTGTAAGTTAGTTGATTTTATCTTCATCATCCCGACTCTAGATTTTAGTGAAATAAAGGAAGGTCAAGAAGTTGTTGGGTATTTCCTATTTATTATACATGAATATTTCGACATCAAAATCTCATCTTTAGAATGGTAGGAGAGCTTGTTTCCCAGCGAGTTCCTCGTGAACCATGCCTTTCAACGAATGGTCATCCTTCGCTGCTACTGCTGTCGTTAGTTGTAGTGTGTGTGTGTGTTAGTGTGTTTATGGTATATATATATATATATATATATATATGTGTGTGTGTGTGTGTGATTGATAGTTGGCGCCGTTTTACGGTCTAATGATATCAATCTGCTTTAGTTTATGGTTTGTTGTCCTGACCGATAGTATGACCTTTGCCTAAGTGGTAGTGGGCTTTGATTTAGGACTTGTTGTTATATCTATCTGCTTTAATTGGAGGCGTATTTATTGCTACATTTTTGTTGCCATCCTGTATTCGTTCTCGTGTATTCTCGTGTGTGCGTGAGCGTGTCATGTGTGTGTGTGTTTGTGTTAATGTGCGTATACTTTTTGCATTTTACCTCCCTCTGTGTTCATTTTAGATATATCTACCTGCATATATTTTCTTGGTATCATGTGTGTGTGTGTGTGTGTGTGTGTGTGCGCTAGCGTATATAGGTACATGTGTATGTGTTCCGATGTATAATGTGTTGGAGTGTTATATTCATGAAGTTACGGCCGTTTTACGATCCGGTCTTCGTCAAATGATATACGTTAGAATTCTAAATCAAAATGGACTAAATACAGGGTTCAGTTTGAAATTCAAACCTATCACCTGGAAAAGGCCGGAGCGTACAACGGTCGAAATGCAGTGTATATGGCAATAAAGATGAGTGCAACAGTCCAAACAACGTAAATAGTGTCTTTGGCAGTTTTCTGTTCATCGCATTCACATTGCCAGAGAACTGAAAAATTGTACAAAGTGAAAATATTCATAATGTATTATCAATAAGTTTGGTGGTTTTGACTTTAGCGCTCCAATGATGACTGGGGCAATAATCGTCTAAACGTCCCCACCCGATTCTGGTAACTTGAAATCCGGAGATTGATGAGTTTTTTGTTTTTTTAAGTAAGCCTTTTTTTTTTTTTCTAGTAAGTCATTTTTTTTTTGTTTACATTAGTGTCGATGAGGATGTATTTGCTGGGGATCTTTTTTGTCAACGACGGGGAAGCCTGATTTATTGAACTTCGGGACGAGATCTATATGGATGTTGTAATCTCATAAACTCTCGACTTGATCATTTCTTTCTCGGATTTGTTTGTTTGTATCTTTTCACCCTAAACAAGGCGATAATTCCATATTCTGCCCACGTTGAGGATTCACACTAGCAAACATCGAGTGATACTATCTGAAAATTTATGTTCTGTGTCCGTTCAGGATATTTGAGATCATGGCTCTATACAATTTTCTGTCCTTCGTAGATCCTAATTTTCTTTTGGTTATCTCGCCTAAACCTTGATCCATTTTCCCTAGGTAGGATAGTTTATATTTTTTGTTCACTTGCCTTCACTTTGTCTTGTGAGTATTACATTTTTCAAGCCTTCTTTCTAAATATCGTGCGCTGTCGCTTCCTGATTTAAATGGGTTTTTATAATCATTTCACCCCATGCAAGGCAGGACCGCCACTGGTGCGCAGAGAGAAAAAACAATGTACAGAGGGATGTCGAAGAAAGGATAAGAGAAAGATGGGAATTAAGGAGATAGAAGATAACAATTACGTTACATTTAAACTTTTGGAGATTCCAGGGAAGCAACGGAAGGGAGTCTAACAAACGAAATGCGAGAAAATAAACTGTTCGAATAGAAGAGGCGGTTGAAATTAAGTATTTCGACTGTAAAAGCGTGAGACCTTGATGGCACTCTAGTAGCACTCGTAAATAGATTTGGTCGGGACACCAGAGAAAGAATCTCGTGAGCTATGAAAATACTTGTAGAAAAAACAGAGAGTAGCCATATGACGTCAGTGAGAAAGTGGATGTGATCTTTTTGTTTCCCTTTTCTCAAATTTATTTCCATTGCGCATAGTCTAAATTTTCTCAACATTCAAACACACACTACGGTTTTTTTTTTAGAATTTTAGGAAAAACCTCCTCTTTGAATGTCCAGCTCCCCCTATCTATGACAAAGTTCCGAGTATTTCATTAATGCTCGGCTTCATATTCCACAATTTCTTCAGTTTTTAAATGATTTTATTTCTTTATTCATTTATTTTTATTTATTTATTTATTTTATTTTTTTATTTTTTTATTTTTTTATTTTTTGTTGTCCCGAATGGCCCGATCCGTCTTTCATTAAAGGTTGGGCAATATGTTTAAATTTCAAAACCCTAGTCAATTTTTAATAATTAAATGCGGTTTCTTCCCCTAGATATACTTGAATGTCAAAGAATAGGCCATTTCCCTGGTATGTGTACATAACCATTATTTTTCTAATGCTTCGTGTGGTGATAAATTAAATCCCATTTTTATATAAAAAAAAAAACTATTAACAAAACATATTCAAACTAAAATTACCAACAATGCATTTTATCTGTAGGTAAAATACAATTGTGTTCAAAATATCTACATTTCGGCATTAAATGACCAATAGAGATTGATATACCACTAAACAAAATCGAACAAATCAAACGCAATGTTTTTTGTTCAAAATGCAGTTACTTGCACAGTTCTCAGAAAATTACCTTTCCCACCCAGTCTTGCTTTTTATCGTTCGAAACCAGCATGCTTCCTTATGCGATCCCCCGGCTTCATCTGATTCTCTACATAAACGGAATTTAAATGAAGTTTCAAGTACTTAATTAATAATGGATACAATGTTCACCCTTCCACAATTTCTTCGGTTATCTATCAAATATTTTTAAAAATTTGTTAACCCTTTGTTGCATATTGGTTACAATTGTAACATTTCTCTAACATTTGTTGCATATTGGTTACAGTTGTAACCAATATGCAACATTGGTTACAGTTGTAACCAATATGCAACAAAGGTTAGAGAAAGGTTAGAGGAAAGGTTACAATTGTAACCAATATGCAACAAAGGTTAGAGAAAGGTTACAATTGTAACCAGTATGCAACAAAGGTTAGAGAAAGGTTACAATTGTAACCAATATGCAACAAAGGTTAGAGAAAGGTTACAATTGTAACCAGTATGCAACAAAGGTTAGAGAAAGGTTACAATTGTAACCAATATGCAACAAAGGTTAGAGAAAGGTTGCAATTGTAACCAATATGCAACAAAGGTTAGAGAAAGGTTACAGTTGTAACCAATATGCAACAAATGTTAGAGAAAGGTTACAATTGTAACCAATATGCAACAAAGGTTAGAGAAAGGTTGCAATTGTAACCAATATGCAACAAAGGTTAGAGAAAGGTTACAGTTGTAACCAATATGCAACAAATGTTAGAGAAAGGTTACAATTGTAACCAATATGCAACAAAGGTTAGAGAAAGGTTGCAATTGTAACCAATATGCAACAAAGGTTAGAGAAAGGTTACAGTTGTAACCAATACGCAACATTGGTTACAATTGTAACATTTCTCTAACATTTGTTGCATATTGGTTACAGTTGTAACCAATATGCAACATTGGTTACAATTGTAACCAATATGCAACAAAGGTTAGAGAAAGGTTACAATTGTAACCAATATGCAACAAAGGTTAGAGAAAGGTTGCAATTGTAACCAATATGCAACAAAGGTTAGAGAAAGGTTACAGTTGTAACCAATATGCAACAAATGTTAGAGAAAGGTTACAATTGTAACCAATATGCAACAAAGGTTAGAGAAAGGTTACAATTGTAACCAATATGCAACAAAGGTTAGAGAAAGGTTGCAATTGTAACCAATATGCAACAAAGGTTAGAGAAAGGTTACAATTGTAACCAATATGCAACAAAGGTTAGAGAAAGGTTGCAATTGTAACCAATATGCAACAAAGGTTATAGAAAGGTTACAATTGTAACCAATATGCAACAAAGGTTAGAGAAAGGTTACAGTTGTAACCAATATGCAACAAAGGTTAGAGAAAGGTTACAATTGTAACCAATACGCAACAAAGGTTATAGAAAGGTTACAATTGTAACCAATACGCAACAAAGGTTATAGAAAGGTTACAATTGTAACCAATATGCAACAAAGGTTAGAGAAAGGTTACAGTTGTAACCAATACGCAACAAAGGTTATAGAAAGGTTACAATTGTAACCAATATGCAACAAAGGTTTAATATCAAAAACGGTATCCAAACCGAATTTGACGGATTATGATCATAACCACGAGTTTGCATTATGAAACCCCAGTCGTTTGTACACTTCTAGAAGGATGGCAATCATGGCTGTTATTGTAATCTTTCTTAGCCAACATTCTACATAGGCAGCTTGTACGCTTCCCATCCTTATCTTTCTCTTACAACATAAACAGCATTTACTCTTCCTCTTCGTTTTGTTTATTAGTTATTTATAATTCCAGAGCAAATTGCGTCCAGCATACCATTTCTATTTTGCGAAGATATTTTTAATTAAAAATGATTTATGCACGGAGAAAATGCAAAACGAAAAAGACATATTTGAGTACGCAGGTAAATGAACACACACACACACACACACACACATATATATATACATTGTTGGTAAATGGTGTTCTTTTTTATTTGACAAGGAGTTTGCAAAATTAATATTGAAGTTTTCATTTCAAGAAAAATATGATCGAAAGTGAAACCGGTTGACACTGGTTTTGTTGCATTTTTTTTTAATTTACATTTAAAAAAAAAACTACCGTGAAGTATTTTCAATATTCTCTCTTTTTATTAATATTCCTTCAAGAAAGAAAACCAACAATAAATTTCAAGTCTTCCCTTGCAATATGTAAAGATTATCCTTATTTGTCAGTGTTTTAAGTCACTTTTAATAACATTTGACGCCTTTAGATAAATACACTTCAGGAGTGAAAATAAGCGCCTCAGCGCCCAGTAACATTTACCAAGGCTAGCTTATTTGACTGTTACTATTGATGAGTTCGTTCGTTAATTCCTCACTGTGTGCCCTATACAAAATCTAAGCATTAAATAGCCCTATATTGTTGACATATCGAAAGGTGAACTCAAAAACCAATCGACGTTGCGTCCTGGATATGATAATAAACTGCATCGGGCTCCTGGGTATGACGATAAACTGCATCCAGTAGCAAGGTATCTGATTGAGAGGCTTAGAGGAGCGTTGAATGACTTCTTAATTGTTGTCGTTCACAGGTTCTTCCTGACCAAGGGTGGCAGCCCCTGTTAGGGTTCCAGATATGGGCAAAAAGTTAACTCGAAAACTAGTCAAAATATTATGAAAGTATAAAAATAGATGTTTATAGTGAAAATTCTACCAAAATTGTTTGGGACAAAATATCACCAGCAATATATTTTAAATAAAACTTATATAGCGGTAATACTTCTGACTCTAAACCAAATCCTTTTTACAAGAATACGTCAATGAAACCTGATCTACGAACTGGTTTCTTACAAAGAATACATATTCTATTCATACGAATCTATCATGAAAAAAATCTTGTCGGGAATGGGTTATTACCTATTGAGGTTGATATTCCTGTAAAACCAAATAAACCTGACCAATAAATCACTTTCTCTAAAAATGGTATAAGTAAAAATAAAACATCAATGAAACCAGACTTCCGACAAAACCATTTTTTACAAGAATACGTCAATGAAACCTCATTTACAAAAATACATATTCTATTCGTACAAATCTATTGTAAAATTCTTGTCGGAGAAGTTGATATTTTGTAAACAAAAACCAAACATTCGATGTTGTTTAATACTTACTGAGGCTAGCCTGGTTGACTTTTGCCATTGAGTAGTGGGGTCATTCCTCACTGGGTGCCCAATACAAAACTCGATATTAAATAACCCATAAATGTATATGTCGCAAATTAGCTCTCCAACAATCGGCATTGGATAATAGTTATCGTGGCAACATTGGTTGGCCATTACCATTGAGTGTTGCCTTCATTCCTCACTCTGTGCTCCCGTACTAAAATCACATTAGATTATCCATAAAGGTATGACATGTGGTAAATCAGTTCTCCAACAATCGGCATTGGATAATGGTTATCGTGGCAACATTGGTTAGCCATTATCATTTAGTGTTGACTTCGTTCCTCACTGGGACCACCGTATTAAATTTGGCATTAAATAATATTGCATTGGTTGATATGTCGTGAGTAGACAGACCTAATTTCACTGAACGAGGTCGAGTATCGTTTCATTGATACGAATAAATTTTCCATTAAAACTTTCGAAAAATATGTTTCAGCAATATTTCTATAAAACAAAAAACAGTTTTTTCTTGAAAACGACATCTTCTAAACTGTAACTTCAGCAATATTTCTATAAAACAAAAAACAGTTTTTTCTTGAAAACGACATCTTCTAAACTGTAACTTCAGCAATATTTCTATAAAACAAAAAACAGTTTTTTCTTGAAAACGACATCTTCTAAACTGTAACTTCAGCAATATTTCTATAAAACAAAAAACAGTTTTTTTCTTGAAAACGACATCTTCTAAACTGTAACTTCTTTGATAATTATATTTTCACGAGCTTCATGCAGAGATATATTGTTTCTTTTTAAATTCTTGCAGGGTGATTTTACAATTAATCAAACTATATTTAATCGTTTTTTTATTAAGTCTGACGAACAGTAATCAATTTATTTAGTTGTTTTTTGTCGCAGCATTATTCAGGTTTTTAATTTAAAGTGGTGGGTCAATTGTGATACAATAAGTTAAAAACTGGAGTGAAATTAAATACTAATCCAGATTAATAATATTTTTTCACAGTGCTTCATCTAAGAGATATATAAATTTGAAAGTAAATGCAGTCAAAAACTGATAACAATGGTTGACAGTGCTTTATTTAATTAAAAATGAAGATGAAAGTAACAATTTAACAAGAATTAATGTAAAAGATATTTAAGAAAAGGTGACAGTGTTTTGTATGATTTTAAAAACCAAGTTAACGATTTATTTTAGTAAATTAAACAAACTAATTTACAAAAAAAGGTTACAGTAAATATTTAAATTAACAATAAAAAGAAACTTTCAAAGCAACTTCATGAATTTTAAAGGTTTTAAAATATTTAACGTTACATAAATTAATCCCTCAACTTTATCGAATGAAATTAGGTTTACATAAATCTATACCCGTTGACAAAATGGGTGAACTCTGAAATCTATTTCGAAATGGTTTTAATAAAAAATGTTTTTTCGAAATGGTTTTAATAAAAAATGGTTTTTCGAAACGGTTTTAATAAAAAATGGTTTTTCGAAATGGTTTTCATGTTTTTGTAGGATTCCGTTTAGAAAAGGCAAAAAGCTGGATGATTTAATTCGAAAACGTTTATTCAATTTTCCCAAACATTTGCATAGCGAGTTGGCGGGGCTACTTAACCCATGGTTGGCCGTTTTAAGTTCAGAATTGTCCTTCTAGCCCGGTTGTAACACAAGGTTATAAGGACGAATTTGTCTTGTTGTTTACTCATAAATGGTTGGGCGGTGGTAAGGATTGGATTTAAGCATTAAGAGACATGATTTAAAGAATACACTTTTCTTTAAATCTTGTCTTTTAGTGCTTAAACCATTTTCTAAATAGATACGAATCGAAGACCTTTTTTATTCCCTTTTCTTAAAACACGTCTCTTCGTGCCTCAACCATTTCTAAGTAATTGAAGTTCTTTTTATTTCCCTTTTTTAAACCTCGGTGTTTTTGTTGAACCAGTATTCGAAATATAGTTAATCTTAATTTCTGCGTTATTGGGTTAACGGGAATTTGTATAAGCCCGAGTTTTAACTATTCGGCATTCACATCGTCATCTGAAAAGGAAGGGTTTTAAGACATGTGAAATTGCCTTCAGGTTGGCTTAACACTTTTAAGCAGAAGCACAAAAGGTGCTTGAAACAATTGCACTTAGAAACTTCCCTAATGAATGGAATCCTACAAAAACAAAACCTCTAAGATAGCTTTTGCCCAAGGAGAGCTACTTTGAAGAAGTGAAAGCTAATGGATAGGGAAAGTAATTTAATTGTGAAATTCCTCAGGTTTTCTGGTAGCATCTCGTATTTTTCCCAAGTATTTTTGGTTCTTTTTTGGCAAGTACTTTATCGATAGAACAAAGCAGAAAAAACTGTTTGCACTTGAATTGTACATTCATTTTATTATGAAAACTCTGTGGAGTAATGTATATTAGTTCGGATTGAGGAACCGTATTCCAATCGAGTTTATTACATTTATTTACATACTAATACCAATCCTCCCCCAACCATCATTTATGAGTAAGTAACAAGAAAAATTGGTCCCTATAACCTTGTGTTACAACTGGTCTAGAAGGACAATTCTGAATTTAAAACGGCCAGCCATGGGTTAAGTAGGCCCCGCCAACTCGCTATTGACCAAGCATGGTGAAATCGGCTACAGCCCTGAAGGCATCGTCATTTAAAAAGGGGATCGTGCCATGGAATTAGGTCCTGGAATGCATCTTGATCTGTAAAATGAACTTTCATTCCTAGCGCCTTTTTTATTCTGAAGAATGGTACAGATCAGTCAATCAGTTAAGTGCCATACTTGATACACGCTTGGGCAGAATATCATCCTGCAATAGGTTGCCATTTCTTTCTGCGTTAGACTGGTTGCCATCCAAGGCTATAGTGCTCAATTTGTCCTATTATTTAGCCCATAACTGGAGGGAATAGACGGATTAATACCTTTCCCAAGGGCATTTGTGCGTAAGTGAATGCAATGAATTCGAACTCGGCTCACCGGTTTCTCGTCTTTCAAAAAAAGAGAAAGGGAGTTTATTAGCTTAAAAAGAATACTTTGATTCAATTATACGAATATTAGGCATATATTTAGAAAAATGCCTGATATAAATATTAGTTTGTAAAAGGAAATTTTGATAATAATTTTATGTTAACGTTAATCTGATTACATCAGTAGTCCCTCAGCTCTTTACAGCTGCAACCCCTTATCCCCTGGTCACATTCCGAGCGCTCCTTTCTCTCACAGATATAAAGTCTCTCAATACTCTTTTCAGCTTCTGGAACGTATAAGGAATCAAAATAATGAAATACTGTAACACTGATCGTTACTTGCTTGACAAGTGCAATATAGCATTGGTTTCCAGAAATGAGAAACAACAAACAAATATTAAGATTTCTATCGGTAGCCTGATCATTTTTGGTAGGCGATTTAATCAGTTTTATCGTGAACATTTTAAACTCGAGGGAAATTAGGAATTGAACTCTGAAGGATTAAAACACTGGAAATAATGTACAACAAAGGCTAGTGAGAATGCTGACGTGTTGGTGAATATAGGTAACCAATGAAAATTAAAGCCGCAAATAATATTTCTAGTAAACCCCTGCTATTTGTTCAAGAGAATAATAGGAAAACTCTGTCTCTTCTACAGATACTTTCACGGTTTCCGCTGTGACAAGCTTAGCTCACTGGTGCCCCCTCTGCATGAATTTACTCGAGCTACTAGACTAGCAATTAGGTCCCTCCCTTCTACGGTGAAACCAATAAAATATAACCGCAATTTTCAGTCTGTTGTCTTCTTTATTCACACTTCTCGCCCGTGGAATTCCTTTCCGTATTCTTGCTTCCTTGAACACTACAATCTCCAAGAATTTAAATGCAAAGTCAATTGCCATCTCTTACATCTCTTCCCTGACAACGCTTGTATCATGTTCTTCCTTTATACTATACTTTCATGCAGCCCTCTTCACACCTGTATTCTCATCCTGTTTTTACTCATTCTCTGACTCTCCTGTAACTTTTCCTCTTTCTCGTTTTACCTCTTCTGTAACCCCCTGCGCACCAGTGGCAGTTCTGTCTTGCTTGGGATGAAATGATAAAAAAACTCTTTGGAATTGTGAAAACTAAGTGGATCACCGAATTTAAGCAAATAAACCAGATCTAGTTATCAACAAAAATTATCTGCTAATGAATATCGTTCATCGAGGTCTTCTCAGAGTAAAATTAAAAGAAAGTAAAAGTTCCTGTGTGTTTCTGAGATGAGGTATTGTAACTATTCACACCCTTTGAACTGTTGTCCTCATTTTCATTCTCATATTCACGTCGTTTCGGTCGGTGTACGCTTCGATCTTCTTCAGGTGATATACTTTGGAATTTCGAACCAAGCTCTTTATATTTAGTCCAGATTGTTCTATTTCCACGTGACATGTCTTTTCTAAATATCTCGGTTTCAGTTAGTTATCTTTATTAACTTAAACAGGGGACCGTGAGTTCATTACTTGGTTACAGCAGAGGGGAACAAAAACTTGAAAAATTGAGTTACTACTAAAGTCCACCGGTCCAGACAAAATCCATATGGCTGTTCCTAAGAGTATCAGCCCCGAGTAATCTTTTTTCAATACTGGCAAAATTGTTCAACGGGAAGAGGGATGCTTCTCAACTCTTTGGAATTTACAAACTGCTTACCCTGTTTTTAAGAAGATGGGTGATCGTTCATGCCTGTCGCAGTACTGACCCATTAGCATCCTTCGTGTTATCAGTAAACCCCTTCGAATCTATTATCAACAAGAAGAATGTTTCACAGCTCATGTCTTTAGCGTCATTACTCACTAATCACCAAAGCACGAGATAATTCATCATGAGAACCGTTGCCCTAGACATATCAAAGGCTTTTCACAAGGTGTGACGTCAGGGGTTGCTACATTAACTCTTCAGCTATGGAATCTCTGGAGAGGCTTTCTTAATTATCAAATCCTACGTAACAGGATGAACACTGAAATATTTCATATTGCTTCCAAAGATAATTAACTCTTCATGAACTCGTTAAGCATAGAACATACCAAATCAGTTTAATCTATCACTCATTTGATTAGCCACTGACAGAAGATGAATAGAAGGCTTTCAAAAGGTCGTAAAGTAAGTTCCAGAAAGACCTTGAGCTTAGCTTCATTCACTCAAATCAACCTAAACAAAAATTGCTACTAACCAGATGCAGAAATATTAGTTTTTGAAGTAGTTTACTCGAATGACCAGGCTTATACTAGCTGTTTTATATTATAGAGTTTATATTATATATATATTAAACAGTTTATATTACCAGTTTTTGAAATAGTTTACTCGAATGACGAGGCTTATAATAGCAGTTTAATATTATAGACATAATAATATGAACAGTTTATATTAGCAGTTTTTGAAGTAGTTTACTCGAATGACGAGGCTTATAATAGCAGTTTAATATTACAAACATAATAATATTATGAACAATTTATATTAGAAGTTTTTAAAGTAGTTTACTCGAATGACGAGGCTTATATTAGCAGTTTAATATTATAGACATAATAATATTATGAACAGTTTATATTAGCAGTTTTTGAAGTAGTTTACTCGAATGACGAGGCTTATAATAGCAGTTTAATATTATAGACATAATAATATTATGAACAGTTTATATTAGCAGTTTTTGAAGAATTTACTCGAATGATGACGCTTATGATTATCTAGGAATAAAATAGATTTGCTTTACACTAACCTAAAATTGCGGCTTTGTCGTATGAAGGCACTTTTTTTGTTGTATGCAATACGGAACATTTTCGTCGACAAGGTAAATCCTCATTTTCTTCTGTACAGTTACATCAATTTCAAAGCTTATCCAACTATTTAAATATCGAACGATAAATATTCCCGAAAGGAAAGGCAAAATCGTGAACATAAGTTTATGTTCATATCTGTGGTTCAGTTCTAGGATTTCCAAAATAGAAACCCTCACGAAATGGTGGAAAAACCCTTTTAAGGGATGAGAAAAAAGGGAATCGTAAGAGGCGGAAGGGTCGCATTAAAATAAATTACTACAGTATTTACATTATTCGGACGAATGTCTTCATCTTTGTTACAGTTTGTACGACGTTTCGGTCGTTGTACTCTCCGGCTTTCTTCAGGTCCTAGAAGTTTCGAACCGAACCCTTTATTACAATCACTGGAGTATATCATTCTCATCCCATGCTTAGTAATGCCTCGATTGGAAGTCAAGAGTTATCTCCCTTTAACCCTGCAGTGGTGAATAAGTACCTTGCATGGTTAGAGGGAGATAGCTCATTACTTCCAATCGAGACATTACTACGCAAGGAATGAGGATGATCTACCCCAGCGATTGTAATGAAGGGTTCGGTTCGAAATTTCTCGGACCTGAAGAAAGCCGGAGCGTATAACGACCGAAACGTCGTACAAATGTCGACTAAAATGAGGACAAAAGTCCGAATAACGTAAATACTCTAAATACTACCGCATTCCATAAATATAGACAAATAATAAATTACTAATTGTTATTTTAGTATAGCGAGCCAATACTTATCATTCAGCATCCATCTATATTTATATGATAAGGAACTGTAACTATTCAACAAGTGACTTGAGCCAAGAAGTTGTGAGTTCAATACCTGGCCACAGTAGAAAGAACAGAAACATGAAGAGTTGAGTTATTAAGGGCAATTAACAAAAATCATCCAAAAGCATGGCACATGGAAGTACAACAATCTATCTCCGAGGTCTAAACAAATGGTTCGGTTCGAAATACTAATATATATCACCTGAAGATGGCCAGAGCAACGGTCGAAAAGTTGTGTATATGGCAATAAAGATGAGGACCAGTCAGGGCAATGTAAATAGTGTAATCTTCTGCTCAGTCAGTCATGTCTCTTTCGAGACATGATCGCCCAAGCGTGTATCACGTATGGCACTTAACTGACTGGACACGAAAAGAAAACTGACCCTTAACATCAGCTGATGTATGTGGGACATGTAATGAGGAAGAAGGGCTTCGAGAATCTTATGCTGGGGGAGTGGGGCAGGATAAAAGGAAAGAGAGACAAGGAAAAGCAGGGCGTGACATATTTGGGCAGATTGATAGCGAGGGTTGAGCGGGACAGAAAGAGAAAGGGCATGAAGAGTTACAAGGGATAGGGAGATGTGGCAGTCCATGATCGCCTACGACCCAAAGGAACACGGCACATAGAAGAAGTCCTAAGGACTTGATAGAAAACAGCGAAAAAATAAACAATGAATCAAATCCTAAATGCTTCTTGATAATTCTATGAAACAATGACAAGTATTATTTATACCTCTCTATGTATCTAATTTTTATTTGTGATAAAAAAGTATCTAAAATTAAGATTAAAATAAATATTAATACAAAAATTAATATGAATAGTTGTTAGTGCTTCAGATATTAAAACCATAAGATAAAATTATCTATTATTCAAATGAATGTACTTGTTTATTATGATTCATCCGATGAGGATGAGAGCAAATACTGTTAAAATTAATATTGGTTTCATTCACACTCCACCCACGTCTATTGAACATGTGAAGAGGCTCATTCCTTGTTCCCTGTTTAAGACGTGGTTTCTAGTTTTCTCTATTCCAATCTTTTCACTTTCACGTAGCCCCCTGCACATCAGTGGCGTTACCGCCTTGCTCGAAGTGATATGATAAAAAAAATTAATGTATCTAATAAAGAAAGCAAATACTAGTAATGACGGATTAAATTGATGAATCTATTAAAAATGAAACTGAAAGTAAAGACTAGTAAGTATTTTTAATAATGACTGAAAATGCTTCATCTGATAAAAAAAGATTAAATAAATTCTAGTAAAAATAATGCTTCACTAAATAAAATATTAATTGAAATGAATCATATTAAAAAAGTAATAATTAAATATCTACTTAAGTTTAAAGAACTGATTATTGTTCCACTCGACTTAGGATAGAAAGATAAATTATGAGATTGTATTGCTTCAATTTTTAGAAACCAAAGACGAAACGAAACATAGTAAACTTAACAATTCATCTATTTAAACTGCTGTTGGGTCCGTCTTGATCGAGCATTCCGTAGTGTGATCGGAATTGCTTCTTCTTCTTCTATGTGCCCTGTCCCTTCAGGACGTAGGGGATCATGGCTTTCCACGTTTCCCTATCCCTGGTGACTCTGACCACGCCTTCTCCTGTTACACCATGCAATCCTCGTTCTGTCATCCACCTGATTAGGTTCTTCAAATATGTTATCCGTTGCTTTCCCCTGTCTCCTTTTCCTTCTATCTGGCCTGTTAGTATCAGGTTCTCCAGGCCCTTCTTCCCCATTGCGTGTCGCAGAAACTTCAGCTCTCTCTTCCTGATGCTCAGTATTAATTTACTTTTCGTTTCCATCATTTCTAAGACCTCATCATTGCTCACATGCTCGATCCATGATATCCGCAGCATCCTTCTGTAGAACCATATTTCAGTTGCTTCAGGTTTTGCCTTCATCTTTGATGGTATTGTCCAGCATTCACTGCTATATTGAAGGACGGACATCACGTAACAATCCAGTACTGTCTTCGTAGTTTGTAGCGAAAATGTGCTGTTTTTTAATACCTTACTCAACTTCTGGAATGCTTCCTTCACCATGCCAATTGGCCTTCGGATCTCTGTGTCGCACTTTCCGTCTTCTGTTGTAACGCTTCCCAGAGATTTAAATTTTTGTACCTGCTTAATTCTGGTATCCCCGACCTGTATTTGGCATTTTGGGCTGCTCTTTTTACTGATGACCATGCATTCAGTTTTCGTGCAGTTTATTTCTAATCATTTCTTGTTACTTTCTTCTGCTACCTTCTGTAAGAGGTCTTGTAGTTTCCTTTTACAATTACCATTATTTATTTTATGTTTATAACAGTCATCAAAGCGATTTTTCTAATACACCATCAATATTAATTAGCCATAAGCTTGAATGTCTATGCGTCACGTACTTTCCAAAGATGGGTACTAAATTAAACTTTTCTATGTAGAAAGACGGTAATTTTAAAATCGCACTTATTAACTCGCAGCATAATCTGGAAGGTTTACTTTTACAAAAGTAAAATGAAAGAAGTTAATGAAGAAAAAAGCAAATGTGTTTCCAAGGAAAATTTTTGGTAAACAGAGTCGGATGAATGTGTCGTTTCCGCTAAAATACCTAATACAATATCTACATAAACATTAAAACATGCCCCCAAAATATCTATAAGCCAATAACACACAATAAAATGCTTAATTCTTAAAAGACACCAATTAAGCCATACAACACAAATCAGAAAGATTGTTTTATTAGTCTTTGGGTAGATACCACCAAAATATCTCGCGGACGTAATGGTAGGCATATTGCATGGCATTTTAGGGACAATTAGGTATAAATAAAATATCATTCTGGAGGTAAATTGTTAAGGAAAAGTATGGATAAAAGTCCCGAAGCCCGGCTCCAACAAAGAGACTCACAACTGCCACCAAGGTCCATGTCACACTACCTGCTGATATTCAAGACCCTATTAATAGGACACACGCAAAACAACGCTCAACTCATTACTAACCAAACTACAAAGAGACCGCCACAGACTACAGCTTCAACAACCACAGTAATAAGTAATAACTAAATTCTACCTATCTCCTTTATTCATGTTACTACTGAACACGCATGCACATACTAACTTTTTCATACGTATGGAACGCAGTCTAGTTTCTATTGAAGAACTTCACAAACAACCAAAAAAGAGAAGGATATTACTCATTCAACATATTCAACCGATTTTTATTCTTGTTGCTATATATAATTAACGTTATTTAATAACAAATGGCCTTTTTCTATTAAATTTCATTCTTTCTGTAAAAGTCATGGGATTATTCTAAACAGACGAATTACGAGCAATCCTACATTATTTAAATTTTTTGTATCGATTCTCAAGACTCCGAATTTTGACGTTTAACAAAAACCCGAGTAGAAGGATACATAAAACTTTGTTGAGGAAGAAGAGATCTAAACCTAAACATTGTTATCAGAAACGTCCTTAAAAAGATGAACAAGAAGAGTAATAAAAAATGAGTGGTTGTAGATCCAAAAAGAAGTCATATCACAAAATATGAGTGAATAAAATGGCGGGTTAAGGGATAAAAAATGAAAATGAAGTGGTTGTAGAGTCAAAAGAAGTCATATCACAAAATATGTAATTGAATAAAATGGCGGGTTAAGGGATAAAAAAATGAAAATGAAGTGGTTGTGGGCAAAAGAAGTCATATCACGAAATATGTAATTGAATAAAATGGCGGGTTAAGGGATAAAAAATGAAAATGAAGTGGTTGTAGAGTCAAAAGAAGTCATATCACGAAATATGTAATTGAATAAAATGGCAGGTTAAGGGATAAAAAATGAAAATGAAGTGGTTGTAGAGTCAAAAGAAGTCATATCACAAAATATGTAATTGAATAAAATGGCGGGTTAAGGGATAAAAAATGAAAATGAAGTGGTTGTAGAGCCAAAAGAAGTCATATAACAAAATATGTAATTGAATAAAATGGCGGGTTAAGGGATATAAAATGAAAATGAAACGGTTGTAGAGTCAAAGAAGTCATATCACAAAATATGTAATTGAATAAATAAAGGGTTAAGGGATAAAAAATGAAAATGAAGTGGTTGTAGAGTCAAAAGAAGTCCTTTCCTACGATATGTATTGAATAAGCGTATGCGGAGTTAAAGGATAAAAAATGAAAATGAAGTGGTTGTAGAGTCAAAAGAAGTCATATCACAAAATATATGAGTGAATAAAATGGCGAGTTAAGGGATAAAAAAACAAATAAGTAGTTGTAGAGAGTCAAAAGAGTCATATCACAAAATATGTAATTGAATAAAATGGCGGATTAAGGGATAAAAAAATGAAAATGATGATTTGTAGAGCGAAAAGAAGTCATATAACAAATATGTAATTGAATAAAATGGCAGTTGAGGATAAAAAAATGAAAATGAAGTGGTTGTAGGAAGATGTAAAAGAAGTCATATCACAAAATATGTAATTGAATATGATAATAGGTTAAGGGATAAAAAATGAAAATGAAGTGGTTGTGAGCAAAGAAGTCATATAACAAAATATATAGATGAATAAAAATGGCGGAGTTAAGGATAAAAAATGAAAATGAAGTGGTTGTAGAGCCAAAAGATATGTCTAAAATATGTAATTGAATAAAATGGCAGTTAAGGGATAAAATAAAAATGAAGTGGTTGTAGAGTCAAAAGAAGTCTCCAAGAGAATATGCAATTGAATAAAATGGCAGGTTAAGGGATAAAAAATGAAAATGCAAGTGAATGAAGAACCTGAAAAGTCATATAACAAAATATGTAATTGAATAAAATGGCGGGTTGAGATAAAAAATGAAAATGAAGTGGTTGTAGAGTCAAAGAAAGTCATATCACAAAATATGTAATTGAATAAAATGGCGGGTTAAGGGATAAAAAATGAAAATGAAGTGGTTGTAGAGTCAAAGAAGTCATATCACAAAATATGTAATTGAATAAAATAGCTGAGTTAAGGGATAAAAAATGAAAATGAAGTGGTTGTAGAGTCAAAAGAAGTCATATCTACAAAATATGTAATTGAATAAAATGGCAGGTTAAGGGACAAAAAATGAAAATGAAGTGGTTGTAGAGTCAAAAGAAGTCATATCACAAAATATGTAATTGAATAAAATGAGGTTAAGGGATAAAAAATGAAAATGAAGTGGTTGTAGAGTCAAAGAAGTCATATCTAAAATATGTAATTGAATAAAATGGCAGGTTAAGGGATTAAAAAAATGAAATATGATGGTTGTAGAGTCAAAGAAGTCATATCACAAAATATGTAATTGAATAAAATGGCGGGTTAAGGGATAAAAAATAAAAATGAAGTGGTTGTAGAGTCAAAAGAAGTCACATGTCACAAAATATGTAATTGAATAAAATGGCAGGTTAAGGAGATAAAAAATGAAAAATGAAGTGGTTGCTGAATACAAAGAATATACATAACAAAATATGTAATTGAATAAAATGGCAGTTAAAGGGATAAAAAATGAAAATGAAGTGGTTAGAGGTCAAAAGAAGTCATATCACAAAATATGTAATTGAATAAAATGGCAAGTTCAAAAGGATAAAAAATGAAAATGAAGTGGTTGTAGAGCCAAAGAAGTCATATAACAAAATATGTAATTGAATAAAGTAGCGGGTTAAGGGATAAAAAATGAAAAATGAAGTGGTTGTGAGGCAAAAGAAGTCATATCATAAAAATATGTAATTGAATAAAATGGCGGGTTAAGGGATAAAAAATAAAAATGAAGTGGTTGTAGAGTCAAAAAAATCATACTATAACAAATATGTAATTGAATAAAATGGCGGGTTAAGGGATAAAAAATGAAAATGAAGTAGTTTGTAGAGTCAAAAGAAGTCATATAACAAAATATGTAATTGAATAAAATGGCGGTTACAGGATAAAGCAAAATGAAGTGGTTGTAGAGGAGTCAAAAGAAGTCATATCACAAATGTAATTTGAATAAAATGGCGGGTTAAAGGGATAAAAAATGAAAATGAAGTGGTTGTAGAAGTTAAAAGAAGTCATATCACAAAATATATGTAATTGAATAAAATGGCGGGTTAAGGGATAAAAAAATGAAAATGAAGTGGTTGTAGAGTCAAAAAGAAGTCATATCACAAAATATGTAATTGAATAAAATGGCAGGTTAAAGGATAAAAAATGAAAATGAAGTGGTTGTAGAGGAGTCAAAAGAATTATATAATAAATACGTAATTAGCAGATCTAAAAATGGCCGATTTAAGGGATAAAAAATGAAAATGAAGTGGTTGTAGAGTCAAAAGAAGTCATAGCAAATATGTAATTGAATTGATAGGCGGGTTACGGTATAAAAAATAAAAATGACGTGGTTGTAGAGTCAAAGAAGTCATATCACAAAATATGTAATTGAATAAAATGGCCGGTTAAGGGATAAAAAATGAAAATGAAGTGGTTGTAGAGTCAAAAGAAGTCATATAACAAAATATGTAATTGAATAAAATGGCGGGTGCGGGATAAAAAATAAAAATGAAGTGGTTGTAGAGTCAAAGTCATATCACAAAATATGTAATTGAATAAAATGGCGGGTTAAGGGATAAAAATAAAAAATGAAGTAGTTGTAGAGTCAAAAGAAGTCATATCACAAAATATGTAATTGAATAAAATGGCGGGTTAAAGGATAAAAATGAAAAATGAAGTGGTTGTAAGTCAAAAGAAGTCATGTATACAAAAATGTATAATTGAATAAAATATGGCAGGTTAAGGATAAAAAATGAAAATGAAGTGGTTGTAGAGTCAAAAGAAGTCATATAACAAAATATGTAATTGAATAAAATGGCGGGTTACGGGATAAAAAATAAAAATGACGTGGTTGTAGAGTCAAAAGAAGTCATATCACAAAATACGTAATTGAATAAAATGGCGGGTTAAGGGATAAAAAATGAAAATGAAGTGGTTGTAGAGTCAAGAATATACCAGCAAAATATGTAATTGAATAAAATGGCATGAGTTTACTAAGGATAAAAATAAAAATGAAGTGGTTGTAGAGTCAAAAGAAGTCATATCACAAAATATGTAATTAGATAAAATGGCGGAGTTAAAGGATAAAAAATAAAAATGGAGAAGTGGTTGTAAAGTCAAAAGTCATGTCACGAAAATATGCCAATTGAATAAAATGGCAGTTAAGGGATAAAAAATGAAAGTAAATTTTGATTTTATAGGTCAAAAGAAGTCATATCACAAAATACTATGTAATTGAATAAAATGGCAGGTTAAAGGGATAAAAATGAAAATGAAGTGGTTGTAGAGTCAAAAGAAGTCATATAACAAAATACATGAAAATTGAATAAAATGGCGAGTTAAGGGATAAAAAATGAAAATGAAGTGGTTGTAGAGTCAAAAGAAGTCATATAACAAAATATGTAATTGAATAAAATGGCGGGTTAAGGGATAAAAAATAAAAATGAAGTGGTTGTAGAGTCCAAAGGAGTCATATCACAAAATATGTAATTGAATAAAATGGCGGGTTAAGGGATAAAAAATGAAAATGAAGTGGTTGTAGAGTCCCAAGGAGTCATATCACAAAATATGTAATTGAATAAAATGGCGGGTTAAGGGATAAAAAATAAAAATGAAGTGGTTGTAGAGTCCAAAAGGAGTCATATCACAAAATATGTAATTGAATAAAATGGCAGGTTACGGGATAAAAATGAAAATGAAGTGGTTGTAGAGTCCAAAGGAGTCATATCACAAAATATGTAATTGAATAAAATGGCGGGTTAAGGGATAAAAAATAAAAATGAAGTGGTTGTAGAGTCCAAGGTATATCACAAAAATATGTAAGTGGAATAAAATGGCGGGTTAAGGGATAAAAAATAAAAATGAAGTGGTTGTAGAGTCAAAGAAGTCATATAACAAAATATGTAATTGAATAAAATGGCAGTTAAGGGATAAAAAAATAAAATGAAGTGGTTGTAGAGTCAAAAGTCATATCACAAAATATGTAATTGAATAAAATGGCGGGTTAAGGGATAAGAAATAAAAATGAAGTGGTTGTAGAGTCAAAAGAAGTCATATAACAAAATATGTAATTGAATAAAATGGCGGGTTACGGGATAAAAAATGAAAATGAAGTAGTTTATAGAGTCCAAAGGAGTCATATCACAAAATATGTAATTGAATAAAATGGCGGGTTAAGGGATAAAAAATAAAAATGAAGTGGTTGTAGAGTCCAAAGGAGTCATATCACAAAATATGTAATTGAATAAAATGGCGGGTTAAGGGATAAAAATAAAAATGAAGTGGTTGTAGAGTCAAAAGAAGTCATATCACAAAATATGTGGTGAATAAAATGGCAGGTTAAGGGATAAAAATAAAAATGAAGTGGTTGTAGAGTCAAAGAAGTCATATAACAAAATATGTAATTGAATAAAATGGCGGGTTAAGGGATAAAAAATGAAAATGAAGTGGTTGTAGAGTCAAAAGAAGTCATATCACAAAATATGTAATTGAATAAATGGCGGGTTAAGGGATAAAAAATGAAAATGAAGTGGTTGTAGAGTCAAAAGAAGTCATATAACAAAATATGTAATTGAATAAAATGGCGGGTTAAGGGATAAAATAAAAATGAAGTGGTTGTAGAGTCAAAAGAAGTCCTTATAACAAAATATGTAATTGAATAAAATGGCAAGTTTTTGGGATAAAAAATAAAAATGAAGTGGTTGTAGAGTCAAAAGAAGTCATATAACAAAATATGTAATTGAATAAAATGGCGGGTTACGGGATAAAAAATAAAAATGAAGTGGTTGTAGAGTCAAAAGAAGTCGTATAACAAAATATGTAATTGAATAAAATGGCGGGTTAAGGGATAAAAAATAAAAATGAAGTGGTTGTAGAGTCCAAAGGAGTCATATCACAAAATATGTAATTGAATAAAATGGCAGTTGAGGATAAAAAAAATAAAAATGAAGTGGTTGTAAGTCAAAGAAGTCACATATAACAAAATGTATAATTGAATAAATGGCGGGTTAAGGGATAAAAAAATGAAAATGAAGTGGTTGTAGAGTCAAAAAGAAGTCATATAACAAAATACGTAATTGAATAAAATGGCGGGTTAAGGGATAAAAAATGAAAATGGAAGTGGTTTGTAGAGTCAAAAGAGTCACTATCACAAAATATGTAATTGAATAAAATGGCGGGTTAAGGGATAAAAAATAAAAATGAAGTGGTTGTAGAGTCAAAAGAAGTCATATAACAAAATATGTAATTGAATAAAATGGCAGGTTACGGGATAAAAAATAAAAATGACGTGGTTGTAGAGTCAAAAGAAGTCATATCACAAAATATGTAATTGAATAAAATGGCGGGTTACGGGATAAAAAATAAAAATGACGTGGTTGTAGAGTCAAAAGAGTCATATCACAAAATATGTAATTGAATAAAATGGCGGGTTACGGGATAAAAATAAAAAAATGACGTGGTTGTAAATTAAAGTCATATAACAAAATATGTAATTGAATAAAATGGCGGGTTACGGGATAAAAATAAAAATGACGTGGTTGTAGAGTCAAAAAAGTCATATCACAAAATATGTAATTGAATAAAATGGCGGGTTACGGGATAAAAAATAAAAATGACGTGGTTGTAGAGTCAAAAGTCACCATCACAAAATATGTAATTGAATAAAATGGCGGGTTACAGGATAAAAAATAAAAATGACGTGGTTGTAGAGTCAAAAGAGTCATATAACAAAATATGTAATTGAATAAAATGGCGGGTTAGGGATAAAAAATGAAAATGAAGTGGTTGTAGAGTCAAAAGAAGTCATATAACAAAATATGTAATTGAATAAAATGGCGGGTTACGGGATAAAAAATAAAAATGACGTGGTTGTAGAGTCAAAAAGAAGTCATATCACAAAATATGTAATTGAATAAAATGGCAGGTTACGGGATAAAAAATAAAAATGACGTGGTTGTAGAGTCAAAAGAAGTCATATCACAAAATATGTAATTGAATAAAATGGCGGGTTACGGGATAAAAAATAAAAATGACGTGGTTGTAGAGTCAAAGGAAGTCATATCACAAAATGAGTGAATAAAATGGCGGGTTAAGGGATAAAAAATGAAAATGAAGTGGTTGTAGAGTCAAAAGAAGTCATATAACAAAATATGTAATTGAATAAAATGGCGGGTTACGGGATAAAAAATAAAAATGACGTGGTTGTAGAGTCAAAAGAAGTCATATCACAAAATATGTAATTGAATAAAATGGCGGGTTACGGGATAAAAAATAAAAATGACGTGGTTGTAGAGTCAAAGAAGTCATATCACAAAATATGTAATTGAATAAAATGGCGGGTTACGGGATAAAAATAAAAATGACGTGGTTGTAGAGTCAAAAGAAGTCATATAACAAAATATGTAATTGAATAAAATGGCGGGTTACGGGATAAAAAATAAAAATGACGTGGTTGTAGAGTCAAAAGAAGTCATATCACAAAATATGTAATTGAATAAAATGGCGGGTTAAGGGATAAAAAATGAAAATGAAGTGGTTGTAGAGTCAAAAGAAGTCATATAACAAAATATATGTAATTGAATAAAATGGCGGGTTAAGGGATAAAAAATAAAAATGAAGTGGTTGTAGAGTCAAAAGAAGTCATATAACAAAATATGTAATTGAATAAAATGGCGGGTTACGGGATAAAAAATGAAAATGAAGTGGTTGTAGAGTCAAAAGAAGTCATATAACAAAATATGTAATTGAATAAAATGGCGGGTTACGGGATAAAAAATAAAAATGAAGTGGTTGTAGAGTCAAAAGAAGTCATATAACAAAATATGTAGGTGAATAAAATGGCGGGTTACGGGATAAAAAATAAAAATGAAGTGGTTGTAGAAGAGTCAAAAGAAGTCATATAACAAAATATGTAATTGAATAAAATGGCGGGTTAAGGGATAAAAAATGAAAATGAAGTGGTTGTAGAGTCAAAAGAAGTCATATAACAAAATATGTAATTGAATAAAATGGCGGGTTACGGGATAAAAAATAAAAATGACGTGGTTGTAGAGTCAAAGAAGTCATATCATAAAATATGTAATTGAATAAAATGGCGGGTTAAGGGATAAAAAATAGAAAATGAAGTGGTTGTAGAGTCAAAAGAAGTCATATAACAAAATATGTAATTGAATAAAATGGCGGGTTAAGGGATAAAAAATGAAAATGAAGTGGTTGTAGAGAGTCAAAAGAAGTCATATCACAAAATATGTAATTGAATAAAATGGCGGGTTAAGGGATAAAAAATAAAAATGAAGTGGTTGTAAAGTCAAAAGAAGTCATATAACAAAATATGTAATTGAATAAAATGGCAGGTTAAGGGATAAAAAATAAAAATGAAGTGGTTGTAGAGTCAAAAGAAGTCATATAACAAAATATATGGTGAATAAAATGGCGGGTTACGGGATAAAAATAAAAATGACGTGGTTGTAGAGTCAAAAGAAGTCATATAACAAAATATGTAATTGAATAAAATGGCGGGTTAAAAGGGATAAAAAATAAAAATGAAGTGGTTGTAGAGTCAAAGAAGTCATATAACAAAATATGTAATTGAATAAAATGGCGGGTTAAGGGATAAAAAATGAAAATGAAGTGGTTGTAGAGTCAAAAGAAGTCATATAACAAAATATGTAATTGAATAAAATGGCGGGTTACGGGATAAAAAATAAAAATGAAGTGGTTGTAGAGTCAAAAGGAAGTCATATAACAAATATGTAATTGAATAAAATGGCAGGTTAAGGGATAAAAAATGAAAATGAAGTGGTTGTAGAGTCAAAAGAAGTCATATAACAAAATATGAGTGAATAAAATGGCGGGTTAAGGGATAAAAAATAAAAATGAAGTGGTTGTAGAGTCAAAAGAAGTCATATAACAAAATATGTAATTGAATAAAATGGCAGGTTAAGGGATAAAAAATAAAAATGAAGTGGTTGTAGAGTCCAAAAGGAGTCATATCACAAAATATGTAATTGAATAAAATGGCGGGTTAAGGGATAAAAAATGAAAATGAAGTGGTTGTAGAGTCCAAAGGAGTCATATCACAAAATATGTAATTGAATAAAAATGGCGGGTTAAGGGATAAAAAATAAAAATGAAGTGGTTGTAGAGTCCAAAGGAGTCATATCACAAAATATGTAATTGAATAAAATGGCGGGTTAAGGGATAAAAAATGAAAATGAAGTGGATTTAGAGTCCAAAGGAGTCATATCACAAAATATGTAATTGAATAAAATGGCAGTTAAGGGATAAAAAATGAAAATGAAGTGGTTGTAGAGTCAAAGGAGTCATATACAAAATATGTAATTGAATAAAATGGCGGGTTAAGGGATAAAAATGAAAATGAAGTGGTTGTAGAGTCCAAAGGAATCATATCGCAAAAAATATGTAATTGAATAAAATACAGCAGGTTAAGGGATAAAATGAAAATGAAGTGGTTGTAGAGTCCAAAGGAGTCATATCACAAAATAATTGAATGAAATGGCAGGTTAAGGGATAAAAAATAAAAATGAAGTTGTTGTAGAGTCAAAAGAAGTCATATAACAAATATATAATTGAATAAAATGGCGGGTTACGGGATAAAAAATAAAAATGAAGTGGTTGTAGAGTCAAAGAAGTCATATAACAAAATATGTAATTGAATAAAATGGCGGGTTAAGGGATAAAAAATGAAAATGAAGTGGTTGTAGAGTCAAAAGAAGTCATATAACAAAATATGTAATTGAATAAAATGGCGGGTTACGGGATAAAAAATAAAAATGACGTGGTTGTAGAGTCAAAGAAGTCATATCACAAAATATGTAATTGAATAAAATGGCGGGTTAAGGGATAAAAAAAATGAAAATGAAGTGGTTGTAGAGTCAAAAGAAGTCATATAACAAAATATGTAATTGAATAAAATGGCGGGTTAAGGGATAAAAAATGAAAATGAAGTGGTTGTAGAGTCAAAAGAAGTCATATCACAAAATATGTAATTGAATAAAATGGCGGGTTAAGGGATAAAAAATAAAAATGAAGTGGTTGTAAAGTCAAAAGAAGTCATATAACAAAATATGTAATTGAATAAAATGGCGGGTTAAAGGGATAAAAAATAAAAATGAAGTGGTTATAGAGTCAAAAGAAGTCATATAGCAAAATATATAATTGAATAAAATGGCAGGTTACGGGATAAAAAATAAAAATGACGTGGTTGTAGAGTCAAAAGAAGTCATATAACAATATATGTAATTGAATAAAATGGCGGGTTAAAGGATAAAAATAAAAATGAAGTGGTTGTAGAGTCAAAAGAAGTCATATAACAAAATATGTAATTGAATAAAATGGCGGGTTAAGGGATAAAAAATGAAAATGAAGTGGTTGTAGAGTCAAAAGAAGTCATATAACAAAATATGTAATTGAATAAAATGGCGGGTTACAGGATAAAAAATAAAAATAGAGTGGTTGTAGAGTCAAAAGAAGTCATATAACAAAATATGTAATTGGAATAAAATGGCGGGTTACGGGATAAAAAATAAAAATGAAGTGGTTGTAGAGTCAAAAGAAGTCATATAACAAAATATGTAATTGAATAAAATGGCAGGTTAAGGGATAAAAAATGAAAATGAAGAGTGGATTTGTAGAGTCAAAAAGAAGTCATATAACAAAATATAGCAATTGAATAAAATGGCGGGTTAAGGGATAAAAAATGAAAATGAAGTGGTTGTAGGGTAAAAGAAGTCATATAACAAAATATGTAATTGAATAAAATGGCGGGTTAAGGGATAAAAAATAAAAATGAAGTGGTTGTAGAGTCAAAAGAAGTCGCGCAGCAAAATATGTAATTGAATAAAATGGCGGGTTAAAGGGATAAAAATAAAAATGAAGTGGTTGTAGAGTCCAAAGGAGTCATATCACAAAATATGTAATTGAATAAAATGGCGGGTTAAGGGATAAAAAATGAAAATGAAGTGGTTGTAGAGTCCAAAGGAGTCATATCACAAAATATGTAATTGAATAAAATGGCAGGTTAAGGGATAAAAAATGAAAATGAAGTGGTTGTAGAGTCCAAAGGAGTCATATCACAAAATATGTAATTGAATAAAATGGCAAGTTAAGGGATAAAAAATGAAAATGAAGTGGTTGTAGAGTCCAAAGGAGTCATATCACAAAATATGTAATTGAATAAAATGGCGGGTTAAGGGATAAAAAATAAAAATGAAGTGGTTGTAGAGTCCAAAGGAGTCATATCACAAAATATGTAATTGAATAAAATGGCGGGTTAAGGGATAAAAAATGAAAATGAAGTGGTTGTAGAGTCCAAAGGGGTGTATGCAAAATATGTAATTGAATAAAATGGCGGGTTAAGGGATAAAAAAATAAAAATGAAGTGGTTGTAGAGTCCGAAGAGGTCATATCACAAAATATGTAATTGAATAAAATGGCGGGTTAAGGGATAAAAAATAAAAATGAAGTGGTTGTAGAGTCAAAGAAGTCATATAACAAAATATGTAATTGAATAAAATGGCAGGTTAAGGGATAAAAAATAAAAATGAAGTGGTTGTGGGGAGTCAAAAAGTCATATAACAAAATATGTAATTGAATAAAATGGCGGTTAAGGGATAAAAAATAAAAATGAAGTGGTTGTAGAGTCCAAAGGAGTCATATCACAAAAATATGTAATTGAATAAAATGGCGGGTTAAGGGATAAAAAATGAAAATGAAGTGGTTGTAGAGTCCAAAGGAGTCATATCACAAAATATGTAATTGAATAAAATGGCGGGTTAAGGGATAAAAAATAAAAATGAAGTGGTTGGGGGTCAAAGAGTCATATCACAAAATATGTAATTGAATAAAATGGCGGGTTAAGGGATAAAAAATGAAAATGAAGTGGTTGTAGAGTCCAAAGGAGTCATATCACAAAATATGTAATTGAATAAAATAGCGGGTTAAGGGATAAAATGAAAATGAAGTGGTTGTAGAGTCCGAGTCATATCACAAAATATGTAATTGAATAAAATGGCGGGTTAAGGGATAAAAAATGAAAATGAAGTGGTTGTAGAGTCCAAAGAGTCATATCACAAAATATGTAATTGTTGAATAAAATGGCGGGTTAAGGGATAAAAATAAAAATGAAGTGGTTGTAGAGTCCAAAGGAGTCATATCACAAAATATGTAATTGAATAAAATGGCGGGTTAAGGGATAAAAATGAAAATGAAGTGGTTGTAGAGTCCAAAGGAGTCGTATCACAAAATATGTAATTGAATAAAATGGCGGGTTAAGGGATAAAAAATAAAATGAAGTGGTTGTAGAGTCCAAAGGAGTCATATCACAAAATATGTAATTGAATAAAATGGCGGGTTAAGGGATAAAAATAAAAATGAAGTGGTTGTAGAGTCAAAGAAGTCATATAACAAAATATGTAATTGAATAAAATGGCGGGTTAAGGGATAAAAAATAAAAATGAAGTGGTTGTAGAGTCAAAAGAAGTCATATAACAAAATATGTAATTGAATAAAATGGCGGGTTAAGGGATAAAAAATAAAAATGAAGTGGTTGTAGAGTCAAGAGTCATATCACAAAATATGTAATTGAATAAAATGGCGGGTTAAGGGATAAAAATGAAAATGAAGTGGTTGTAGAGTCCAAAGGAGTCATATCACAAAATATGTAATTGAATAAAATGGCGGGTTAAAAGGGATAAAAAATGAAAATGAAGTGGTTGTAGAGTCCAAAGGGAGTCATATCACAAAATATGTAATTGAATAAAATGGCG
Source organism: Ascarosepion bandense (assembly GCA_037127315.1). Lineage (NCBI taxonomy): Eukaryota > Metazoa > Mollusca > Cephalopoda > Sepiida > Sepiidae > Ascarosepion > Ascarosepion bandense. The sequence continues at coordinate 1,938,392 of JBBBDQ010000499.1, forward strand.
GGTTAAGGGATAAAAAATGAAAATGAAGTGGTTGTGAGGTCCAAAGGTGTATAAAATATGTAATTGAATAAAATGGCAGGTTAAGGGATAAAAAATAAAAATGAAGTGGTTGTAGAGTCCAAAGGAGTCATATCACAAAATAATATGATGAATAAAATGGCGGGTTAAGGGATAAAATGAAAATGAAGTGGTTGTAGAGTCAAAGGAGTCATATCACAAAATATGTAATTGAATAAAATGGCGGGTTAAGGGATAAAAAATGAAAATGAAGTGGTTGTAGGTCAAAGGAGTCATATCACAAAATATGTAATTGAATAAAATGGCGGGTTAAGGGATAAAAAATAAAAATGAAATTGTTTGTAGAGTCAAAAGAAAGTCATATAACAAAATATGTAATTGAATAAAATGGCAGGTTAAGGGATAAAAAATAAAATTGAAGTGGTTGTAGAGTCAAAAGAAGTCATATAACAAAATATGTAATTGAATAAAATGGCAGGTTAAAAAGGGATAAAAAATAAAAATGAAGTGGTTGTAGAGTCAAAAGAAGTCATATAATAAAATATGTAATTTGAATAAAATGGCGGGTTACGGGACAAAAAATAAAAATGAAGTGGTTGTAATCGGAAGATAAAAGAAGTAACTGATTATTTTCGCCCGATTTTCTGGAAAGTTTTGTTGTTATTTATATGCTGAATAATAGATGAAAGGTTCAGTTCGAAATTCAGTGTATTTTACTCGGATTCATATATACCTGGTAAAGGCCCAAGTGCACAACAACCGAAACGCAATAAAAACACAAGATGAGGATAATATTTCGCATGTGAATAACGTACCTCAGCTGCAGTCTCTCTCTCACCAGCGTGACGTGGCTTCCCTGTGCCTCTTCTATAAATACTTTCACGGCTTCTGCTCCAATGAACTTAGATCACTGGTGCCCCCTAGGTACGAATTTGCACGAGATACTAGATTAGCAACTAGGTCCCACCCTTTTACAGTGAAACCGATAAAATGTAACTGCAATTTCTCCTCCAACAGCTTCTTTTCTTGCGCTTTTCGACTGTGGCATTCCCTTCCACATGATTGCTTCCTCGTCAGCTACAATCTCCAGGAGTTTAAATGTAAGGTCAATAGACATCTCCTAACACACTAACTCGCATCCATTCTTTCAAACACTCTTCCCATCTACTCAACCCTCAGCCTCGGTATTCTTACCCATCTATCACCCTCCTTCTGACATCCGGTTCACACTCCACCCACGTCTATTGTACAGGTGTAGAGGCTCATCCCTTGTTCCCTGTTTAGTATGTGGTTTCCGGATTTCTCTTTTCCAAATCTTTTCACTCTCACGTAGCCCCCTGCACATCAGTGGCGTTAACGCCTTGCTCGGGGTGATATGATTAAAAAAAAAAATCCTATATCTAACCACTTTTTCTCTTTACCTTCCCCTATATAACCCCTTGCGCAATAGTGGCAGTGGAATGCCTTGCTTGGGGTGAAATGATTAAAAAAAAAGGATTATTAAGTGAAAAAGAATTTTTTTAATCATTTCACCTCAAGCAAGGCAGTACTGCTACTGGTGCAGAGGAGGCTACATGAAAAATAGTGAAGGGTAACATAGAAAGAGAGCGAAGAGGAAACAGTTATAGTGGGTGTCAGAGAATGGGCAAGAGAAAGATGGGAATATTGGTATGAAGAGATTCAGAAGGTGTTGAGAAAAGGATAAGAGAAGAATAGGCGTCTAGGAGATAAGAGATTGTAGCTATCAGTGAAGTAAGTATACAGAAGGGAGTTCCACGGGGGTGAGTGCAAGAAAAAATGTTGGCGTAGAAGCGACGGCTGCATTAGGTTGTTTTGACTGTAAAAGTTTAGAACCTTGATGCCAGTCTGGTTGCACGAGTAAATTTTTATAGGGGGGCACCTGGGAGCTAAGCTCGTCGGAGCAGAAGCCATGAAAATACTTGTAGAAGAAACAGAAAGAAGCCATATCCAGTTGGTGAAAAAGTGGCTGGAGTCGAGCTGTCAGGACGGGATCGAAGACTTTGCAGATTCTCCTCTGAAGCCTGTCGAGATGATATGGGAAGATTTTGAGATGAATTTGAAAAGAAAAGACGAAAAATAAACGAGAATTACGCTAAAATGAACAACAACACTCTAAACTAAAGACCATTATTTTCAAACGCGCTGAATGAAACGACTAGCATGTCGATTGTAAATCGATGTTTTTATTTCTTCTGAATATTGCCAACATCTAAGTACGTACTGGTGGCGGCCATTTTCCTTATCCATTTACACTTATATCAATTTAATCAGATGTCGCTTTCTTTATTTTTGGCAATATTCCATTTCGTCTTTTTTTTTGTTTTTTTTTTTGTTTTGTTTTTTTTTTTTGCTTTCATCTGTCATAACTTAACTATGAATTCATAAAAAAGAAAATCTACAGCTGTACACAAATACATACACACACACACACACACACACACACACACACACACACTTACCTAAGTACCAAATATATATATATATATACATTGACGTCGGGGATAATAAATGTGTTGTTTTTATAGAAATGCTTATATGCATGTTTACACATAGATATGCTAAAAAGCACACACACACACATATAACTATATACATGCTTTCATAAATATTTGTGCGTTGTGGTGCAGTGGATATCGGCTTGGAATAAGAAATGGGAGAGCCGAGTTTGAATTCCAGTTGAATTCGATGCATTCATTTACGCGCAAATACCATTGGGAACGGTATCAATTAATCTCTTCTTCCTCCCGCTACGGGTCAAATAGTGCAGATTGGGTTCTATAGCTTTGGTTGGCAATCGACTACGGAATAATCATTTACCTCGTCAGTCATCGATCAAAAGAGACGTGATCGCCTAAGCGTGTATCACGCATGGCAATAAACTCTCTCTTTCTCTCCCCCTCTCTCTCTCTCTCTATATATATATATAAAGGTACACACACACACACGGATAAAATTATGCACGTATATATATTACATATATATATTACGCACGTACATATATTACATATATATATATATATATATATATATATAAACTTAACTATGAATGGAACTTTATCTGTGTGTGTGTGTGTTACCTATAAACTCCGAAACGGCTGAACCGATTTTCTTGAAAATTTACACGGTTGTACGAAAAGTGTCTGCAAGTGTTCTTAGCTAGGTTTTGTGTCGAGGTACACCCAATAAATGTCGAAAATCGATAATAATAAAAATCGGGTTATAGAAGGAGTGGTTCGATTTTAATCAAATTTGATACACTCACAGACAAGGACATAAGAAACGATATTCAGAAGTTTCAAGGTTGCAGTTCTTACAATAGTGCAGAAAATTGATCATATATAAAAGGCAAGATGTTTGTGTGTGTGTCTTTTTTTTTCTGCCTGTCTGTCTTTTTTTTTTTTTTTCAGCCTTTTTATTTTAGTCTTTGCTCCGGGTTTGGCTCTATCTAGGTATAATTCTAGTTCTTAGTCTCAGCCATGATACCATTTACTTAGAGGACTTATTTAGCCTTCAAAATTCAGTTTATGACGAAAAAACTTATTTGCTATCGATACCAGGAAACCAAAATTTGACTTACATCCTCAAAACAATCAAACAAACAAAACTACTTCTTTCCAAATGTTTCTCTTATTTTTTATTTTTTGGTTAATTATGTTTTCTTCTTCTTATATTATGAGTCTTATGCTAACAGATTCTTCTTTCGCTTATGGAACTCTCTTCTGGTTTCTTGCTATGCAACCAAGACTTTATGAATTTCAGCAGGATGTGCGGTGTGGTGCAGTGAATATTGGCTCGGAACAAGAAATCAGGTGTGCAGTGTTCGAATTCCAGTTTAATTCCCTGCATTAACTTAAGCACAAATACTCTTGGAAAAGGAGTTAATCCGTCTCTTTCCTCCAGTTATGGGTTAAATAACATAACAGATTGGGTTCTATAGACTTGGCTGGCAACCAGTCTACCGTAGAAAGCAACCTACTACGGGATAATCTTCTGCACAGTCAGTCATGTCTCTTTCGAAACATGATCGCCCAAGTGTTTATCACGTATGATACTTAACTGAGTGACTGAACACATTCAACTGGAATTCTAGTACGGAGTTCTGTTTAGTACTATGCGGAAATTCGGTGTAGAATATAGAGGAAATGATTGAAACAATGGTTTTGAAAGAAAATACACAGGGAAGCTACAGTAGAGTAATAGGAAAGTGACAAAAGCCGAGATGCTCGATGAGGAGCAATGCCATTGCAGATTGTTCCTCGGATTCTATCAAAGACCTCTAAATATATAGCAGGAAAACCAAACTACATGTGGCAACAACATTCTAAGCATAGACGAATGACAGATTTTTGTTTATTTGATCAATTCTCTAGCCATATAGGTTGATCATCCTCATGTGTGATGCCCCTTATGACGTAGTCGATCATAAACAGCTATCAAGAAAGACGGACAAATGGGATCATAAAGAGTTATCAAGAAAGACGGACAAATAAGAACAAAGAGAGCTATCAAGAAAGACGGACAAATAAGAACAAAGAGAGCTATCAAGAAAGCCGGACAAATAAGAACAAAGAGAGCTGTCAAGAAAGACGGACAAATAAGAACATAAACAGCTATCAAAAAGACGGACAAATAAATTAGAACATAGAGAGCTATCAAGAAAGACGGACAAATGGGATCATAAAGAGTTATCAAGAAAGACGGACAAATAAGAACATAAACAGCTATCAAGAAAGACGGACAAATAAGAACATAAACAGCTATCAAAAAGACGGACAAATAAATAAGAACAAAGAGAGCTATCAAGAAAGACGGACAAATAAGAACATAGAGAGCTATCAAGAAAGACGGACAAATAAGAACATAGAGAGCTATCAAGAAAGACGGACAAATAAGAACAAAGAGAGATATCAAGAAAGACGGACAAATAAGAACAAAGAGAGATATCAAGAAAGACGGACAAATAAGAACAAAGAGAGATATCAAGAAAGACGGACAAATAAGAACAAAGAGAGATATCAAGAAAGACGGACAAATAAGAACAAAGAGAGATATCAAGAAAGACGGACAAATAAGAACAAAGAGAGATATCAAGAAAGACGGACAAATAAGAACAAAGAGAGATATCAAGAAAGACGGACAAATAAGAACAAAGAGAGATATCAAGAAAGACGGACAAATAAGAACAAAGAGAGATATCAAGAAAGACGGACAAATAAGAACAAAGAGAGATATCAAGAAAGACGGACAAATAAGAACAAAGAGAGATATCAAGAAAGACGGACAAATAAGAACATAAACAACTATCAAAAAGACGGACAAATAAATAAGAATAAAGAGAGCTATCAAGAAAGACGGACAAATAAGAACATAAACAGCTATCAAAAAGACGGACAAATAAATTAGAACAAAGAGAGCTATCAAGAAAGACGGACAAATAAGAACAAAGAGAGATATCAAGAAAGACGGACAAATAAGAACAAAGAGAGATATCAAGAAAGACGGACAAATAAGAACATAAACAACTATCAAAAAGACGGACAAATAAATAAGAATAAAGAGAGCTATCAAGAAAGACGGACAAATAAGAACATAAACAGCTATCAAAAAGACTGACAAATAAATTAGAACAAAGAGAGCTATCAAGAAAGACGGACAAATAAGAACATAAACAACTATCAAAAAGACGGACAAATAAATAAGAATAAAGAGAGCTATCAAGAAAGACAGACAAATAATAACATAATCAGCTATCAAAAAGACGGACAAATAAATAAGAATAAAGAGAGCTATCAAGAAAGACAGACAAATAATAACATAAACAGCTATCAAAAAGACGGACAAATAAATAAGAATAAAGAGAGCTATCAAGAAAGACAGACAAATAATAACATAATCAGCTATCAAAAAGACGGACAAATAAATAAGAATAAAGAGAGCTATCAAGAAAGACAGACAAATAATAACATAATCAGCTATCAAAAAGACGGACAAATAAATAAGAATAAAGAGAGCTATCAAGAAAGACAGACAAATAATAACATAATCAGCTATCAAAAAGACGGACAAATAAATAAGAATAAAGAGAGCTATCAAGAAAGACGGACAAATAAGAACATAAACAACTATCAAAAAGACGGACAAAAAATAAGAATAAAGAGAGCTATCAAGAAAGACGGACAAATAAGAACATAAACTACTATCAAAAAGACGGACAAATAAATAAGAACAAAGAGAGCTGTCAAGAAAGACGGACAAATAAGAACATAAACAGCTATCAAAAAGACGGACAAATAAATAAGAATAAAGAGAGCTGTCAAGAAAGACGGACAAATAAGAACATAAACAACTATCAAAAAGACGGACAAATAAATAAGAATAAAGAGAGCTATCAAGAAAGACAGACAAATAATAACATAATCAGCTATCAAAAAGACGGACAAATAAATAAGAATAAAGAGAGCTATCAAGAAAGACAGACAAATAATAACATAAACAGCTATCAAAAAGACGGACAAATAAATAAGAATAAAGAGAGCTATCAAGAAAGACAGACAAATAATAACATAATCAGCTATCAAAAAGACGGACAAATAAATAAGAATAAAGAGAGCTATCAAGAAAGACAGACAAATAATAACATAAACAGCTATCAAAAAGACGGACAAATAAATAAGAATAAAGAGAGCTATCAAGAAAGACAGACAAATAATAACATAAACAGCTATCAAAAAGACGGACAAATAAATAAGAACAAAGAGAGCTATCAAGAAAGACAGACAAATAAGAACATAAACAGCTATCAAAAAGACGGACAAATAAGAACATAAACAGCTATCAAAAAGACGGACAAATAAATAAGAATAAAGAGAGCTATCAAGAAAGACGGACAAATAAGAACATAAATAACTATCAAAAAGACGGACAAATAAATAAGAATAAAGAGAGCTATCAAGAAAGACGGACAAATAAGAACATAAACAACTATCAAAAAGACGGACAAATAAATAAGAACAAAGAGAGCTGTCAAGAAAGACGGACAAATAAGAACATAAACAACTATCAAAAAGACGGACAAATAAATAAGAATAAAGAGAGCTATCAAGAAAGACGGACAAATAAGAACAAAGAGAGCTATCAAGAAAGACGGACAAATAAGAACATAAACAGCTATCAAAAAGACGGACAAATAAATAACAAAGTGAGCTATCAAGAAAGACGGACAAATAAGAACATAAACAGCTATCAAAAAGACGGACAAATAAATAAGAACAAAGAGAGCTATCAAGAAAGACGGACAAATAAGAACATAAACAGCTATCAAAAAGACGGACAAAAAGATAAGAACGAAGAGAGCTATCAAGAAAGACGGACAAATAAGAACATAAACAACTATTAAAAAGACGGACAAATAAATAAGAACAAAGCTGTCAAGAAAGACGGACAAATAAGAATATAAACAGCTATCAAAAAGACGGACAAATAAATAAGAACGAAGAGAGCTATCAAGAAAGACGGACAAATAAGAACATAAACAACTATCAAAAAGACGGACAAATAAATAAGAATGAAGAGAGCTGTCAAGAAAGACGGACAAATAAGAACATAAACAGCTATCAAAAAGACGGACAAATAAATAAGAACAAAGAGAGCTGTCAAGAAAGACGGACAAATAAGAACATAAACAGCTATCAAAAAGACGGACAAATGAATAAGAACAAAGAGAGCTGTCAAGAAAGACGGACAAATAAGAACATAAACAACTATCAAAAAGACGAACAAATAAATAAGAATAAAGAGAGCTATCAAGAAAGACGGACAAATAAGAACATAAACAACTATCAAAAGACGGACAAATAAGAACATAAACAACTATCAAAAAGACGGACAAATAAATTAGAACATAGAGAGCTATCAAGAAAGACGGACAAATAAGAACAAAGAGAGCTATCAAGAAAGACGGACAAATAAGAACAAAGAGAGCTATCAAGAAAGACGGACAAATAAGAACAAAGAGAGCTATCAAGAAAGACGGACAAATAAGAACAAAGAGAGCTATCAAGAAAGACGGACAAATAAGAACAAAGAGAGCTATCAAGAAAAGACGGACAAATAAGAACAAAGAGAGCTATCAAGAAAGACGGACAAATAAGAACAAAGAGAGCTATCAAGAAAGACGGACAAATAAGAACAAAGAGAGCTATCAAGAAAGACGGACAAATAAGAAAACAAAGAGAGCTATCAAGAAAGACGGACAAATAAGAACAAAGAGAGCTATCAAGAAAGACGGACAAATAAGAACAAAGAGAGCTATCAAGAAAGACGGACAAATAAGAACAAAGAGAGCTATCAAGAAAGACGGACAAATAACAATTAAAGAGAGCTATCAAGAAAGACGGACAACATAAGAACAAAGAGAGCTATCAAGAAAGACGGACAAATAAGAACAAAGAGAGCTATCAAGAAAGACGGACAAATAAGAACAAAGAGAGCTATCAAGAAAGACTTGTCAGCAGAACGTGACAAGACCAAGAAGACGGACAAATAAGAACAAAGAGAGCTATCAAGAAAGACGGACAAATAAGAACAAAGAGAGCTATCAAGAAAGACGGACAAATAAGAACAAAGAGAGCTATCAAGAAAGACGGACAAATAAGAACAAAGAGAGCTATCAAGAAAGACGGACAAATAAGAACAAAGAGATTATCAAGAAAGACGGACAAATAAGAACAAAGAGAGCTATCAAGAAAGACGGACAAATAAGAACAAAGAGAGCTATCAAGAAGACGGACAAATAAGAACAAAGAGAGCTATCAAGAAAGACGGACAAATAAGAACAAAGAGAGCTATCAAGAAAGACGGACAAATAAGAACAAAGAGAGCTATCAAGAAAGACGGACAAATAAGAACAAAGAGAGCTATCAAGAAAGACGGACAAATAAGAACAAAGAGAGCTATCAAGAAAGACGGACAAATAAGAACAAAGAGAGCTATCAAGAAAGACGGACAAATAAGAACAAAGAGAGCTATCAAGAAAGACGGACAAATAAGAACAAAGAGAGCTATCAAGAAAGACGGACAAATAAGAACAAAGAGAGCTATCAAGAAAGACGGACAAATAAGAACAAAGAGAGTCATCAAGAAAGACGGACAAATAAGAACAAAGAGAGCTATCAAGAAAGACGGACAAATAAGAACAAAGAGAGCTATCAAGAAAGACGGACAAATAAGAACAAAGAGAGCTATCAAGAAAGACGACAAACAAGAACAAAGAGAGCTATCAAGAAAGACGGACAAATAAGAACAAAGAGAGCTATCAAGAAAGACGACAAATAAGAACAAAGAGAGCTATCAAGAAAGACGGACAAATAAGAACAAAGAGAGCTATCAAGAAAGACGGACAAATAAGAACAAAGAGAGCTATCAAGAAAGACGGACAAATAAGAACAAAGAGAGCTATCAAGAAAGACGGACAAATAAGAACAAAGAGAGCTATCAAGAAAAGACGACAAATAAGAACAAAGAGAGCTATCAAGAAAGACGGACAAATAAGAACAAAGAGAGCTATCAAGAAAGACGACAACAAGAACAAAGAGAGAGCTATCAAGAAAGACGGACAAATAAGAACAAAGAGAGCTATCAGAAGAACGGACAAATAAGAACAAAGAAGGCTATCAAGAAAGACGGACAAATAAGAACAAAGAGAGCTATCAGAAAGACGGACAAATAAGAACAAAGGAAGCTATCAAAGAGAACGGACAAATAAGAACAAAGAGCTATCAAAGAAAGACGGACAAATAAGAACAAAGAGAGCTATCAAGAAAGACGGACAAATAAGAACAAAGAGAGCTATCCAAGAAAAGACGGACAAATAGAACAAAGCTATCAAGAAAGACGGACAAATAAGAACAAAGGAAGCTATCAAGAAAGACGGACAAATAAGAACAAAGGAAGCTATCAAGAAAGACGGACAAATAAGAACAAAGAGAGCTATCAAGAAAGACGGACAAATAAGAACAAAGAAGAGCTATCAGAGAAAGACGGACAAATAAGAACAAAGAGAGCTATCAAGAAAGACGGACAAATAAGAACAAGAGAGCTATCCAAGAAAGACGGACAAATAAAGAACAAAGAGAGCTATCAAGAAAGACGGACAAATAAGAACAAAGAGAGCTATCAAGAAAGACGGACAAATAAGAACAAAGAGAGCTATCAAGAAAGACGGACAAATAAGAACAAAGGCTATCAAGAAAGACGGACAAATAAGAACAAAGAGAGCTATCAAGAAAGACGGACAAATAAGAACAAGAGAGCTATCCAAGAAAGACGGACAAATAAGAACAAAGAGAGCTATCAAGAAAGACGGACAAATAAGAACAAAGAGAGCTATCAAGAAAGACGGACAAATAAGAACAAAGAAGGCTATCAAGAAAGACGGACAAATAAGAACAAAGAGAGCTATCAAGAAAGACGGACAAATAAGAACAAAGGAAACTATCAAGAAAGACGGACAAATAAGAACAAAGAGAGCTATCAAGAAAGACGGACAAATAGAACAAAGAGCTATCAAGAAAGACAGTTAAAGAAATAAGAACAAAGGCTATCAAGAAAGACGGACAAATAAAATAAGACTATCAAGAAAAGACGGACAAATAAGAACAAAGGAAGCTATCAAGAAAGACGGACAAATAAGAACAAAGAGAGCTATCAAGAAAGACGGACAAATAAGAACATAAACAACTATCAAAAAGACGGACAAAAAATAAGAATAAGAGAGCTATCAAGAAGAAGACGGACAAATAAGAACATAAAAAACAACTGCTCGAAGACGGACAAATAAATAAGAATGACGAGAGCTGTCAGAGAAAGACGGACAAATAAGAACATAAACAGCTATCAAAAAAGACGGACAAATAAATAAGAACAAAGAGAGCTGTCAAGAAAGACGGACAAATAAATAAGAACAAAGAGAGCTGTCAAGAAAGACGGACAAATGAAACATAAACAACTATCAAAAAGACGAACAAATAAATAAGAATTAAGAGAGCTATCAAGAAAGACGGACAAATAAGAACATAAACAACTATCAAAGACGGACAAATAAGAACATAAACAACTATCAAAAAGACGGACAAATAAGAACATAAACAACTATCAAAAAGACGGACAAATAAATTAGAACTGCAAGGAAGCTATCATGAAAGACGGACAAATAAGAACATAAACAGCTATAAAAAAGACGGACAAATAAATTAGAACATAGAGAGCTATCAAGAAAGACGGACAAATAAGAACAAAGAGAGCTATCAAGAAAGACGGACAAATAAGAACAAAGAGAGCTATCAAGAAAGACGGACAAATAAGAACAAAGGGAGCTATCCAAGAAAGACGGACAAATAAGAACAAAGAGAGCTATCCAAGAAAGACTGACAAATAAGAACAAAGAGAGCTATCAAGAAAGACGGACAAATAAGAACAAAGAGAGCTATCAAGAAAGACGGACAAATAAGAACAAAGAGAGCTATCAAGAAAGACGGACAAATAAGAACAAAGAGAGCTATCAAGAAAGACGGACAAATAAGAACAAAGAGAGCTATCAAGAAAGACGGACAAATAAGAACAAAGAGAGCTATCAAGAAAGACGGACAAATAAGAACAAAGAGAGCTATCAAGAAAGACGGACAAATAAGAACAAAGAGAGCTATCAAGAAAGACGGACAAATAAGAACAAAGAGAGCTATCAAGAAAGACGGACAAATAAGAACAAAGAGAGCTATCAAGAAAGACGGACAAATAAGAACAAAGAGAGCTATCAAGAAAGACGGACAAATAAGAACAAAGAGAGCTATCAAGAAAGACGGACAAATAAGAACAAAGAGAGCTATCAAGAAAGACGGACAAATAAGAACAAAGAGAGCTATCAAGAAAGACGGACAAATAAGAACAAAGAGAGCTATCAAGAAAGACGGACAAATAAGAACAAAGAGAGCTATCAAGAAAGACGGACAAATAAGAACAAAGAGAGCTATCAAGAAAGACGGACAAATGAATAAGAATAAAGAGAGCTATCAAGAAAGACGGACAAATAAGAACATAAACAACTATCAAAAAGACGGACAAAAAATAAGAATAAAGAGAGCTATCAAGAAAGACGGACAAATAAGAACATAAACTACTATCAAAAAGACGGACAAATAAATAAGAATAAAGAGAGCTATCAAGAAAGACGGACAAATAAGAACATAAACTACTATCAAAAAGACGGACAAATAAATAAGAACAAAGAGAGCTGTCAAGAAAGACGGACAAATAAGAACATAAACAGCTATCAAAAAGACGGACAAATAAATAAGAACAAAGAGAGCTGTCAAGACAGACGGACAAATAAGAACATAAACAACTATCAAAAAGACGGACAAATAAATAAGAATAAAGAGAGCTGTCAAGAAAGACGGACAAATAAGAACATAAACAACTATCAAAAAGACGGACAAATAAATAAGAACAAAGAGAGCTGTCAAGAAAGACGGACAAATAAGAACATAAACAACTATCAAAAAGACGAACAAATAAATAAGAATTAAGAGAGCTATCAAGAAAGACGGACAAATAAGAACATAAACAACTATCAAAAAGACGGACAAATAAGAACATAAACAGCTATCAAAAAGACGGACAAATAAATTAGAACATAGAGAGCTATCAAGAAAGACGGACAAATAAGAACATAAACAGCTATAAAAAAGACGGACAAATAAGAACAAAGAGAGCTATCAAGAAAGACGGACAAATAAGAACAAAGAGAGCTATCAAGAAAGACGGACAAATAAGAACAAAGAGAGCTATCAAGAAAGACGGACAAATAAGAACATAAACAGCTGTCAAGAAAGACGGACAAATAAATTAGAACATAGAGAGCTATCAAGAAAGACGGACAAATAAGAACAAAGAGAGCTATCAAGAAAGACGGACAAATAAGAACAAAGAGAGCTATCAAGAAAGACGGACAAATAAGAACATAAACAGCTGTCAAGAAAGACGGACAAATAAATTAGAACATAGAGAGCTATCAAGAAAGACGGACAAATAAGAACATAAACAGCTATCAAAAAGACGGACAAATAAATTAGAACATAGAGAGCTATCAAGAAAGACGGACAAATAAGAACATAGAGAGCTATCAAGAAAGAAGGACAAATAAGAACATAAACAGCTATAAAAAAGACGGACAAATAAATTAGAACATAGAGAGCTATCAAGAAAGACGGACAAATAAGAACATAAACAGCTATCAAAAAGACGGACAAATAAATTAGAACATAGAGAGCTATCAAGAAAGACGGACAAATAAGAACATAGAGAGCTATCAAGAAAGAAGGACAAATAAGAACATAAACAGCTATAAAAAAGACGGACAAATAAATTAGAACATAGAGAGCTATCAAGAAAGACGGACAAATAAGAACATAAACAGCTATCAAAAAGACGGACAAATAAATTAGAACATAGAGAGCTATCAAGAAAGACGGACAAATAAGAACATAAACAGCTATAAAAAAGACGGACAAATAAATTAGAACATAGAGAGCTATCAAGAAAGACGGACAAATAAGAACAAAGAGAGCTATCAAGAAAGACGGACAAATAAGAACAAAGAGAGCTATCAAGAAAGACGGACAAATAAGAACATAAACAGCTATCAAGAAAGACGGACAAATAAGAACAAAGAGAGCTATCAAGAAAGACGGACAAACAAGAACATAAACAACTTTCTTGATAGCTCTTTGTTCTAATTTATTTGTCCGTCTTTTTGATAGACGGACAAATATGAACATAAACAACTATCAAAAAGACAGACAAATAAATAAGAACAAAGAGAGATATCAAGAAAGACGGACAAATAAGAACATATACAGCTATCAAAAAGACGGACAAATAAATTGGAACAAAGAGAGATATCAAGAAAGATATGAATACAGCCAGATATATCCCAATACAAATATACTCTTGGATGGAATAATAGATACAGAAATGCACTCATTTTTTTTACGTGTGGGTGTATCGTTGCACATTCAAAACTATGCAGTTACGTCTGTACATCGTTGCAACTTTATTTATCTGTCCCACCCTCACACAATATTCCGCGCGCCCACTCACTCAAACACATCTACACACACGTTAATACCTGGATACACCTACATTCAATTCCCCTGGGTCTCACCGCCACATCACGCCCTTCCGAGCTTCAACCTTCGTGTTACAGATACTTTTCGTTACAGGTGCAATCTATCACTGCAAGTAGAGACTGACAGCTAAAACTAAAGGGGGATAATCCTTATTGCTGATTTTCTTTCGCTGTCAGTCAGTTGGAGAAGCCAGCTCTCAACTGGTACCTCCGCTCCGCGTTCAACTACCACGTGCGCTGCTTTGTCTTTAATGCGTGTTGGGGGGGGGGGGGGAGATCTCTTTGTTTCTTTTCCTTTTCTTTTCCTTTTCGACTTTGCCTCCGGCTCTGAGAACCAAAATGTGGTTCTTTTCCTTTTTCCACTGCGAACGGGAAGTATTTGTTTTATTCATTGTTTGTCGGGGGGGGGGGAGGGACGGGCAAATTACAATGATGTGACTAGACGGGTGAAGGTTTATTCTCTCTGGAGAAGATGATGAGAAATAGAGGTTGGCCATATCTGCTTCATCTGACAATATTTTCATGACTTCCGGCTGAGCAAGCGAATGAAAAAAGATCGATATAGAAAGAGAAAAAGATTTCTGGACTGGAAGATAAGATTGAGAAAGGGTAGTTTGCGCGCGAAATACTTAGGCAAGTATAAGGGTTAAACATTTATTTAAGAAAAAAAAGTAATTGAAATTAACACAAATAACAGACTAAGCAGGAAAGGTAAGGCTCTCCTCTTTTAGGTTTCTTTTTATGACCAAAGTGGACATGGCTCTCCATTATATCCTATCTCTTAGTGGTCTAAACAATGTTTGTCCCCTTAATATCCCTCGACGTCCGTGTTCTGCATATTTACACAAATTTTAATAAGAGTAGATTGATTTACTGAACGCCTTGTTGACACTTGTTGTTGGCTTTTTGAACATACATTTACCTCTTTTTTCTGCTTAGAATTGTGTTTTTGTTTCCTTCTAAATTTTTTTCACATTCTTTCGCTCCCAGTAGCCCTTGTATCTTTATTTTTTTGTTGTCTTGCTTAACTAAAA
This sequence comes from Ascarosepion bandense, assembly GCA_037127315.1. Lineage (NCBI taxonomy): Eukaryota > Metazoa > Mollusca > Cephalopoda > Sepiida > Sepiidae > Ascarosepion > Ascarosepion bandense. The sequence goes on from JBBBDQ010000499.1 coordinate 1,953,647, forward strand.
GTTAGCAAACTCCGTGGTGAAGCGAGTATCTGTGGTTAAATGTAAATAAAATATCAGAATTGTCCAAATTTTCAATCAAAAGAAAAGCAACATGGAAAAATAATATAGATCAAGCAAACTAATTATGCAAAGCAAAGAAACAGTAATATGGCCAAAAGTTCACAAACTAAGAATTGACGTTGACACACTGTTATGGTGAAACACACCTAATCCTTAGATAATGGATTCTCCCTCCTATATTAGTCAGTGTTAACAGGAAGTTAACTGAAGAAGTTATTGAGAATTTGTTCTTGTTAAGGTATTTACACGTGTGAGTGATTGTTGATTGGATAAGTGGTATTTATTATATTCTTTAAGCCGCGTATTATTTTTCGTCCGGGGAACTGATTTTGCTGTCACAGATTTAGAGTAGTGGGGGGCTTTTATTACTAATACAATTTTGTTTAGTTTCTTGTGTATATATTGTTTATCATTGTATATAAACATTTGAGGAATTTATAATGTTGTTATTTTCTGCCCATGCCCTCCACTGAAAATTGTACATATGGGAGTTAAGTAGGACTACATAGAGCAGCTGAGGTATTATGGTGGACGAAGTAAGAATGGTAAGTAAAAATGTGGTATTGTGGTGTAAGGTTTATTGTAAATGTGTCAGGGTCGACGAAAGTGAATAGCTAAGTTAAACTAGGACAGAAGATGACCAGCCTTCCCCATCCCCAAATTCGGCTTCGTGCCACATTTGTACATATGTACAATAAATAATGAAGTTCTTGAGAATTTGTTCTTGTTATGGTGTTTACACGTGTGAGTGATTGTTGATTGGATAAGTGGTATTTATTTTATTCTTTAATCCGCGCATTATTTTTCGTCCGGGGAACTGACTTTTCTGTCACAATATTAGAGTAGTGGGTTTTTTTTATTACTAATGATTTTATTTAGTTTCTTGTAAATATTGTATTTCATTGTATATAATTATTGGGAAATTTTAAGTTGTTATTTGTTGCACATGCCCTCCACTGAAAATTGTACATATGGGAATTAAGTAGGACAACATAGAGCATCTGAGGTATTATGGTGGACGTGGTAAGAATGGTAAGTAAAAATGTGGTATTATGGTGTAAGGTTTATTGTAAATGTGTCATGGTCGACGAAAGTGAATAGCTAAGTTAAATTAGGACATAGTATGACCAGCCTTCCCCATCCCCAAACTTGGCCTTGTGCCACATTTTTTGTATTTTTATACAAAAATAAATATTGAAGTTTTTGAGAATTTTCTGCATTTTGTTATATTTTGTCCGATTGTTCGCTAAGTTGGTCGGTCGTTTCGGTGTAGAAAATTCGTTCTTCAAAGTCGGTACGGGAGAGAAGTGAAAAAAAAAATAGTATTTTCAGGCGTAGAAAATACTACGACGAACAACCTCCCTTGGCAGGAGTGCAGTATGAAAGAGGCCTCGATAATGCCTCAGTCGCCAATTCCCTTTACCCGAGGCCGTCGCTATATATTACCAAGGCCGAAGCGATAAAATGTGACGTCACGGTAGTAGAGTCATGAATTAGCGTAGCAGCCGTGTCTCTCAGTTCATGACAATGTTGATAATCACAAAGTCGTTTTTTTTTAAATAAAGATTTTAAAACTTTTTAAAATGTAACAAGAAAAAAAGAAAGACACATGTTTTTGATTTATGCTGGTTTTATTAATTATAATTAAAATAAGGAAACCAATAATTAATAAGAAAATATAAACATTATTGTTGACTACTGACTGTCGGTCATGTTTGTAAATAAACACAGTTTTAAAGACAAAACTTTTCGTTTATTCGTCTAAATTCTAAAAATTTAACAAACATTGCTTAAATTTTCATATTTTTAATTTAATTATGAAGAATCACAATCATTTTTGTTTTAATTGCAAGAATTTTTAAATCGGAATCACTCAAATATAGCAATCCAAGCAACCATTAGAATTTAGGAACAAACAAGAAGCAACAATAAATAAGCAAATTAATTTAAAAATATTAAAAAATGCAACAATTTAAATTCAAGCAAATTCTGATTTTTAAAAACCAAGCTTTTAAAAGTTTTTTTGTCTCAAAATTCAGTTGAATGTTTGAAGTTTTCTTTTTTTTACTTAACTTCTTACAAGTAATATTATCATTTTCCTTGCTACAAAAATTATTTAATAATGCATTAGAAGAGCTCCAGATAATCATTTTTTTAATGCTGTGACCTTCACCACCTGAGTCAACATGAAAAAGAAGTTTATCATTAGTCAAAACATCCAATGTTATGTACATAGACAATTTTCTTTGATTCATTGAATGTAGAAAAGAAGGATTCTTTACAAGTTTATTAATAACAATATAATTGTATAGTACTAAATTTGTTGTTACATCATTGGGATATATAACAGAGAACCTCTATTAATTCCTTGAAAATAACTGTTTATATCAGGTCTCTTCCTGATACTAAACTTTTACAACTATAACATTTCCATTTTTTTAAAACGGCATGACAGCAATAAATAATTATGAATCGAACGAATTAACGATAGGATAGCTAAATCTGAAATAGATTTTTAAAAACGTCTTGAGAACTTTTAATCCAATAGATTTATTAATATCAACAAATGTCTTTAGGGAAATTCTGCTAAAAAACAACGGAGTTCGAATTTTAAAATAATATTTTGAAATATTTTGATTGAATCCATTGTTAATCCTACTGGATGAAATAAAAAGATAAATTTTTACCTTAAAAAAAAATACACCTAAAAAATCCTAGTATATTTGGTAATTCAATTACATTTTTAAAATATTTTAATTGTAAAAAATGAAAAAAAAAAGTAAAAATTAATGTTTCTATTTCATTTATGATGTTAAAGTTTAAGAGTTTTGCAAAAAAAAATGATTTTTTATAAACAGTTTAGCAGTTAAACTGTTTATAAAAAAAATCATGTTTTTGCAAAACTCTTTTCTTTTTTTTTTTTTGGTTAATGTTTTACTTACTAATTAATTTTTTTAAGGATTAAAAACCCTAAACCAACTACAAAAGATTTATTCTTCAGTTAAAATTCTAATTTTTTATTTCCAATTTTTTTTTCTATGGATAAATATCGATAATTAACTTCAAATTATCAAAAATAGGAAAAAATGTTTGGAAAATATTTTTTGAGGGTGTTCATTTTGTGTTAAATATTTTCTAAAAATTAAATATTTTAAAAATTAGGTTTTAAAATTCAAGTGTGGTGTGATTTAGGCCTGTATGTTTCAAATAAATTCAAAAATTATTCAGAAATAATAGGTTTAAACAAAGTTTAAATCATCATTTTCATGTTTTAATTTTCGGTAATAGTGATTTCTTGACTTTTGCAAGAAATAATTTCACGGAGTTTTCAAATAAAAAACCTTAAAAATAAAACATTCTTTTAAAATTGACTAAAAAATAAATTTTGTAATTTTTGTTAATACAGGAAAAAGAATAAAAAAAATTAATTCAGGAATATTTTTTCATGTTTAAAAACGATTCATAAAGTTGCAAGTATAGAGAAAAATTAAGTAAGATTTTGCTTTCTATTCCTAAGAATTTTTTTAAAACATTTCATTGAAAAGAAAACATTATTTTCTTAAATAAAATATCAATAAAATATTAATTCAAATATTTTTAGAAAATATAATGCTTAACAACTTTTTTCGGCTTCAGTTTAAGTTTTAAAACATTTCGAAAAAAAACTTACGAACGAATAACCATAAATTTTATTTTTTTAATTCAGATATTTAAGAATTTTTATTTCAATTTTATTCAAAGAAATAAAAATAATATCTTATTTTATTATATTAATTTAAAAGATATATTATAAACAAAGTGCTTTCTTTCTTGTGCTACGGTAAAACTAATTTTTTAGCAAATTTTGATTTTAGCGACTGTTGAAATAAATGGTGATAAAATTTTAACTACTCACTTTGCTAAATGGACTTGTAGTAAAATTCTCCCTTTTAATGGCATGTTTCCATTTATCAAATAAATGATTATTTTTTGGAAACGAAAAACAATGAACTTTCGGTCCATTTTTATAATTCCCTTGGCAATTTGGTTCTGAAAATAAGTTAACGCTAACGGACGCCGGGTAGTAAAAAAACACTACTAAGTGTGACGTCAGCAAGTCAACTTTAATCATAGAACAGGCCTGGTAATATAGCGACGGCCTCGCTTTACCTCAGTCTGGAGTGGGAAGGAAGGGGAGTGGCACGTGCCAAGTGCCGAAAGTCTATCGTCGACTCTGCCCGAGAACAACAAAACTAATACAATGGTCTCGAAAAGGCCAGGGTCGCCAGTTCCTTCCACCTCGGCATGGAGTAGAGGAAAAACAGTTAAAAAAGACGAGAATTACCACGAAGCAGCGAAGGAGAGGTTCACAGAGTTCATTTCTGGTAATGAACTTTTAACTGTGCCCGAACAGTTAAGTGCGGTCGAACCGAGGATTATCTCCCTGCTCACCAAGGACCCGAAAAGACACAAGTTTGTCAGGGTCAGCAGGGAGACCATTGAAGAGGCTGTGAAAAGCCTTCAGATTAAAGCCAAAATGGTGGCACGGAGGAGGAGGCCAGAGGAGGCGAAGCAGTTGATCGGTGCCACGTTAACAACAAAAACGCTTTACCTCCAGATAGAGGCACGCGTAAGACTCGAGTGGCCCTACATGGTGAACCAATGGACATTGCAGAAGACCATATTGGGGCCATTTTGCCCGATATGGGAAAGTAGCGGAGGTAGCGGCGGTCAAGAGCAAGGCCGGTTTTGGCACAGGAGACATGACCCTGCAGGTGACGGTATCCTAAAAGGAATTCAGAGAAATCCCAAACATTCTCACCTGCAGGGGCAGATCCATTAACGTCGTGGTGGAGGGAAGGAGACCAGCATGCTGGATCTGTGAAGCATCGGATCATTTGGCAAAAGTATGCCCACAGAAGAACTCGGCTCCAAGTACTCAGCAATCCCAAGCACCAATGGTGAAAGAAGTAGCAGTGCAGGAGACCCAGAAGCAGTCGCAAAAGAATAAGGATTGGCAGGTGGCTGGGCCAAAAGGGCCAAAAGGAAAAACAACACCGGTACAGACAAAAATATCCCCAGTCAAGCAGGGTGTCCCACAGGAGAAGGCGAATAAATCCCCGGGGAAAAAACCCCAAAGAAATCTTCTGAGAAACAAGCAGCGAGGCAGCAGTTGATGGAAGAAAGTGAAAAAATTATATGCCAGCACCCCAGTCTTTAAAAAGGGGAAGAGAGGAAGAGGAAACAGAAAAACCAAAGATCCTGAGAAGGAGTCGAGCAGAGATGGGCAGAATACCTGCGAGATCATCGTCTGTTCCTGTGTCTCCAGAGAGACCCAAAGACTCATATGCGGCTAAGGCAAGGACCCTCCCTTCTTCCTCCCGAAAGATCCCACTGACCCCAGTTTCGCAGTTTATCCCACTCACTCCAATCAAATCCCCCTCCACCACTCCCACCACCCACCACCAAAAAAAGAAATCCCTCCCGAAGGAAGAAGCCCTTGTCAAATAGACAAAAAAGAAGTGTCAAAGGTTTGGTTGGCTCAAAGGAAGAGCCTTTTAAAACCGCTGTTGAAGCTGACCTCCGTAGATGGAAACTCCACTGACGGCCCAAAGAACTTTCCCAAGGCCCCAGGTGTCATCACCCTTATCCGTGGTACGGAATAGAATCTGAGTGTCTGAGACCACTTGGCTGCGGCCAAAGATTGTTACAAGAACATTGACATAACTCGAAATAGCACGATTATAACTTTGTGAAAATCCAGACAAGCGAACGTAGCATTCTGACTTCAAGACAAGTCAAATCGGGACTGGGTCTGAGGAAACCGAGAACCGGTCTATTTTATTGACTAAAAAGAAATCACAGTTTGTGTGCTTTTTGCCTTTAAAATGGGGAGGGGCAAGTGTTTTGCAATCATAATTTTGATAATTTCTTACAACGATTGAAATAATAAAACACAAATTCGAAACTAGCACACACCGAGAGACAGTCGACTCGAAAGGAATTTTGGAACGATAAATGATATTTGACCGTTGGGCTGAAACACGCCCCTCGGGATGTTAGGGCAGACACTAACACAGGATAGAAAGAGACGAGGTTGATCAGATGATAATTTTAACTTTTGAAAATCATCTTTTTTTTTTTCCAAAGCACCATCGGATTTCAGTCTCGCATTTCCTGTCTTTTGTTAAATATTTTCCCAGATAATTATGTAGGGATGCAAAGTGCGGTTATCTCTCTTGAAGGTAAAACGTTGTCATGAACACGTAAGAGCCGATAAGTGACATAAGTTCGGGATGTGACAAAACCTCACTTGCTATTTAGCTCGCGTAGAGGCAATAGGTGTCTGTCCACGTCACTCGCCAATGATAGACTCCTAGACGTCATCGGTGGCGAAACCCAAAGATCCACCTTTCACCTTACTTTCTGTCAGCATATTACACACCTCATGCATAATTTCAATTTTGATCGTAAACTAAACAACCTTTAATGGTTCTTGAGTATTTATTTAGGAAATGTTTATATAAAAACAAACTTATCAATGAAGATTCATATTAGTTTATTGCTGTTTTCTTTATTTTTCTGATTGAGAATTTCTTCCATACGTCTTGCATGCAATTCAATGACCAATTCCAGTGAATGATATAAAGAAAATATTTTACTGACATTTACAATTTCTAAATTTCCTATGTAAGGTCGTGTTTTTCTTCCCTTTTAGGGTATTATTATCAAAATCGTCACGTTTATCATCAGTATTGATGGTCGGCAAGGTTAGATCAAGGGGCGGGTAATAATAGGAAGAAGAACTTGATAGACCTCTAATAATGAGTACAAAGATGAACATGCAAAAACATACAGGGGAGACAGGTAGATATGGAAAAATAGACGATAGATTGAGACATGTATAACGCAATATAGATTGATTGATAGACATGAGTAAGGCGATAGATAGGTAAATAGATATGAACAGATTTAGATAAATAGATGGATGCGAACAGGCTTAGACAAATAGATAAACGCAACCAGACTTAGACAAAGAAAATTGACGTGAACAGTCTTAGACTAATGGGCGGACGCGAAAATACTTAGACTAATGGGCGGACGCGAAAATACTTAGACTAATGGGCGGACGCGAAAATACTTAGACTAATGGGCGGACGCGAAAATACTTAGACTAATGGGCGGACGCGAAAATACTTAGACTAATGGGCGGACGCGAAAATACTTAGACTAATGGGCGGACGCGAAAATACTTAGACTAATGGGCGGACGCGAAAATACTTAGACTAATGGGCGGACGCGAAAATACTTAGACTAATGGGCGGACGCGAAAATACTTAGACTAATGGGCGGACGCGAAAATACTTAGACTAATGGGCGGACGCGAAAATACTTGGAGCAGGCATATCGATGTTGATAAACAAAGCTAGAAAGATCCATAGATATGAACGACGCAATATAGAAATATAGGTTGATATGAACGACGCAATAAATATGGATATACACGATCAACACTATAAATTCATATACATGAACGATATATATACATACAGATAGATAGATAGACATGAACAACGTAATAGATAAAGATATATTTGAACAGTGATGTATACCTTTTAATTGAGAGTTTAGTAATATCTTAAGTCCTGAATTGATTATCGAATATTTAACAGATTTTCTGTCTACCTAATAGAACAATATCCCCGTTATATTATTTAGATTGTTACCATATCGATATATTTATTGGTCTGCCGATTTTTTTTTTTTTTTTTTTGCAGTAAACGAGAAATCAATTTACACACAAAGAAAAATAAAACAATAATGATATCTGGTGAGTTCACGTTGGCCATTGTTCTCGTATAAAATTACTTTGCCGTTAAATCTAAATAATAGAATATATTTTAATAATTCACGCGGCTTGATATCATGCGATATGAAAGTTCATGCGCTCCCTTTCAGCTAGTTTACGTTTCCAATAAACAATAGGGTCTCACTTAAACACGATCCATCTCACGCCGTTGCGTGCGTCAAACAATCTATTATAACAAACATAAATAAATAAACCAGAACCTTAGGTGATATTCTCGTTTTTCTATGTACAATGTCTCTTCAGGACGTAGGCAATCATGGCTCTCAAAAACTTCCTGTTCTTCATGGCTCTTAGTAAATTTTTGGCTTTTCACTCTCATTCATACTCTCTGTTCTACCTTTGACCTATACAAGTTTGTGACCTACATTTCTCGCTAATTTATTCTGTCATGTTTCCAATATATCCTGTGAGTGTCAGATTCTACGACCCTTATTTTCTTATTATGGGTCCTGGATATTTCAATTCTCTCTTTCTGTTTTTTTTTTCCCATTTCCATTAAAACTTTTTCGTGGCTTAAATGATCGGACAAAAGTATTCTCAGCATCCTCATGTAGGGCATCTGTTACTTCATTCCTCCTCATCTGTCCTATAGAGGTGGATTGATATTACATAATTATTCGGCACTCTTTTTTTCTTTCTAACGAATGTTTTCTGTTTCTTAATACAATTCTATTACAATTCTTTACAATTCTATCAAGGTCCCACTCACTGTTCCATTTAAAGGTGCTAGAGTCCATATATATCAGATCCCGAAGTCTTTTTCTCTGTAAGCAGAGAGAATGCCTTTTGGGTCTGAGTAATTGGGCTCTAGTTTCTCTTGAAAATTTTAGCCACCTCAATTCTCATTTCATCTTTTAGTTCACGATTAAGAAAATCCCAGAAATTAAAAACTTGATAAGCTCTGAGCGAAACCGGTTGTTTTTTGTTTTTATTTTTGGTTTTAGTTTTTAGTATGCCATCGAAATACCAATTATTCCTAGCTGTTATTAAATATTTACATTGTTCGGACTGTTGCCTTCGCCTTTATTGCCATATTCACGACGTTGTACGCGCCGGCCTTTTTCGTGAACATATAGAAATAAAGTGCAAGTCCCAACAATGTAAACAGTTACAATACCTCATCTCAGAAATATATCTTCTACAAATATTTTCATGGCTTCCACTCCGACAAACTTACATCACTGGCGCCCCCTCCACAAGAATTTACTAGTGCAACCAGACTAGCAACACGGCCCCACCCTTTTACAGTTAAATCAACCAAATGCAGCCGAGAAGTCTACACCATCAGCTCTTTTTATCACACTTCCCGCCTGTGGAACTTCCTTCCGTATACTTGCTTTCCTGACAACTACAACTTCCAAGAATTTAAATGCAATATCAATTCCCATCTCTTATCCACTTGACTCCAGTCCTTTCTACATCACCCCCTGTATCTTATTCTTTTCCTTTCTCTCTATCTTCGCAACTGTCTTCACTCCTGTGTTCACATCCTTCTCTTGTCTTTTCTTTGACACCCGCTGTAACTGGTTCGTCTTTTTCTTCACTCATCTGCTGCCTAAACTTTTACTCTTTTATATAACCCCCTGGGCATCAGTGGCGGTACCGCTTTGCTTGGGGTGAAACGATAAAATACACAGACACACACACACATATATATATATATATATATATATATATATATATATATATATATATCGAGAAATAATGATCTGACACCACAGAATTGGATTACGGATTTAAACAGACATAGTTTCATGTTCATTTTTTTATATCCGGGCCTAGGCTGCCTTTCGGACAACGTTTCATCAGGGACCAGTCGTTGGCAACTTTGATTGTAACAGATTGATTAGAAAAGAAATAAATATGGAGACAGTACTAAGAAACGCTTAAAATTACGAATGTTGTAAATAGAAGAATTAAGAAAGAAAAAAGTATTTACGATTAAAATACGTAAATAAAGAAAAATGATCCAGTGGAGCATAAAAAGCTGCAAATAAAGCTCACCTATCTCCGAATAAATGCATGGATCTTTGAAATTCTCCTTCTGCTTGCACAGTACAGGCTGAAATAATTTTAAGCATAAAGCCTCTAAAATTGATAAACGGTGTTTTGATCTACCAGTATGCAAAATGCAAAAAAGAGTCAGTCGAAAAACGAGACGATGATGACTCATTATCTAACAGGTGTTTTCCAATTGAAGACTCGTGCACTGATTGCGACACACGAGTACGATCACATAAATTTAATCTAATATACCCAGGAACATGCTAGTTTATTCTCGACTCTAACCTAAGACTCGTCCGTCCTATGTATTCAGCTTCCCACTGACATTTGAATTTATAAATAAGTAAACTTCTATTAATATAGGGTAGATGATCTTTAGGAAATGCAGGTAAATTCGAGCTAGTGCCAAAAATAACACGTATATACATATGGCTTGTCATTCGTATCCACATATGCCTGTCTACTAGGACAACCAGCTAATCCCTGTTGCAGAAGCCTGCTCTGGCACATTCTGTGTTTGTTCAATACCCACACAGCTCAGCTGTGGTCTATAATGCAATTATGCTGAGTGGACATTAGTAACAATTACTGGGAGAGAGCACGTTGTCTAGCGTGAACAAGGCCAGGACGATCGAAACCTCAGTCACGATGACTTGTGATTTGGTGCTAGGACAACCATCGGCAGCTCCAAAAGAGTCCCGTCTACCCAACTTCACTCACAAGGCTTTGGTCAACCCGTTTGTTGGTTCTTTTTTGTTTTATTTTTAGCGGCATATTTAATGATGAAATCTAAATATTTAAATTCTATTTTTATTTATTTAATTTTTATTTATTTATTATTTTCTTAGATAATTGTTTTAGAGTGTCTTACTAATTAACCCTCAGGTAAACGGAAAGAGGTAGGTTTATATCTTTTCCAACGGTATTTGCACGTAAGTGGATAAAATGAACCCAACATGAATTAGAACTCGTCTCTCCGATTAACAATTCCAAGACATTATCCATTACACCATTTGTGTATATAAATTACAGCAAATGGTATTGCGAATCTAAATGACCAGGCCCGATATTGCTTAACTTTAGTCATCGTGATCGTACAGTCACTAATGTTTCAACGTGACGTGGCCATAAGCCTTTGTCATATCGTAGATTAGGTCATACTTAGCAGGTCAGCAATCATTTCATTTTCTTACAGTATTTTTTATCTCTTAATCTTCTTCTTCTTCTATGTCGCCTGTCCCTTCAGGACGGAGGCGATCATGGCTTTCAACATTTCCCTATCCCTGGTGGCTCTGAGCACGTCTTCTCCTGTTGCACCATGCAACCCTCGTTCCGTCACCCACCTGATTAGGTCCTTCAAATATGTTATCCGTTGCTTTCCCCTGTCTCTTTTCCCCTCTATCGTTGCATGTCCCAGGAACTTCAGCTGTCTCTTCCTGATGCTCAGTATTAATTTCCTTTTTGTTTCCATCATTTCTATTGCTCACATGCTTGATCCATGATATTCGCAGCATCCTTCTGTAGAACCACATTTCAGTTGCTATAAGTTTTTCCTTCATCTTTGATGATATTGTCCAGCATTCACTGCCATATTGAAGGACGAACAGCACTTAGCAATCCAGTACTCTCTTCCTTGTTTCCAGCGAAATTGCTTATTTTCTGAAAGACACGACAAGAGTGTCCAGCATTAACTGTTATATGAAAGATTAGATATTATATAGAAATCCCACACACTTTGCTTTGTGTCTGACATGTTCCTATCTATTCATATTTGCTTAGTTTCTGAAAGACACGACAAGAGTATCCAGCATTAACTGTTATATGAAAGATTAGATATTATATAGAAGTCCCACACATTTTACTTCGTGTCTAACATTTTCCTATTTTTTCATATTTGCTTAGTTTCTGAAAGGCATGAGGAGATTGTTCAGTATTCACTACGATACAGAAGGTTCGATAATACCGAGAAGTTTGGACTCCCTTTTTTTGTTTCTAATAATGTTTTCCTCTCTCTTAATACATTGCTTATTTTCTGAAAGGCACGATGAGATTTTCTAGCATTCATTTTCATATAGGAAATCCTATATCAATCATCATCTTTCGACCAATTTATGGTTGGTGGGAAATCCATCAACAATCCCACACTACACAAAACGCTTATGTATTGCTGTACTCTCCTATCCAGCCCTGAGTTTCGGGCAATCGTGTGTCAGATGCCAAAGGAGCCAGAATGAGATCACTTCATTCTGCGCTCGATAACAGCTATCAGCAAATTGCAGCCGTCTCCGCTTCAGCTTAAGAGATTATCGTGTGATATCTCCGGTAGATGTAGGTCAACGTTGAGATCTCCAGCTGGTGTTTTGCATCTTTCTCAGCATGTTTGTGTAAGTTCCATAAAGTCGTTTCTCCAAATGAGCAGACAATCGAAGTCTATGAGCAATAGAGAAGGACTGGATAAATCAATTGTTAGAAAATAGAATTTTTAGGGAACGTTGAAAGTTCGATCGCCAGATCTTATCAAGTTTGTTGCATATTATAATTCGAAATGATAATAGCAGGTAAGCACTCTTTTCGTTGTTTCTAACAATATTTTCTAATCCTATTCTAGCTTCTACGTTTGTTTTCTGATCTTCATCAATGATCTTCCTGGCCATGAAGTTTCCTTATCAGAATCCATTTTACACATTTAAAAAGCTACCATTTGTCCATGCATTGAATACTCTTACCATATCTTGTCGGGTGCTCCTGCTATTCATCTTGAAGTTTTAAATAAAAATCTAAAAGACCTGTAATATAATCAATCCTAACTTGGTATCTCGCCTTCAGTCGCTTTTTCACCGACGTGCGTTGTTGTTCAGTGGATATTGGCTTGGAACGAAAGATCAGAGAGCCGAGTTCGAATTCCAGTTGAATTCCTTGCATTCACTTACGTGGAAATACCCCTGGGAAAGGTATTAATCCGTCTCTTCCCTTCAGTTATGGGTTAAATAACAACAGATTGGGTTCTATAGCTTTGGTCGGTATCCACTCTACCACAGAAAGTAATGGCAACCTACTGCGGGATAATCTTATGCCCCGGTCAGTCATGTCTCTGTCGAGACATGATCGCCTAAGTGTGTATCACGTATGGCACTTTACTGACTGACTGACGTTGCTTTACTCTGTCTTTTCAATAAATATTTTCATGGCAACTGCTCTAATGAGCTTTATTCCCTGGTTCCTTGGTGCCCTGTCCCTGTGAATTTAAGCGTGCTACTAGTGGCATCAAAGCCCCACCCTTTTATCGTCAGAAATAGTTAGGATCTGCAATGTAATCAACCCCGCCTACAGTCACTTTCTCACCGACGTCAAAATAGTTAAATGTAGCCGTCTCATCTACTCTAATAGTTTCTTTTATTGCATTCCCCGTTTGTGAAACTCCTTTCCATTTGCTTGCTTCCCTAATAAAGACAAACTCCAAAGGTTTTAATTCAACATCATTTGCCATCTTTTATCTAGTTGATTCCCATCCATCTGTTATCTTTTCTTCGACATCCCCTGTACCTTTTTTATTTCTGACTTTTCTTTATTTCTGAAAATAGAATAGGCGGTTGCATTTAACTATTTTGACGATAAAAGAGTAGGAGCTTGACGCCAATCTAACCGCCTGGTTAAGTACATGTGACCAGGTACCAGGGGAAATGCTCGTCAGAGCAGCGTCAATAAAATACTTGTAGATAGACTAAACTATCGCCCGGTTCACACTCCACCCACATCTATTGAACAGGTGAAGAGGCTCATCCCTTTCTTCCTGTTTAGGATGCGGTTACCGGTTTTCTATTTTCCATTCTTTTTACCCTTAGGTTGCCCCCTGCGCATCAGTGGCGTTATCGCCTTGCTTGGGGTGATATGATTAAAAAAAAAAAAGAAAAGACAGAGAGAAGCAACATCACGTCGGTGAGAAAGTGACTGAAACCGGGCTCTCAAGTTTGGATCGATTATATTGCAGATCCTCTTTTGGATTTATAGCAGGAGCACCCGACCAGATATAGCAACAGTATTCAATTCACAGACGAATAATAGATTTATAAATGTGCAAAATGGTTTCTGACTCGAAAAACTTCCAGGCCTGATACAAAAACCCAACCTTCCTAGCAGTAGATGCAGCTATAGATTTGATATAGTCATTCCATTTGAGGTCGTTTGAGACGGTGATACCAAGGAGGTGCAGTGTGTTGCTCCATAGAAGACTAGCACCATCCATTCTGATGGTTGATAGCAAAGTTTCTTTATGCGGAAAGTACAAGAAAAGAAACTGTTAGAATAGAAAAGGGGGTTTTCATTTAACTATTTGATGCCAATCCCGTAACATGCGTAACCAGGAAAAAAGTTCGTCAAAGTAGTTGCCATGAAAATACTTGTAGAAAAAACAGAGAGAAGCAACATCACGTCGGTGAGAAAGTGACTGAAAGCGAGCTCTCAAGTTTGGATCGACTATATTGCAGATCCTCTTTTGGATTTTATCGAGAATCTCAAGGTGAATAGCTGGAGCACCCGACTAGATATAGCAACAGTATTCAATGCACGGACGAATGGTTCAGTTATAAATGTGCAAAATGGCTGCTGATGAGAAAAACTTCCCGGTCCGAGACAGTGATCCAACCTTCCTAGCAGTAAATGCAGCTATGAATTTTATGTAGTCATTCTATTTGAGATCGTTTGAGAGAATGAGGCCAAAGAGGCACAGTGCATTGCTTTTTAAGAGACTAGCGTCATCCATTCTGATGGTAGGTAGGAAAATTTCTCTATGATGGTTAAAGGAGAGCATCTTCGTTTAGGGGGCATTAGAATTTTAAAAATATATAAAGCATGTAAAAAATATATATATCAAGAGCTACTGACGGACAGAAAAAGAGGGTAGTCATTATTGCCAACGTCCTCAGGGTGAGGACATGGTACATAAATGAGAATATTTTTTTACCATCAATGAGTTTTAATTTTCTTCTATCGCGATGACGGGCACCTCTTGTCTTGAACGCTTATTGGGATTATACTCGGTTCACTCCTAGATCTCAAGTATAATTTGTATCTGCAATCCATAGGCAAAAGATTGTGATCTGCAATCCATAGGCAAAAGATTGTGATCTGCAATCCATAGGCAAAAGATTGTGATCTGCAATCCATAGGCAAAAGATTGTGATCTGCAACCCATAGGCAAAAGATTGTGATCTGCAACCCATAGGCAAAAGATTGTGATCTGCAACCCAATAGGCAAAAGATTGTGATCTGCAATCCATAGGCAAAAGATTGTGATCTGCAATCCATAGGCAAAAGATTGTGATCTGCAATCCATAGGCAAAAGATTGTGATCTGCAATCCATAGGCAAAAGATTGTGATCTGCAATCCATAGGCAAAAGCACTGACAATATGACCGGTTCCTTGTAGTGGTATCCGCTTGTATTGTATAGTTGTTATGGAGAGGGTCGATACGGTGCTGGGTTATTCACGTCAGATCTTAAATAATTGCGCAAACATCATCAATTTGACATCTTTTGTGGTTCTTATTTCAGTTTTGCAAAAGCCATAAACGAGAAACGGTAGCATACATGCAATTCTGGGCCAAGTATTGTGTGTGTGTGTGTGTGTGTGTGTAAAGGTGAAGAAAAAAGAAAACATTATCTTAACCGAAGCGTTTCTTTCTCTGAGGGACTTTATCAAGGCAAATGCGAAGATTTTGTTTTGTAATAAGTATATACAAAAGCAAACATGTTTCAAAATGGTTAGGCTTCTTAGATTTACGAAACGCTCATGAATATTAATCAGGAAAGTTGAAAAGTCTAGGCACGCTATGAGAAGCCCCTCGGAGGATGAAACACGTTGTCTAAGATAGGTTTTTCTTTTGTCTTGGTTCCCATTGTTCTGTTACAGAAATATTCTATCTGAAATTCTTACATCTACGAACACAAGTAAGTCCCCATTCCTCTACTGAGCGCTCATAGCTCAGAGGTAGAATCGCCGGCTGATGTCTATTCGGTCCAGTTTCAGCCCTGGCTAGAAGCAGTCGGACGTTTAACCGTACTGATGAGCTATGATACAGCGAAACAGATCTATCTGCGTATGACATATATATATATATTATTATTTATTCATAAATTATAACATGGATATGTTACAATATCACTACAAAAGTAGCCATTTTGTTTCAACACTTTTGTGTCTTGTCAAGTGATGTGATAGTTCTTTAAAAATAGTGTTTCTTTGGACAAGGAATATTATTCCAACAATACTTGGTTATATATCATTTGTAAATTATTTATTTCGTGATCTCGATTTCTACAATGTGGTGTCTTCCGAATAATTCGTTTACAAATAAAAAATATTCAAACGTTCTAAAGTATAACAGTATTGAACACTTTTTAATACAACTGTGTGCTGGCCTAATTTTATTATGACCAAAAGCTAAGTAATTAAATAATATATATGTGTGTGTGTGTGTGTGTGTGTGTGTGTGTGTAGTCCGTAAACGGTGAGGATAATCCAACAAGATTACCTTAATATAAAGTATTAAGTGGTAAATTCATATAGAGAGCTCGATGGGTGTTAACCAGAGCGATATGAAATTATGTGTGAGTATGAAAGCGCTAAGACCCGTGAAGAAAAAAGATAAAAAAAATAAAAAGTAGAAATCGGTGAGTATATGTAAGCATAAGCAAAGTCACATTGTAAGTATATGTGGGAATACGTTTAGTATAAGTAGGTAGGTTAGCCTTATGGGGTCAAACAGACGCAAACAGCCAAGGGAATGAGGACTTTTTCAGAGGTCAACACCTTTATGACGGACTGAACTATTTCAAATGGATGCGACGCCAATATTTGGAACTGGACTCTCTTTCCTTTTTGCTTTCATTCTTTCCCTCTTTCTCCCCCTTCGTCTTATTTTTATTGTTATTTTTGGGTTGTAATTTTATTTTTATTGTTATCCCTCTCTTCATTTTAAGAAAAGACTCATTCCGGCAAAAATTTTGTACCAGATGAAAGGAATATTGTAAGGTCTGATGAAATGAGCTAATTAACTTATTGAAATGAGCTATAGTTTATAACCAATTGAAATGACGTGTTGAGTTTCATACACACACAAACACACACACACACACACACACATATATATATATATATATATATATATATATATATATATATATTAGAACATATACATAATTTTATATATATATATCCACTACAGAGGTATATTTGTTTCGACACTGAAGCTTCAATGTCTCATCAGGCGGTATTTGGACCAGCTTTTGAAAGTATTCCTGTTTGTTTGGGATAGGAATATTTTTCAGCAATGTCGAAATTCACTTTATTCATGTTCAATGTTTATCTTAATGGAAAGAGTGCTCAACCTATGAAGTTTCAATGTCGAAACAAATGTATTTTTGTAGCGGATATATATAAAAAAAATTATGTACATGTTCTAAAATATAATTTATAATAAATATTCACAGCTCTATATATTATATATCGAGCACTGTTTTAAATTAATGTTTTGGACGTTGTAAAAATTCTTTCTTCGTTCTGTATTCACTCGGATATATATATATATATATATATATATAAAGCTTCCAAATACAACCCGACAAATACATTTAACTTCTTCCTCTTACGCACATAAACCATTTGAATTCAGTAATCATCTGATTTGAATCGCTACTGTACTTTGTATTAGAAGAACATTTAGTAAAAACAAAAGAAAACGAAAAAAAAATTAAACAAGAGGGTAAACGCCAATAAAAGAAAAAGGATGCGTAAAGAGAAAAGACAAGAAATAAGAGACGCCTCCCTCGGCAATAAACCCAAATTGCTCAATGCCTCAAAGCAAATAGACCAAGACAGTGAAATAACACGAACTAACAAAACGACATTAAAACTATATCCAAATCATTACCCCGAGTTTCTCGCCGATTGATCGTCAAACGACATGAATCGAGAAGTACCCGCCTCATGTTGTCTACGATCGCTCTGCATGAATCTCGGAATAATGATTTGGATCTCGTCTCTCTGCGCTCTTGTGCTGGTTATTCAGTTAAGTGCCATACGGGAAACACGCTTGGGCGATCATGACTTGAACGAGACATGACTGACTGGGCAGAACATTATCCCACAGTAGGTTGCCATTGCTTTCTGTGGTGGACTGGTTGCCAGTCAAGGCTATAGAACCCAATCTGTCCTATTATTTAACCCATAACTGGAGGAAAGAGACGGGTTAAGACCTTTCCTAAGGATATTTGCGCGTAAGTGAATGGATTCAACTGGAATTCGAACTCAGCTTCCCTATTTCTCTTTCCGAGCCGATATCTACAACGCACATCCTGGTTATTGCATATTATAAAATATAATGTTTAGATAGAGAGATTTCGTCTACGGCTATATCGTGTTGAATACACCGGTTCCCGTCCGATCACCAAAGTTCTGCCACACCGAGCCTGGTCAGTAATTAGATGGGTGACCATTTGGGAATACCAGGGTGCTGTAAACGTAAGGACCAAGAATTGTCCACTGGTCCTCCAGGTTTGGGGGTTGGGTGCAGGGCTAACAACCCTGTCCCGTAAAAAACAGTTTGTTACAGAAACAGCAACAAAAAGTTGCTGCCATATTCACCATCTGGGTGTGATGGATAAATGATGATAGAGAGATTATATATAAATGCCGATTTAATTCGTGCTCCGGACCTTTTTTTGTTTTTTCTTTATCATTTTACTAGGACGTCACTAGTGTGAAGGAGTTTACAGCGAGAGAAAAGTTGGGTACAAGAGCTATTGAAGAAACTACTTCCATAATGGTCCATCATAATGAATTAGAAACGTTGCTCACCACTGCCAAGTGGCACATAGATATATAAATCATTTAGATGATCGATCGATCAATTGATAGGTAATATTTTCACAGTTACTTGATCTGCTTTGTGTTAATTTTAACTACCTTTTTTTTTCCATACATTCATATGACTGAGCCTCGTTTACATTCAGAAAATTCTCTTATCACTTCGGTATCTCCATGATGTCATTAAAAAACCTTTTTTGTTCAGGTCAAAACCCTCTTCGAATGTCTAATTAACACTATTGAATATCTGACAAAAATTTCAATTTTAAACAATTATAAAGTCAAGATGTTCTGATAGAGAACCTGAAATTATTCAAGGAATGAAAGAATGCTTTAAAATACTAAGAGATTGTCAGAAAATATGATGTCCTTATCTACAGAAGAGATATTAGTTTGATTAAAAGTATGGGACAAGCACGAATTTGAGATTTTTTAATCAAGAGCGAATCCAGTAAAGACATTGTTTCTAATGCATGACATGAATGAAAGAAATTCATGCAGTCAAGGGTTTTTTAATGTTTCAGTTAATCTTGAATCCCTTCACAAGTTAAAGAAAAGAAAAACCAAACGTTTAATTAAACATAACACACATGAAAGTAAGGAAAATGTCCTGCCCACTCCATAAGCATGGACCAAGCGAGTCTCTCTAAAAGCAATATACTGCGCCTCCTCGGCCTTACCCTATCTTCCGATCTCAAATGAAATCATTACATTGAATCAATAGCTAAATCGACTGCTAAGAAGGTTAGGACACTGTGTCGGGCCAGGAAGTTTTTGACGCCTGAATCCATCTTGCACATGTACAAATCAACCATCCGTCCGTGCACAGAATACTGCTGTCATATATGGTCAGGCGCCCCTGCTGTTCATGTCCGTGTTTTCGACAGGATCCAGAGAAGAATCTGTAATATGATAGGTCTCGACTTGGCAGCTCGACTCCAGCCACTGGCGGGATGTGGCTTCCCTCTGTCTATTCTACAAATATTTTCATGGCTTCTGCTCCGAAGAACTTAAGACACTGGTGCTCCAGCCGCAAGAATTTACTCGTGCAACCAGACTGGCAACAAGATCCCACCCAACCAAATGCAGCCGACAATTCTACTCCATCAGCTTCTTTTCTCGCACTTCCGCCTGTGGAACTCCCTTCCATATACTTGCTTTCCTGACGGCTACAGCTTCCAGGAATTTAAATGCAAAGTCAATTTCTTTGTACATCACGCTGTATATCTTGTTCTTTTCCTTTCTCTCTGCCTTCACAAATGTCTTCACACCTGTATTCCAATACTTCTCTTGCCCTTTCTCTGACACCCCCTGGAACTAGTTCGTCTTTCTCTTCACTCTATTCCTGTCTAAACTTTTATTCTTTTACGTAGCCCCTTGTGCATAAGTGGCGGTACCGCCTTGATTGGGGTGAAGCGATTTAAGAAAAATAGAAATAAAAATACCAAATGTCTCCAAATTAAAATGACAGCATGTGTCTATATTTCTAAGATGAGGTATTTTAGCTATTTACATTGTTTAGACTTTTTTCCTTATCTTTATTGTCATTTCCATAACGTTCTGGCCTCTTGTCTGCGCCAGTCTAACTCCCTGGGCTAAAAGGTTTTGGTTCGAAAGTCAAGTGAGGAAAGCCGGCCGAAACGTTGTGAATATGACAACAAAGAGGAGGACAATGTAAATAGTTCAAATAAAATAATAGCCTAGTGATACACGATTGGGCGATCATGTCCCGAGAGAGATATGACTAACTGGGCAGAAATTTTACCGCAATAGCTTGCCATTACTTTCTGCTGTATCACATATGGCACTAAACAGACTGCCTAGACTGCTATCGTGTACTCGTTTACTTTCGATTTGGATAGATGTAAACGTAAATTCTATGCTTGCAGTTTCTTTTCTCGCACTTCTCGCTCTTGGAAGTCTCTTCCGACTCCATGCTTTCGAGCCAATTTTAATCTGCAAAAAATTAAATGAAAAGTCAATCTACTGTTTTCATGATTATTCATTTTTGCTTTCCGATCGTTATTAATGTTTTTCTTCCTAAATCTTCCACAAGGACCGTTTGTTTCTTCGTCGCTTTACTGCTTTGCATAATGTGATACCGTGTAATATATATATATATATATAGTCATCCGCAGATAGATCTGTTTCGCTGTATCACAGCTCATCAGTATGGTTAGACATCCGATTTCTTTTTACCCAGGATTGAAACCCGACCGAATTGGCGTCAGTCGACGATTCTACCTCTGAGCTATGGGCACTCGGTAGGAGACAGTTTTAGCGTGTGATATACCATGTATAAATACGCCAGTAGTTAGTGTTCTAATTCTTTACTGAATGAACGATGCATAGATGCTAGAGTAGCTACTGTTTTTTCAAAGTCTATCATTCTTCCAGGTGTGAGAGCGTAAATAGTCATCCGCAGACAGATCTGTTTCGCTGTATCACAGCTCATCAGTACGGTTAGACATCCGATAAAAAAAATATACGCCAAAATATAAACGTTTTCTCGGCGGATTTATTCAAACTTTAACGGTGAAGCTACCCTTGAACTCTTGCCAGGATTGACACACTTGTACAAATTGATTGAACCAACAGCTTTAGTTTCCTTTTTCTCACCACACAGTCAGTTTTAGACGCACTGGAGTGACAGAGTGTAATCGATTTCTCTCTTTTTTTTTTTGCCTCAGATTAGGTCATGTGCATTGGTGTGCAGCAATAGGAATCTATTTTCAGAGTGTATGATGACATTTGTTTGACCTTGAAAAATATTGCGTCATTCGTGATTGCATCAGATTTTTATCACGCCCAGAAATTATTGTCTCGACAGTCGATTATTTGTTCTACAGCTACTGTCTGCGATGGGCATTACTCCAAGGAAGCGTACGAAACTTGTAACGCCGCGAAAACGCACTGGCAGTATTCAATGCATGGATGAATGGCAGATATATAAACGTGCAAAATGGATTTTGGTTAGAATTTTCTGGCCGGTCACAGAGTCCCAACCTTCTGAACAGTAGATGCAGCTACAGATTCGATATATTGATCTCACTTCAAGTCGATTGAAAAAGGGAACGCAGTGTGTTGCTCTAAAGGAGATGTCTATCAGGAGATGGCTGGCAGGAAAGTTGGTGGTTAAAGGCGAACAGTTTGTTCTTGAGGTATTAAAATTTACAAGTCATTTCTTGTCCCCGTTCACCACTTATTAGCGGACCGTTTCCAGAGCAACAGCAAAGTTTACATTCTCAGCAAAATGGCGGTATATGTAAATGTGATACGGATCTAAACTTATTTATAAATGGAACTTTGTCTCTGTGTGTGTGTCCGTTACCTATAGACTCCGAAACGGCTGAACCAGTTTTCTTGAAAATTTACACATTTGTACTATAAACGTCTGCCAGTGTTTTTAGCTAGGTTTTGTGTCGAGGTACCTCCGATAAATATCGATAATCGAAAAAATCGGGTTATAGAAGGAGTAGTCCGATTTTAATCAAATTTTATACACTCATAGACAAAGACATAAGAAACGATATTCAGAAGTTTCAAGGTTGCAGTTCTTACAGTAGTGCAGAAAAATCGATAATATATATATATATATATATATATATATATATATATATATATATAACGCAACATGTTTGTGTGTGTGTCTATTTATCTGCCTCTGTCTGTATTTTTGTTCAGCCCTTTTATTTTAGTCTTTGCTTCGGGTTTGGCTCTAAATAGGTATAATTGTAGTTCTTAGTCTCAGCCATGATACCATTTACTCAGAGGACTTATTTAGCCTTCAAAATTCAGTTTACGACGAAAAAGACTTATTTGATATCGATATCAGGAAATCAAAATTTGACTTACATCCATTCATTTTTATTTCAGTCTACGGTTTCGCTTTAACTGGAAACAACTATTGCTTTTTAGTCTTTCGTGCCAACGTCCAAAGAGTCTGAGCGCCAGGACCATGGATTAGTTTTAAAGTTTTCATTACACCCGAGCAACGCCGGGCTATACTACTAGTATTCTAAAAGTGAATGGAATAACAAAATATGCTTTTCCAAAACTAAACAAAATATTAATTAAGAGAAAAATTCTGTTAGAAGCGAAGAAAAAAGTTCTGAATTGCTATGCAGACCTTTTGTATGTCAGCGACTGGTAGATACTTCCTTCTCAGAGAAAAAACTTGATGTAACAAAGATGAGATTCTGTACAATCTATCTTGTGCAGAGGATACAAACGAGGAAATATGTAAGCCAGGATGATGTTTTAAGAAAAGTGATGAATATAAAATCACACTTAGTTAGAATCAGAAACCGATACACCAAAGACATACTAATCTCTCTGCGTATTTGACAGGCCCAGTACAAGTACCATAAACGTTTAGGATGTGCGTGTAATATAATGTATAGTGGCTCAGAAGGAGAAATCGGAGAGCCGAGTTCAAATTTCATTTCGTTACGCGCAAAAAGTACTTGGGAAAGTTATGAATCCATCATCTCTCATCTATGGATTAAATAGCAAGTTTTGTTATTCTCAAAAAAATTGCTAATGCAAATCGAAAATCTAAAACAATTATTCTTACCATCCCAAATATAGTACGCGCAAAATTGTTTGGGAAAGTTATGTATCCTTCTTCTCCCAGCTATAGATTAAATAGTAAAATTTGTTATTCTAAACAAAATCGTTCATGTAAATCGAAAAATCTAAAACAATTATTTTTACCATCCCAAATATATTTCGGTTTGAAATAATTCACAAAATATTGATAATCAGTAAAAAAAAAAAAAAAAATGTATATATTAATGGTTTAGATGACTGTATTTGTGTGGGTTCCTACCTTCTGCGAAGGAATATTTTAGTCAGAAACTAGTTTAACGTATAGCTCCAAAAGTTCAAGTGCATCGTCAATTCCCATTTTTTATCGACATGATTTTAATCTATCTTTTATCCTTTCTCCGAATCCCCATGTATCTTGTTCCTCTTTCTTTTCGCCCTGCCCCCATGTAACCTTCTGCGTACCAGTATTTCCATCTTTCTCTTCTCCTTTCTCCGACACCCTCTGTATCTTATGTATCTTTATTTTCGCTCTCCACTCACGTATTCCCATGTGCACCAGTGGCGGTAATGTCTTGCCTGGGGTAAAACAATTATAAAAAAAAATAATAAACTAAAAAAATTAGAAATTATTAGGAAGTAGGTAGATTACGGTATAAATAAATAAGAAAACAGCAAATGAATATTTATTTGACTTTACGAAAATATGTTTTAATGTTTGATAATCATACGAATTTCTTTTTTTAATTCTTTGAAAATTAATAACATTTGACGGCTTACTTGCAGAAGTTATTTTTACGACTCTGTTTAGAGATGAAACATTTCATGTCCCCCCACCACAAAAGAAATAAAATGAAATAGAAAAAAATATTAATTAATTAGATTCCCGACCAAATCCTCATTACAAATTTGAAATTAAAAAAAAAAACAGAACAACTTTCGAAATTCTAGAAGGGAAATGAAAGCCATAATGAACTAACGTAAAGGAAGCCATTATACAACTGATTAAAATTTTCGTTCAAAGAAAGGTTGAATGAACTTTCATATTATTCTGGTAAGTTGAGATCAAATATAGAACAAATATGGATCGAAATCCGACAAAATAATAATTTTAAAGAACAAATAGGAAACGTTTATCAATTTAACGTATTTTACTTTTATTAAATCAGTCCCGTGTACGACGATAAAGTACAACCGGTAGCAAGATAGCGTCGAACCACCTTTTAATTGCTACTGTTGTTGTTTCCAGGGGTAGCAGCACCTGTTAGGGTCCCAGCTATAGGCAAATAGTAAACACCCAGACAAAACAAAACACGTATGAAAGTATAAAGAATAGTTTAATAGTAAAAATATAATTGAATATATATATATATATATATATAATAAACTATATTAAATTATATATATAATAAGCCATATTCAAGTATATATATATATATATATATATATAATAAAGTATATTAAATTTCATGTATATATAATAAGCCATATTAAAGTTTGTATATATATATATATATATAATAAAGTATATTAAATTTCATGTATATATAATTAGCCATATTAAAGCAGATATATATAATAAACTATATTAAATTTCATGTATATATATATATATATGATGAACAATATTAAATTTCATGTATATATAATAAGCCATATTAAACTATATATATATATATATATATTCCAAGTGAAGAGGACTCGCCGTTTTTTTTTTTTATATTTTGAGTTCTCTGGCATTTATTTTATTATAAACAGTGCTCAATATAATGAGTATTATAGAGCTTAATATAATATAATTATATGGTTATGTCAATTTTTCATTGCTACATGGAAATTTCTATGTTTCGAGATTAATTCTCATCATCAGGCAATGCTGGTGTGGTTGTGCAGACGATTTACATTTAAATGACAAATACTTTCGGTTTACTGTGAATGTATGTGGGTGTTTGTGTGTGTGTGTGTGTTCGGCTAATCAGAATGGAGATTCACTTAGGGGTTTGACCTCGAGGAATTTACGTGTTAACCAACTTTTCTCCTCCTCTTTTTTTTCTTTTTCCTTGACCCTATTCCCCTCTTGTCTGCTTTCCTTCGAGTGAACTCCGAACTGCTATTTTTTCGCTACATCTATCAATTTGCTGTAAAGTTTACTATCCTGGTACAAAAGGGGGGGGGATTATTTAAAAAAAAAGGACACTTAAGTTATTCTATCTTTGGCTTTATTTTTATTTTCATTTCTATTTTTACCTAATTCATCGGTGAGCATGTTATTTAATTCAGGTTTTATCCATTTTCTAATGTGAATAATTTACAATGTCTACATATGACATTAATTTCGTTGCGTTTATTTAATAAATTTTTATTTTTAAGGGATCTAATAATAAATAGATTTTCATATAAGCATAATGAACATGGTTCATTTAAGGACTTAAATGTTTTAGCTTCTTTTAGGATTTTCCACTTTATTTTGAGTGTCTTTTTTGTTTCCCTTAGGTACCAATGATATCTCGATAGGGATGTTCTATTTCTGTATTTGCTATTATTGAATGAAAAAGTATGCTGGTAAATTCTCTGCTTTAGAGTGTTTTTAGTACTCCCTATATAAACTTTTATATTGTTTGGGTTTTCCTTCGTCCATATTTCGCATTGATATATTATCGATTCCGTCAAACACCTATTTTCTAGCGGACAGTTTATGGGGTTTTTACAATTACATTTTTTCTCGTCTAAATTGTTATTTTCTGTTGTTTGGTTATTTTTACTAGTTTTGTTGAATTTTTTGAAAATATTATTATTGTGTTTTTTTATAATTTTTTCTAGATTATTCATACAGCTGTAACTTAATTTTATAGTGTTTCTCTTAAAGATCTTACTAAGTGGATTTTTTCTCCGAGAAGTGTTTCCTAATTAGCTCGAGGAATTTTCTTCCCAACCTACCATTAGTCATCTGGTTGTACTATAGACGCAGAATATATATAGCTGTCAAAATAAAAATTTTATTAAAATCGGCCATGCCGAGGTATTTTGCATCATCAGATGTGATAACAGTAGCAAAAGAATTTTTTTCTTAAATTTGTTCCCTTCTCTTTCATTCATGTCACCCATAATATTTGGATAGTCTTCATAATATTTCCGCGTATACATTTCCGATGAGTGGATACGAAACCAGCCGACTGGTGTTTTAATATTTGGCACGATCTTTCTAAATAAAGTTTTATTTTTACCGCGATATTAAAATTTCGTACCACCAAAAAATGTATATATATGAGCAAGAGTAGTAACAGATTTTATAGCAGTTATCAACAATAATGTTTCTGTGTAGTTGAAGCCACAAAATTGTGTTCAAAATTCATCAATTTTGGCATTAAATAACACATAGACGTGCTGATATGGCCCTGAACAAAATCAACTAACCAAACCAAAATTTTATTAAAACTTTAACAGAGAATGAGATATGAAGAAAGAAAACAAAAGAAATTCTGGTATTTTTATTTTTGTGTTGTTTGATTTTTATTGGCAAATTATGATTTAGGCGCATTTGACTCGTTAAACCCAAGTTAGTAAAATGTGTGGCGCTTTAAAATCAAGTTTCTAAAAATTAACGGATTTTAAGCTTACCTAAAAAAAAACCGTAAATATTGCTAGATGTCTGTAAATGTATAATTTTCTTTTTATAATTTATTAATACCACCCTAAATAAAAAAAAGGTGGAGAGAATTTACTTCGAGTGTCTACTAATAGCAATATTACCAGCTATAAACCCAAATCAATAACATATTACATCCCTAAAAATTATTGAACATATTCTTAAAGAATCTAACATATGTTTATCTAAAACAAAGGGCATAAAAAACATTTCCAACCTAACTTGTGAAAAAAAACATCAAACATATCTACGAAACTGCTGTGGCAAAATCTTTGTCGCCAAGTTGTTGCAGCCTGTTTGGGCCAGGATGAAAGACACGGAAACAAGAGGGTAGGTTCAAACAAATAATAACAGAACATATATATTAGTAAGAGTCTTAGTAATCAGCAAAATAGAAGTGTAAGTCCGAATTGTATAGTTACGTTGCGTCTCGACTGTTTCTAAACTGTCTCTAGACTTTCACACAACTGCGTCCCCGGAATTTACGCAGGTTAGAATTTATTGACAGGGAAGAGTCTATTCTTGTAGATAGGGCACCATAACAGCCCCTCTTAAATACATGTCGGAGATACTAGAATCAAGCAGGTACAAAAATTTAAATACCTGGGAAGTGTTATAACAGAAGACGGAAAGTGCGACATAGAGATCCGAAGGCGAATTGGAATGGCGAAATGAGAATTCCAGAAGTTGAGCAAAGTATTAAGAAACAGGACAATATCGCTAGAAACAAAGAAGAGAGTACTAGATTGCTATGTGTTGTCCGTTCTTCAATATGGCAGTGAATGCTGGATAATATCATTAAAGGTGAAGGAAAACTTGAAGCAACTGAAATGTAGTTCTACAGAAGGATGCTGCGAATATCATGGATCGAGCATGTGAGCAATGATGAGGTTTTGCAAATGATGGAAGCAAAAAGGAAATTAATACTGAGCATCAGGAAGAGACAGCTGAAGTACCTGGAACATGCAATGAGGAAGGAGCGCTTCGAGAACCCGACACTAACAGGCCAGATAGAGGGAAAAAGCAACAGATAACATATTTGAAGGACCTAATCAGGTGGATGACGGAACAAAGGTTGCATGGGGTAACAGGAGAAGGCGTGCTCAGAGCCACCAGGGATAGAGAAACGTGGAAAGCCATGATCGCCTACGTCCTGAAGGGACAGGCCACATAGAAGAATAAGAAGATTAAGAGATAAGAAAATACTGTAAGAAAATGAAATGATTGCTGACCTGCTAAGTAATATCTTATCTACGATATGACAAAGGCTTATGACCACGTCACGTTGAAACATTAGTAACTGTACAATCAGGATCACCAGGGATAGGGAGACGTGAAAATCCATGATCGCCTACGTCATGAAAGGACAGGGCACATAGAAGAATAGCCGTTAAGAAAGCAAGTCTATGGAACTTCAGAAATAGAATGTCCCATCGGTCTAGCACTGACTGCTATGCTCCGTTCGAAGTTCAATAATTCACTTCTTGTCATGAGCAATATTCACTAAATGTCAGACTGGCTAGGCGTACAAACACAACCTCGCTGCTGATCTTGAGAAGGACCTCCACTAGGTGTTGGACTTGGATAAGAAGTGGTTCCTAAATTTTCATGCTTCTTAAACGAAAAATCCTGTCTGTCAACCATCACAGGCATTCTATCCCCCCACCCATAATCATGGACCAAGCAGGTCTCCCTGAAAGCAAAACACTGCGCCTCCTCGGCCTTACACTATTTTCTGACCTCAAGTGGAATCACTACATTGAATTATTGAGGAATTTAAATGCAAAGTCAATTGCCATTTCTTATCCACTTAACTCCAGCCCTTTCTACATCACCCCGTGTATCTTGTTCTTTTCCTTTCTCTCTATCTTCGCAACTGTCTTCACTCCTGTGTGCACATCCTTCTCTTGCTCTTTCTCTTTACCCCCTGTAGCTGGTTCGTTTTTGTCTTCACTCTCCTCCTGCCTAAACTCTCTTATGCAGCCCCCTGGGCATCAGTGGCGGTACAACCTTGCTTGGAGTGAAATGATAAAAAAAAAAAAACTAATATAGAGCTAGGCATTTCATGACATCAGTAGGTATCTTCTACAGTTAGTTTTACATATTGCGATCCTATGACTTTTGTCATGTCATTGTATAAGGGATTTCAATTTTTCGTTATCTGCGTGGGGTTTGTAACCAATCTGACGCGAATATAAAAGGCCGATTGTAGAGACACTAATCAGAGGGACCATTCACAACAGAAACTCGGTTAGGGGTCAGTGTTAAAGACATTTGAGAAGGGAGAAGGAATGAAAAAGGTTAGGGGTCACTGTTAAAGACATTTGAGAAGGGAGAAGGAATGAAAAAGGTTAGGGGTCACTGTTAAAGACATTTGAGAAGGGAGAAGGAATGAAAAAGTTTAGGGGTCACTGTTAAAGACATTTGAGAAGGGAGAAGGAATGAGAAAGTTTAGGGGTCAGTGTTAAAGACATTTGAGAAGGGAGAAGGAATGAGAAAGTTTAGGGGTCAGTGTTAAAGACATTTGAGAAGGGAGAAGGAATGAGAAAGTTTAGGGGTCAGTGTTAAAGACATTTGAGAAGGGAGGGAGAAGGAATGAGAAAGTTTAGGGGTCAGTGTTAAAGACATTTGAGAAGGGAGAAGGAATGAGAAAGTTTAGGGGTCACTGTTAAAGACATTTGAGAAGGGAGAAGGAATGAGGGGAAAGTTTGACGAAAGGGGTTTGGGGTCACTGTTAAAGACATTTGAGAAGGGAGAAGGAATGAGAAAGTTTAGGGGTCAGTGTTAAAGACATTTGAGAAGGGAGAAGGAATGAGAAAGTTTAGGGGTCACTGTTAAAGACATTTGAGAAGGGAGAAGGAATGAGAAAGTTTAGGGGTCACTGTTAAAGACATTTGAGAAGGGAGAAGGAATGAGAAAGGTTAAAGGGAGCGAGTGACATAAGCGGAAGAGAATGAGACGAAAGGAGGACGGAAATAAATGAGGGGAGTGGAAGGAGTATGAAAAAAGTGAAATAGTAAAACAAGCAAAGGACGAGAAGTGATTAACCAAAAGAGGGAGGGGAGGGAAAAATGAGAAGGAAAGATAGAAGTAGGAGGAGGGAGACAAATGATAGGTAAGAAAGGTGAAGGAGTCGCAGAAGAAGCAAAAGAATTAAAAAGTGAATCAGAGAAGAAAGAAATAGAAAAAGAAGACGAGGTGAATGAAAAGGAAAGAGGTAGAAGGGCGAATGAAAACGAGAGAAAGGACAAAAGAGGAAAGAAGTGTGGAATGAAAAAGAGAGGGTGAGGAGTGTGAAACGGAAAGAGAAGGAGAGTAAAAATAGAGAAAAGATGTGAGAATAATTGACGCGAAGAAAGAGAGGTGAGAAAAAAGAGAAACTATATCTTATTCTATGTGCCCTGTCCCTTCAGGACGTAGGTGATCATGGCTCTCCACGTCTCCCTATCCCTTGTGGCTCTTAGTATGTTTGCTCCTGTTGCTCCTGGCAACCCCCGTTCCGTCATCCACCTGATCAGACCCTGCA
The DNA here is from genome assembly GCA_037127315.1 of Ascarosepion bandense. Classification (NCBI taxonomy): domain Eukaryota; kingdom Metazoa; phylum Mollusca; class Cephalopoda; order Sepiida; family Sepiidae; genus Ascarosepion; species Ascarosepion bandense. The sequence goes on from JBBBDQ010000499.1 coordinate 1,984,143, forward strand.
AATATGTTATCCGCTGCCTTCCTCTGTCTCTGCTTCCTTCTATCTGTCCAGTCAGTATCAGCTTCTCCAGGCTCTCCTTCCTCATTGCATGTCCCAGGAACTTACGATGATTAAATAAGGAAAACGAAAATACAAAAAAGGTAGGAAGCGAAATATGAAGGGATGAGGTATTAGAATTTCAAGAATCCGGCGAATAAGAACTGTCAGTCAGTCAGTTAAGTGCCATACGTGATACACGCTTGGGCAATCATGTCTCGCAAGAGACATGACTGACTGGGCAGAAGATTATCCCGCAGTAGGTTGCCATTGCTTTCTGCGGTAGACTGGTTGCCATTGCTTTCTGCGGTAGATTGGTTGCCGACCAAGGCTATAAAACCCAATCTGTCCTATTATTTAACCCATAACTGGAAGGAATAGACGGATTAATACCTTTCCTAAGGGTATTTGCGCGTAAGTGAAGGCAATGAATTCAGCTGGAATTCGAACTCGGCTCCCCGATTTCTCGTTCCGAGCCGATATCCACTGCACCACCACGTACATTCTAAGTGCCGTACGTGATACACGCTTGGGCGATCATGTCTCGAAAGAGACATGACTGACTGGGCAGAAGATTATCCCGCAGTAGGTTGCCATTGCTTTCTGCGGTAGACTGGTTGCCGACCAAGGCTATAAAACCCAATCTGTCCTGTTATTTAACCCTTAACTGGAAGGAATAGACGGATTAATACCTTTCCCAAGGGTATTTGCGCGTAAGGGCTATACTTAGGTGAAAAACAAAATTAGAAGGGGAAAATAAAAGAAAAAACGTCAGAAAAATTAAACTCTAATCACAATGACGACGATGGTTTAATAAAGAGGACGAAATTGAAAAATTACTACTGTTATTCACATTTTCCGGTTCTTTAGAAGGTAATTAAAACCATGAAAACTGATCAGGTTTTAAATTTTCTGAACAAATTCGATTTAAAATCTCATTTCTCTTTTGTGATCAATGGCTTTGCAGAAAAGTACAGTTTACCTTGGCTGAAATGTAATCTGCATGAAAGATATTCAAAACTCTTTTTTTCTTCTTCTTAACTTTTAACTTAAAAGTTAAATAAGTAACCCTTTAGGCACCGCATATTCTCAGTATCTCACATTGAGCATTTGTTTTTTCTTGGCTTTTCACCTTTCAGAATTCTGTCTGCCGTTCAAGATCGGTGTACACATGTGCACAAACCTTTTCAGTTATGAAACTGAATAAAAACAAAACGAAATCACGATTGACGGATCAGCATTTAATGAATTTTCTGCTGCTATCAATAACTAATTAAACCACAAGCATTCGACATTTGCAAAATCAAAACAGACTCAAGTCTCATTAAGGGAAGTCATGTTTACCATTTTTTATATTAAATCAATAATTTCTTTAAAAATATCGTACAGGTGTGACTATTAGAGAATGAGTAGGCGGGCCCGAAACGTAAAACTACTAGTCACAACTCTGGCGACCCGAAATGGGTGGAGTGAGTATGAAATTCTAACGCTTAATTCTTTAAGTTTTGAAATAAGATTAAACAACCGACGCATAGACAGTAAGATGGCTGAAAGAGCACAAAGGGTCAAGGTACCTCACCGCACCCAGATTAGTGACACTAGCCAACACGTGGTGAGGAGATTGTCTTTTGCCCTGTCTACCCATCTTTATTCTCTCTCTCTTCCTCCTGGAATAAATGCTACGACTAGAGCATCTCGTGAAATAAAGCGAGTAAAAAAAAAAATGGAAAAAAATAAAAACAGTAAATGAATGAAATAAAATAAATAAAAAATATAAACCATTAAAATATAACTATTAAAAATTAAATAAGAATTAAAATATAACAGTTAAAATATAAATAAAAATAAAATAAAGTTAGAATGAAGTAAAAAAAAATTAAATAAAAAGTATGAACCATTTAGGCTATAAATCGATGAAATCGAAAACAATAGCAGTGATCCCCCCCCCCCCGACAAAACCATTTAGAAATATAATCAATAAAATATATATTAAATAGATATATGGTTATGTCTTGAAGGCTGTCACAACGCGTTAAGTAAAATAAAGGAAGGTAAAGAAGTTTTGGGATATTACCTATTTATTAAACATTAATATTTCGAGATCAAATTCTCATCTTTAGAATGGCAGAGAAGCGTGTGTCTGTCCGAGTGTGTTCCTGGCCTTTCAAAGAATGGTCATTCCTGGCTGGCTGTCTGCTGCTGCTGCTGTCATTAATTTTACTTTTACTGTGTGTTTATGTACGTGTGTGTGTGTTTATGGTATATATGTGTGATTTATAGTTGGGGCCTTTTTGGTCTGATGATATCAGTCTGCTTATATGTGTGGTTTATCTAAGTGTGAGCTGATCGTGGGTTTGATTTTGACCGGTTTGAAGAGAATCTATTTGATTACTGTTGTTTTATCTATCTGCTTTATCTGGTGGTGTGTGCGTGTCCGTGATTGTGTCATGTGTGCGTGTTTATGTTCTTGCAATTTATTCTACTTTATTTTGTGTGTGTGTGTGTGTGTGTGTGTGTGTTACAGGCACCTCCACTACTTTGCCGGGACGGGGAATAGCATAGCGTAAACTTATTTCTCTATTTTTTATTTTTTATATTTTTATGCTATAGGGTTGTTATTATCCGCTCTAATAAACAATATAATGAAAAAAGGCTTTATGAATTTTTTTGAAATTTTTTAATATTCAGCGTAGGCATCAAGTGTCTATGCCGGAATATTAGAGGTACCCAAATGCGTGCATCTGTTTATCAAATAAAAATTAAAACCATTAATATATGAAATAATAATTAAAATATAGACATCAAAAATATAAATAAAATAAAATATAAAGTAAAAGGAAAATGAAAAAAGGAGTAAAAAAAATTGTGCATCGTTCACACAGTTTGTAATGTAGAGTTGATAATTGAAGCGAAATGACATGAGCGCAACAGTATTAGACATATATTGTGGAACTATTTGTTGTACTAGTAGTATAGCTCGGCGTTGCTCGGGTGTAATGAAAGCTTCAAAACTAATACATGGTCCTGGAGCTCAGACTCTTTGGACGTTGGCACGAAAGACTAAAAAGCAATAGTTGTTTTCAGTTAAAGCGAAACCGTAGACTGAAAGAAAAATGAATGGATGTAAGTCATATTTTGATTTCCTGGTATCGATATCAAATAAGTTTTTTCGTCATAAACTGAATTTTGAAGGCTAAATAAATCCTCTGAGCAAATGGCATCATGGCTGAGACTAAGAACTACAATTATACCTACTTAGAGCCAAACCCGAAGCAAAAACTAAAAACAAAGGGCTGAAAAAAATACAGACATAGAGGCAGATAAACAGACACACACACAAACATCTTGCCTTTTATATATATAGATTATCGATTTTCTGCAATGTTACAAGAACTGCAACCTTGAAACTTCTGAATATCGTTTCTTATGTCTTTGTCTATAAGTGTATCAAATTTGATTAAAATCGGACCACACCTTCTATAACCCGATTTTTTTTATTATCGATATTTATCGGGGGTACCTCGACACATAACCTAGCTAAGAACACTCGCCGACGCTTACAGTACAACTGTGTAAATTTTCAAGAAAATCGGTTCAGCCGTTTCGGAGTCTATAGGTAACGGACACACACACACACACACATACACAGACAAAGTTCCATTTATAAATAGGTTTAGGTGAATGGGAAGTAAAATAACTTTTGGTGAAAGGAAAGATGTTCAAGTGAATGGGTCACTGATTAGAATTTGCTAGATTCAATTTGAGTAGATCTAATCATCCTTCCACTTTTTCTATTTTTAGGCCTTGTACTTATGAGGGTTTTCCTTCGGATCTGAAGAAGGGTGTTTTGTATTTCATCGGACGTGTTTCAACCAAAGTCTTCTTGCGTACTGTCTATAATGGATGCCCGTGGGTGTTATCAAGGCTGACGTTGATGGTGGTGCTATTATCGATGAGGGGTGAGTTTTTGACGTGGAAATTTGGAGAAGCTTGATCGAAAATGTCACGCCAATGCGATGAAACAAATCTTCTCGCGTACGGTCTATAGTGGATGCCAGTGGGTGTTATCAAGGCTGACGTTGATAGCGGTGCTATTATCGTTGAGTAGTGAGTTCTTCACGCTGAAGTTTGCAGAAACTTGACGGACTATGTCACGCCAATGCGATCAAACCGTAACACGCTCCTCGAGTTCATTTGATCTGCTCTTGTGTCAGTAAAGATTAGTTTTATCTGCATTTTTTGTATAGTCACTTTGGTTGGTCTCGATGCTTTCGCCACACATAACAGCTCTCCATACAACAAGCGTCTGGTAACGTAATGTTGCCCCATGCAGATCATGTGACTAGTTCATTGATTCGCTGTTGGTTGTCCCCGTGGTACAGAATTCCGCGGTTGGTGAGGCGATCCTTTGTTTTTATATTAATACAGGAATCCGCGTCATAGGTTTAAGTTCCCTGAGTGATACAAAATGGCACAATCAAAGATGTCCACTGCGCCATATCCCAGTCTTGCTTGTTCGAATCATTGTACTAAGCCTGAGTCAGTCAGTTAAATGCCATAAGTGAAACACGCTTGGGCAGAAGATTATCCCGCAGTAGGTTGCCATTGCTTTCTGCGGTAGATTGGTTGCCAGAAAAGGCTATAGAACCCAATCTGTCCTGTTATTTAACCCATAACTGGAAGGAAGAGACGGATTAATACCTTTCCCAAGGGTATTTGCGCGTAAGTGAATGCAATGAATTCAACTGGAATTCGAACTCGGCTCCCCAATTCCTCGTTCCGAGCCGAAATCAACTGCACCACAACGCACATTAGTCTGTTATTTTCTCTCACGACTCGAAATATGGAGTCCGGTTCTTTTCGAGATGGTGGATTTGTTTTCTTCGAGTATTTTGCTTAAAGAGGCAAGACCTACAAGGAAACAAGGGTTTAAAATCAGAGTTATCCCTGGAGTGTCCTCCACCAAATACTATAGGACCCAGTCTTTTCTGCTATTTAATCCATAGCTGGGGAAGAAGAGATAGATTCATATCTCCCTCCCCCACGCGTAAATGAATGTAACAAACCCGCCTGGAATTCGAACTAGACTCTACGATTTCTCAATTTGAACTGCTATCAGTTACTCCATTGTGCCTCCATAATATAGAAATTAATCTTACATTCGACATGAAATGACCTAAAAGTTTATATATAGTTGAATTAATCAACTATCACAAAATAGTAGGTTTATGGTGATTAATATATAAAAATGAAGGGACTTTGACAAAAGAAAATCTTAAATAATACTATTGACCAAATATCTTGGACAGTTTGGTTATCGGTAATGAGCCATGTCTGCAGCCCTAAAACTAAACTCCTTTATTCAAAATAAAACTGCTTTCATTACACCACTACAGAGCATGGCTGATGCTAGACTCTAGGAAAGCAACACACTAAATCTTCTTGGCCTCACGTTTTTGACTGACTTGAAGTGGAACGATTATATTGAATGAATTGCTTGGTCTATTGCTCGAAAATTTGTTTCGCTGTGTCGCACCAGAATTTTGTTTTTCGTCAGAAAACATCTTGCACATTTCCAAATGTACCATTTGTCCGTGTATTAAATAGTGTATTGTTCTCGAACCAAGCCTCTTTTTCCTTTATATAAATGATCTGTTTGAGAGTAGACTGAGATCATTTGCGAATATCTACGACGATGATACGACGATATATGGTCGCACATGCAAAATTCGCGATGAACAGAGCTTGGCAGCTGATCAAACTCTAACATCTCAGAGTGGAGAAACTGGATGGTTACAAGAAACCGGAGAGCCGAGTTATAATTCCAGTTGAATTCCTGGCATCCACTTAGACGCAAATACCCTTGGGAAAGGTATTAATCTTTCTCTTCCTTCCAGTTATGGGTTAAATAACAGGACAGATTGAGTTCTATAGCCTTGGCTGGCAACCAATCTAGCGCATAATGTAATGGCAACTTACTGCGGGATAATCATCTGCCCGGCCAGTCATGTCTCTTTCAAGACATGATCGCCCAAGCGTGTATCACGTATGGCACAACTGACTTACTGACTGACATTCAATGCCTTGAAAACCAAATTGATTACATTTGATCATCGCTTATCAAACCCTGAACTAAAACCAGTCACGATCAATGGAAGTCCCATCGGGGAAACCCTGTTCCCTTGAGAGACTATTGGGATTTAAACTAATCCAGACCTCAAGCGGAACTACACCGCTAAAGATATGGAAAAAAAATGGTCGATTTCCTGTACCGCTCTATTAAGGACCTGACTCTTTGTTCTATCCTGGACTTTTACAAGTGCCAGATCAGGCCTTAAATGGAGCACAACTCTCTTCTTTGGGAAGGATCTGCCTACTCTTCATTTTCTAGCCTCGATAGAGTCCAAAAGCATCTTCGCATTCTTGTGGGTGACAAATTATTTTCCACGTTGCAACCTCTTACTCAAACGAAATGCGGTAAGCCTCTCACTACTGTATCGCTACTTCCATGGAAAATTCTAGGGCAAATTGTATTTCTTAGTTTCGCCAGTTCTAACCTTCAAGGCTAGGACCCGCCATACCACTCACACAAATACAAACCACCCTCATTCTTTCCGTACTCCACTGGTGAGTTCCACTGGTGCATCTTCTTCCCGCGAACCACTTCTTCGTGGAACCGACTCCCAAGATATTTTTCCGATTCATACAAAATAAACGTGTTCAAGTTTAGGGTTAACCGTCATCATCCCCACCTTTCCACATAAACTGTGTCTCTTACTCTGTAACCCTCTCCCTCAAGTGACCCTGGCTTTGTACAAAAGAGTCACTTTCTTACCTACATCATGTGACTTTCTTCTGTCTTTTATACAAATATTTTCATGGCATTGTTGTTCATATGTTTTTCTTAGTGCTTCGACTGAATGAATTTAAATGTGCTTCTTGAATGGCAACTAGGTCTCACCGTTGACTTGTTGAACTCATTAGATGGAAACCGTCACTTCTTTTCTAGTAGTTTTTTGACTAGCACTTCCCACCTGTGGAACTCTTAAGATTTCTTATTTTTCTGATAGCTAGAATCTTCAAGCATTTAAATTATGTATCTAACACTCATTTTTGACATCTAAATTTTAAATTGAATTTTTAAAAATAAAAAAGTTTTCTTTAAACATTTATTTTAGTTTTAATTGAAAGCTAAATGATTAAATTTACTATTTCCAGTAAGTACAATACTCCGGCGTATTCCAAACAGAAATTATATTGATTGGAATTTTTCATCTTTCAATTTTTTGGCCATTTATAAACAAAAGTTAATTCTCAGTGTTAAAAACCTTGCAAAAATAAAATATAGATCTGTGACACATTATTTTTGGAAAATTAGCAAATTTTATGTTAAATTAATGATTTACGCAAATATTACTTATTTATAGCGTGAAATTTAGAATAAAACTATTTCTTGACCACAGAGTTGAACTCTTTCACCTGTCCGCCGTATATCAAACGTGTTGACAGGTTGGCAGATTAGAGATAAGATAAAAGCGTATGAATATCACAAGTAATAAAATTTTACATTTTTTTTTTTTTGCATAAGAGAAGGAAACTCTGACCTTTTAATTTGCACATAAAAATTACCATTAAAATAAAACTTCAGATACACAAAAAATGTTTTTAATTATTTTAAAAATATGAAGGCCAAACGATTTGTATTAAACTTTTCAATCTTCGATAGGCAATCTTATCTTCAATTATTCACTTAAAAATCTAAACGCAACAAATCTTTGAAGTATTTTAAAAATATTTTTGAAACTTTATAAACAATTAAAATAAAAAATGAAAACTATTCTTTTAAAATTTCATTGTTGATAAAAAAAAATGTTCTTCTTTAGACTGTAGTGTCCTTTATATATATTATTTATTAAATCCATTAAAAGTTTAACAAATTAAATAACTTCAGAGTTTTATTGCATATTTTATTTTACTATTCGGAGCAGATTTTCGGAAACATAGGCCAAATTTTTAAAAAATAGATGTTTATATTCCCCAATGAGTCCTGCGTTTAACTAACAAAACCATTTACCGCAACAGAGTTAAAATTATTAAAAACGTTATAGATTTACGTGGAGTGGAGGTAACAGATGTAAAAAAAAATTATTTTTACCAAGATTTTTAAAAAATAATAATTTCAAAAATAATTTCATTCATTTCTGAATGAGTCCAGAAAGTTTAATTAAAATCCAACAATTATTTGATTTTTGCGAGAACTTCCAAATTAATGTCTGTCACCGGAAAAAATGAGTTATGTAATATAACGTTTTCCATTGTAAACTCTCGCAACGTTTCGATTACCCGCTAACTCAAATCAAAACAAGATTTTTCTGCCACATTTTCGAACTTGTTGAAAGGGATTAAAACATTTTAAAAAATTATTTAAAATTACTTTGATCTTTCCTCTTAATAATATAAACATTTTAAGGGAAAAAGTTCGTTTTTATTAAGTTTGTGGCCTTCTTTCTTCAAGCTATGCTGTCTTTTTAGCGATTTAGTGGAGGTACCTAAAAAAAGCAACGTCAATCACAATCTTCTGTTTTCCTGTGTCCTGTTTCTTTACTGTACTTTCTTTACTGTACTTTCTTTACTGTACTTTCCTCGCGTCTTCTTCTTACTAATGCTTTCTCATTCTCTTTCACACCCAGTGACCTTATGTGTCCTATTTGTATTATCGCCTTGTTTAGGGTTATAGTGGGTTTCTTATCTATTCTTTTCTGTCAGTAGTGGAGAGTCCGTTCTAGTGAAGGGTAGTTGTATACTGTTGCAGGTTAACAGAATTTGGCCTCGTTGTAGATAGCCCACTATAAGTCATAAAATGATTACAAATCAAGAAAGGCAATTTGAGTAGAAAAATAACATTTTATATATACACATATCAATTAATGTTTTTACAATTGAAGTAATTTGACTCCTACTTTTGTCTAAATGACGGTGGCTGAGCGACCTGGTATGGAGTCTATGAGTTGCTGGACTCATTGGGTAAATATGACTGTCTGAACTATCTCCTAGTGGCTTGTGTTTGTTAGGTGTTGCTACTAGGGATTTTGTCGGATATACCACGTCCCCTATATTGCTAAGTTCAGCAGAGTTTTTCATAAGTCAATTCCGTATGTTCAACTCTGCTAGCTTACACAACTTCAATTTACGATCGGCCAAAACGAGTTTATGGATTTTTTGGTGTTTGAGTAGAAAAATAACATTTTATATATACACATATCAATTAATGTTTTTACAATTGAAGTAATACATGAAGTATAGGTCCAACAGAGTTTAAAATGTTCATAGCAATAAAATGCTGAAAGAGAATTAATGCTTAGGAATTTGGGAGCGTGTAAGTAAGGAATGTCTTTAATGTATTCGCTCCTTAGGTCAGTAAGTAGTTTTTGAGGCAGGGAAGAAGGAAAGAGGTAAGGGAGGCTAGCGTAGTAAGCCGCTTGACTTGGGGTCAAGGGAGATACTAATTACTCTCTTCTCCTCGATTCGGTCTGCCTGTCGATGCTTTCTGTATCCGCTTTTTATATCTTCTTTATGGATCACAGCAGCTCATTTTGGATTTCACACTTGTTTTTGGTTCTGGGCTTCCCATTGGCTGATAAATCAAATTTGCGTAGGCTCGCAAACCGGAACATCTGCGCGGAGCCGGTGGTGCAGCGACGACTTTTGGTCATTTGTTTTTTGGTCGTGAAAGCGCAAACATCCGGTCCATCGCTTTTGCTCGGTATCACCACAGGGTAAAATGATTAAAACCACTGATTTTATTGTTGTTAAAATGTCATCAGTGGAAACAATGAATTTGTGAATGAAGAATAAGTATCAATAAAGATAACTATTCTCGTTTTAGTAAGATCATATACCGCCGAAATATTCATTTTAATCAATAAATAGATATTGATGGCGAGATTGATTCGTTTTATATAGCGTATCAACCCTTTGCAGGTTATTTTAAGCCAGCAAATATATTTAGATAGCAAAATTATTTCTTATATATATTTTTTTAGAAGTTTTAGTAATACTATGTAGTTTCCTTTCCGTGTCTGCGGGAAGGAAACTACAGGACCTCCTACAGAAGGTAGCTGAAGAGAGTGATAAGAAAGAACTACAAATAAACTGCAAGAAAACCAAATGCATGGTCCTCAGCAATAAGAACAGCCCAAAATGCCAAAGCAGGTACAGAAGTTTAAATATCTGGAAAGTGTTCTAAAAAAAAGACGGAAAGCGCGACACAAAGATTCGAAGGTGAATTGGCATGGCAAAGACGCCTTCCAGAAGCTGAGTAGAATATTAAGAGACAGGAAAATTTCACTAAAAACAAAGAAGAGAGTACTGGATTGCTATGTGATGTCAGTTCTACAATATGGCAGTTAATGCTGTACAATATCATCAAAGATGAAGGAAAAATGTGGTTCTACAGAAGGATGCTGCGGATATCATCGATCGAGCATGTGATCAATGATGAGGTTTTGGAAAGGATGGAAACGGAAAGGAAATTAATACTGAGCATCAGGAAGAGACAACTAAAGTTCCTGGGACATGCAATGAGGAAGGAGGGCTTGGAGAACATGATACTAACAGGCCAGATAGAGGCGAAAAGAGACAGAGGAAAATAGCGTGTAACGTACTTGACTGGCGGGTGAATGGCAGAACGGGGTTTTTGTGGTGTAACAGGAGAAGGCGTGCTAAGAGCCACCAGGGATAGGGAGACGTGGAAAGCCATGATTGCCTACGTCCTGAAAGATCATGGCCCATGGAAGAAGTAATACTATCTTACTAATTAACTCTTAGGGAGAAGAGGTGAATTTACATCTAATCAGAATTTGATAAACAAACAAGAAATTTTAATGTCGATATAAAGTAGGAAATCAATTCTATATTATAATCAGTATATTAATTGGTCTCTCACTTTGTGGCCAAATTTTAGTTTGTAAGCATTTTTATTCTAAATGTAAATACATCTAAAAGTCTGCCTATGTCTCTCATCAATATTTGATTGATTTCTTCTTTTATGGCTTATCAACCCTTTTCAGGTTATTTTAGACAGAAAATACTTTTAGATTGTAAGAATTTTTCAGCATATAAACTTACGGATACAAGTCTCCCTAATTAACACACAAGTGTGGGAGAAAAGGGGAATTATCATAGCTTTCCTTAGGGTATTTTCATGTAAGGGTATAGTTTAGTTGTTTTTTTGTTTTTTTGTTTTTTGTTTTGTTTTTTTTGTTTTTTTGTTTTTTTTGCCAGCATATCTACCCTTTTGGATTATTTAATGCTGAAGAATTTGTTTGGTTTTTGTTTAAGTGCTTGTTGCTCTTTTGTGAGTCTATTGCTGTCGAGATGTAAGTAGAGATGTTCTGATTTGATGTGTGATGGTTATATGCTATCTTCTTTTGCAACTATATTTTGTTATATAATTTTGTTGCTTTTAGAAATTCTAAAAGCTCATTTGGGTCAGCTTTTTTTAAGATGTCTTTCAGATTGTTTTCTTCATAGTATCATAATCGCATTTGTTCAAGATCTATGCAGCTTGATAATATATGTTTCACTGTGTAGAGCTTCTGACATGGAATGCAAATTGGTGCTTCCTCACCTTTTAGCAGGTGTGAAAGGGTTCGTGTAAGGGAATTTAACGAACACAAATTGGCACTCGATATTTTCATTAACAGTTCCGAGCCATTATCAATTACACAACCCACACAGCCAAGCCTAAAGCACCTTGTATTCTTAAACGATGCTTTGTCTAGGAACTGACCAGACTAGACGTTGCTTAACTTCGGTGATTGCAGTAAATAGGATTTATTATGGACGTATAATAAGTACTGAGACAAATATGGAGGCTTTGAATATTGAATCTCTAGAATCATGCTCAATCACAGCTATCAGATCATTTGAAAAAGTTCGGGCTCGATTTTCATTGCTAATATAAAATGACGGCAACTTGGCGTTATCGTTTGTTTTAGTGCTGATTTCTGGTGTGTTCAAGATTGAAACTTTGCGCTGCTCAGATGCATGTCAGCCTTTACTGAATATTTACGTTGATGAATGCCTTAAAGATAGAGGATGAAAAATTGCACTAACTCTATATTATGCTATACTAGCGGTATAGCCCGGCGTTGCTCGGGTGTAATGAAAGCTTTAAAACTAATCCATGGTCCTGGAGCTAAGACTCATCCTAAAGAATAGTTGTGCGAAGTTTGGTGAGAATCGGATAAAAATTGTAAATTTGTATAAAGGACACACAGACAGATAAACACACACACATACACAAACATCTTGCCTTTTATATATATATATATATATATATATATATATATATATTATCGATTTTCTGCACTATTGTAAGAACTGCAACCTTGAAACTCCTGAATATCGTTTCTTATGTCCTTGTCTATGAGTGCATCAATTTGATTAAAATCGGACCACTCCTTCTATAAACTGATTTTTTCGATTATCGAATTTCGATATTTATCGGGGGTACCTCGACACAAAACCTAGCTAAGAACACTTGCAGACGCTTATAGTACAACTGTGTAAATTTTCAAGAAAATCGGTTCAGCCGTTTCGGAGTCTATAGGTAACAGACACACACAGAGACAAAGTTCCATTTATAAATAAGTCTAGATAAGTTTCAGAATGGAGTAAACGTTTGAACTGCTATAAAAAAAAAACATTCAGAATATTTAATTGCGCTGTACTCCATCTCTTTGAACGGTCGAAAAGTGGTTTGGCAGATTTCCTCAGAGGATTTTGATCTGAACGATCATCCATACTTCGGGCAACCTTCTACCGTGGTGAATAAATAGAAAATGTCGACGGAATATATTGTTAATAAATTGATAATTGATATCTCAGCTGCCTTGCACCCTTTACAGAGACTTAGAAAAACAGCAACCCGAAAAGGGGTCATTTTCCACCACGACAATGTAAGATAGCATGCTGCATTACGTACCTTCTTCTTCTACGTGCCATGTCGCTTCAGAACATAGGCGATCATGGCTCTCCACGTCTCCCTATCCCTTTTAGCTCTTAGCACGCTTTCTCTTGATACTCCACCCAAACTCCGCTCTGCCTTCTACCTGCTCAGGCCCTTCAAATATGTTATCCGCTGCTTTCCTGTTTCTCTTTCTCTCTATCTTACCTACAAGTATCAGATTCTCCAAGCCTTCCTTCCTCATCACATATCCCAGGAACTTCAGCTGTTTTTTTTTTCTGATGCTCAGTATTAATTTCCTTTTCGTTTTCATCCTTTCCAAAACTTCATCATTGCTCACATGCTCCATCCAAGATATCCGCAGCATCCTTCTGCAGAACCATATTTCAGTTGCTTCAAGTTTTTCCTTCATCTGTGATGATATTGTCCAGCATTCGCTGCCACATTGAAGAACAGACATCACATAGCAATCTAATACTCATTTCTTTGTTTCTAGCGAAATTCCCCTGTCTTATAATACTCTTCTGAGCTTATGGAATGCGTCATTCTCTATTCCAGTACGTCTTCGGATCTCAATGTCGCAATTTCAGTTTTCCGTTAGAACATTTCCCAAGTACTTACTTTTTTTACTTGCTTGATTTTAGTATCCCCAACCTGAAATTGTCATTAGGGGCTCCTCTGTTTGCTGATGACTATACATTCGGTTTTCTTGTAGTTTATTTGTAGTCCTTTCTTTCGACTTTTTTCATCTACCTTTTTTAAAAGGTCTTTTGGTTTTCTTCAATCAGTTAAGTGCCATACGTGATACACGCTTTGGGCGATCATGTCTCGAAAGAGACATAACTGACTGGGCAGAAGATTATCCCGCGGAAGGTTGCCATTACTTTCTGTGGTAGACTGCTATAGAACCCAATCTGTCCTATCATTTAACACATAATGGTATTTTTGCGTTAATGAAAGTAAAGAATTCAACTGGAATTCGAACTCGGCTCCCGAGTTTTTCGTTCCGAGTCGATATCCACTGCACCACAACGCACATTAGTTCTGTTACAGAACCATAGAGATTCGAAGCCGGAAACCTACCATCACCCACTGTATTCTCATAACTTGGATTTTCATTTGTTCCGGTCTCCACAAAATTGAAATTACAGAAAATTAACTCTGTATCTCTAAAACTAGATAACATTTCGAACGAAAAACACGGAGTTTTTTACGAAAATTGCACCAAAAAGCTTGTAGAATGATGTGGGACAATTGTTAAGAACAATGGAGATTGTCAGTCTATTAACAGCCATGCGTGAGACCGGCTTGGTCGATATTTGTCTCAGTTAATTCGTGACCGCTTAGGCATAAAAAATTTCGCGTAGTAGATTACCGTTTTTTTTTGTTTTTGTTTTGTTTTTTCTAGTTACGAACCAAGACCATATAACCAAGTCTGTGCTGCCATTTAACCTATAGCATGAGGAAAAACGATTAATTCATAACTTTCCTAATTGTTATTTGCGTATAACTAACCCGACTGGAATTCTAACTCAGCTCTCCGATTTCTCATTTAAAGACGATATTTTCTGCACCACAAGACACATCCAGTAATTGACTAATAAATGTTTTTTGTGAGGATATATTTACTCTACTCCCCCACTGGAGGGAGGTGTGACTCAGGGTCGGTTTTTAATTTGAGGAGCATGAACGCGTATGAGCGGGCAAAGGTACAAAAATTACTCAGTTCCCGCAACCGCCGGTCGCGCTGGCCCCGGTGACGTGCACCTGGTCCACCCCACTGGTGCAATGGTTGCATATCTGTCCTCGGACAGAGCTGCAACTGAGCTGAGCTCTGTCTTCGAGGACAAAGACGCAACTGAGAGGTGATTTAAGGTCTCCACCCGACACAAAATGTGGCAGGTGAGTATGTAAAATTTGATATTAAGTTTTCTAATCAAACACGAACGTTTGCAATGATCTGATAGTTAGAGCTAGCTGTCTCTGAAATGGATGTGTGCATAGTGTTTCATTTATCGGAACGGAGAGATGTGAGTTCAAACTCTGGTTTAGGCCGTTACTTTCACTTTTGTACAAACCCTCTTAGCAAAAGGTACAAACTTATCCTCTCCATGTCTTAAATTGAAGGATACGCTAGCCTTCGTCTAAGAGAATTACAATTATAAATTTAAAATCCAGTCTCGTAATCTCTATGCAAATTAGTGGCTGTATACAGCAACGTCTCTAGAACCATGTTGATATATCCCGGAAGGGAATGTCAGTGTAAAGATTAGTGGAAGAATGGTACTCGACAAAGGAATACGATATAACGGATTTATTGCACTACTGTGCAATTAACAATAAGATACAGATAAGCAATCAACGAGTAGGAGCGGAATAAACTATCAAATAGAGAATGCCTTCGCCTAAGACGTTTACTCTCTCTTCGCACCGCTCATCATCGCCTCTTATAGTCTAGAGCATTCTATTCTCGGGGATGGCAGGATGTTCCACTATAGCACATGTGTATCAATACTTTGAGCCAACAACATAGGTAACAATCTGTCCTCCCTATCTACCTACCAGGACTGTGCCCTGCAGAGAAATTAAGTTGCAGTGATACAACAGACGCTGCATATCAAAGCTCCAAAGTCTTCTGAGAGTAGCGAGTGCCTCAGATAATCTGAATAACCGCAAAATAGAAAGAATTAATTTTTTCTAAAACATTTGACTCCTCCTTTTGTCTAAATGACGGTGGCTGAGCGACCTGGTACGGAGTCTATGAGGTGCTGGACTCATTGGGTAAATATGACTGTCTGAACTATCTACTAGTGGCTTGTGTTTGTTAGGTATTGCTACTAGGGATTTTGTCGGATATACCACGTCACCTATATTGCTAAGTTCAGCAGAGTTTTTCATAAGTCAATTCCGTATGTTCAACTATGCTAGCTTACACAACTTCAATTTACGATCGGCCGAAACGAGTTTGTGGATTTTTTGGTGTTTTCCGGGGCAACTGCTGATTTTGGGAGACCTATGATTTGTGTCCGCGTTTAAAGTTGGCATACCACCTCCGTACTGCCTCCAGAAATCGTGGTAATCTCCTGCAACTCTTCTGGGCGGTCTCCTTGTTTAAGTTGGTAAATGCTGCTATAATCCTTATCTTCAGTTCATCTTCGATGTTACAAAGAGTTTTTTTTGTTTTTTTTGTTTTTTTGTTTTTTAGTCTCTCACTCAACTGTACCCCACACATAATAGATCAAGGGGGTTGCAATCGTAGGAGTTAAGTGGCCAGATGTAAGGAGTGACGTGGTCGCAGAAATTGTCTGGCAGCTATGACTGGGTCCTGTTGCCAGGCATAGGCTTTTCCAGCAGCCACTCTCTTGACTCAGGGCAGCATACATTCCTCAAGACACTTGACGGAGGCCTCCATATTGAGACTGAGGCCCTGTGGGAAAATAGATAAGCATAATGTTGCCATCCCTAGTCTAGTGATATCACTCCAAACACCGTGATGTTGACTGGGTATATCATCCAAGTCTTTCCGAATCCTCTGCAGTGTCCTTAGACTGACACACAAACACTCGAAAATATTCGTCTTAGAGCTTCCAGCGATAATGCGAAACTGTACAGAATTTCTAGTGAAGTGAATTGCGTCATTGTGCTCTTTTTATCACAGATGGTGCCCAACTCAGCCGACTGTACTTATATCGGGACATGTGCAAAATAAACCCACCATAACTAAAACTGATACATTTTAAATTTTTAAATAGTTATAACAGAGCACATTCACGCGTGTTTACACAAACCATCATCACAATATTCTAATTTTCAATAAGTTTGTTTTCGCAATTCACCACAGGGGATGATCTCGGAGGAGATCGAAAGTACTTGGGTTAACAAAAAATACGACGCCTTCCTTGATGAATTTATTGATTTATTGCAACTTGTGTCTGTTCTTCTTATCATTATTATTAACGCTATTTTCGTTATTATTACATTTTCATTTACTTTTTTCCCAGTTTCTTTAGGATAAAATTCATGTTTTTAAAACCTTATCGTGTTGTTTATTTCATTTCCTCTTTTTTTTTTACTTTCAAAACATTGAAGCAACAGGATATAATTGAGTGTCAGGGAGTTTTTCTTGGCTCGAGAAAGTGGGGAGCCTTGCCAAAGATTTCCTATTCTTCTCGCCCTCCAACCAATCACGTATTCCCCCACCGGCGCTCTTCAGTGTATCCCCGGACAGTTCTCCTCCTTGCCATCTCCCAGTCAATGTCATGTGACTAACCCCAACGTTGGCAACAACACAACTCCTATATTGCTTTTACCGATCATCTGTGTGGCTTTTTTCCTGAGGCAGTCGATAAGCTGTGGTTAGTTGCCAGTGGTGTCTATTCCTCGGAGACATACCTGAATCCATCAGGCCCGACATCAGTCACTACAATGTGAATAATTGCATAAAGTACTTGCATAAAATGGAGAGTGTCATTTCACACATCTGACCGCTTCGCCCCCAAAGCTTTTTCCTTTTCTTTTTTTTCTTTTTTCTGTAATAGATAGGAGAGGGCCAACATTAGCTTTACCTGATATACATAAGAGACATCTAAAAGTTCAAATTAAGAGGAATTATAAATTTTAAGTACATTACTTCAGACTTAACATTTCATCAGCAATAATTTTATTTGCATCTACAGAGCCTCATTTGAAATTAATATTTTCATCATGAGAGGTTACTGTGAGGGGAAACTAGTGATTTTAAAACCAATAGTAGAAAACTAAGTGGGTTGCAAGGATACTATTGTTAATAATCTAAAAGAGTAAATGAAGAAGAATTATTAATTAAGCCAATGGCGAGTTCGACGATTGGAAGAAACTGATAAACTTTACTGAGGAAAATGGACAATGAAAAAAGAACAAGCATAAAGGCTACAAAAAATGACGATCAACATTGCATTTAAATTTTGAAGATTGTAGTTGACAGAACGGCAACCTACCCCGGAAAATTCTTCTGCCCAGTCAGCCACGTTTCTTTCGAGACATGATCGCCAAAGCGTGTATCACGTCTGGCACTTAAATGGGTTGACAGAAAGCAAAAAGCTGTCAGACATAGACAATAAGTGCGAGAGAAGAAACTATTGGAATAAAATTTACGGTTACACCTAGCTATTTGAACAGTAAAATGATATCAACTAGATGCCCATTTTTATGAGTATGCATTTATATATAAAAATAATATTAATAATGTATAAAAAGGTATAGTAATGGATTCTATTGAGTCCTAAGTGTTATTCCAAGAAAGTTTTAATTCAGGAAGTAGTTGTTAAATAAGGAAATTAGAAATAGAACGTTTTGGCAGATTGTAGAAAATTCTAGTAGAGTCGAGAAAGTTCGAAAGGTTCTAGAAGTATGCAAATTAGGTGTTAGCCCCTATAAGAATAGGTTTTAGGCACTGAGCAGTTAGTTGATAGCAGGATGGGTTGACTTCTACAGCTCCGGTTAAGATTCAGAGATGTATATCCAGCCGAAAGAATCTCTAAGTCGACGACAAACTAAAACTTTAAAAAGTTGTTAAAAGGATTTGCTGTCATATCAACTCGGGTTAAGATTCAAGGATCTATATCCAGACGAAATAATCTCACAAAGTCCGAATAATTAAAACCTGAAAGAAAACCTCATGGAACTATCTGGGTAAATACATATTTTGCTTCTTTAATTGACCAAGCCCATAATTAGTCTTTATATACGCATTTAAGGATTTCCAAAAAGTATAGCACTTAACTTCCTCGCCAACTTAACTGGGTAAAGATATTTGACACCTTCACTTTCTCGTAACACTTCGCCGGGCAGTAGTAAACTATATGTTTTCTATTTGAATACCAAACTGTACATTTGTAAATATTTTTATCTAGTGTTTTGTGAATTAAATATGTGTGTGTATTTTAACTCTGAGTTTTGCTCAATCATTTTCCTTTTTCTTTTGTTACAATTAACACGTAACACCCATCTAGTACTATAAAATGCCTTAGTCACAGTGTGTTAGGCATATTATGAAACGAGATGTAGATGATTGATGCTGTACAAAACGATATTTGATCAGAATCGACTGTCTCACTTTAAACGTGTTGTTGGATGCTGAAAGACCCTTAAGCGCTAATGATCCTTCGATAAAAAACATCACCGATAATGTATATACCAAGGCAGCAAACAAATGTATGTCATAAGTCAGTTAAGTGCCATACGTGATACATGCTTGGCCGGCCAAGTCTCCAAAGATTGGACAGAAAATATTTCCCGCGGAAGTTTGTCATTAATTTCTGCGGTAGACTGGTTGCCAACCAAGGCTATGGAACCCAATCTGTCCTGCTATTAAACCCATATCTGAAGGAAAGAGATGAATATATATTTTCCCGAAGGCATTTGCGCCTAAGTGAATGCAACGAATTCAACTAGAATTAGAACTCGGCACTCCGATTTCTCGTTCTGAGACTATATCCACTGCACCACAATGCACATCATATGCGCAAATCTATGCTTAATTTATGAAATCGACATAATGAAGAGGAAAGTCCATTAAAACAGTTCACATGAAAATATTTGTAACATAAAAAGCTCAAAGAAGTTACGTTATGGTGGTTGGAGTGTGATAGATGCCAAATTATAGTCTAAAAAATCCGTTAACTTATACAAGTTCTAACATTATTTTTATCCTCTTCTCGAAAAATAATGTTTTGTTTTGATTACCAGAATGCATCTGTTTATCAAATACTCTTTAATATTAATTTTTCTTGTTAAATTACACTTTTTTAAAATAATTTCACCCCAAACAGACACTAGTACTTAACGGTTTACAGTGAAAGAGAGAAATAAAACAGGGTACAGGGTACGCCGAAGAAAGATTAAAAGATGAACGGAATTCAAGGAGATAGATCATGCCAATTAATGTTGCATTTAAATTTTTGGAGATTGTAGCTATCAGAGAAACAAGTAAACGGAAGGGAGTTTCATAGGCGAAAAGTGCGAGAAAAATATTAGGGTAGAAGGGGCGGTTACATTTAACTATTTCAATGGCAAAAGGGTGATATCTAAATGCCAATCTAGTAGTAAATTTTTGTGGTCAGGCAAAAAGCTTGTCTGAGCAGTTACCATAAAAGTATTTGTAGAAAAGACAAAGGGAAACCACATCACGTCGGTTACAAAGTGACTGGTCGATATGCCAAGTAGTATTTCGAAATGATGACGTTTTGCAAAATAAAGATTTGTTTTTGGTCGAAGATCGAAGATCTGTTGTTCCGGCATTGATCAGACGAAAGTGATGACGTCTCAAACATATAATTCAGATCATTTGAACAGATAACTTTGTATACAATAATGTGGAACTGTTGTCCTGATCAGAAAAAAAGATATATTTTCAATAAGTTATTATCCGCACAGCCACTCAAGAAACATTCCACACGATGTCATTTATTTAATGTAGATATCGATCCATGAGATTGTTTGATAAGGAATTTGAAGACGAAGAAAAATTAAAACGCAAAATAAAGCAATGAACCAAAAGAAACAAAGTTTTGAGATCGTGAATTTCTTATCTACATCGATTTATTCTACTTTCATGATTTTATAAATTATTAAATTCGTCAGCCCGCCTTTACACTTAAATCTCCCAGACAAAATCAGCTCAATTCACTTGATTTGCTATAACCAGCTTCTTTTTTTTTTCTTTTTTTTTTCGTAGTTATATTAAAAACAAGTGGACGTAGCGTTGTAGCCGTTGACGTGAAAAGTGGAATCTTCATGCAGGGTTCGATGCGTTTACTTTCAGACAAATATTCTTGGAAGGTGTGTGCTGTGGTGCAGTGTAGTTCCGAGCCGAGATCGAATTGTACCTGAATTTGTTGCATTCACTTTCGCGCAAATAACGTTTTGAAAGGCATTAATCCGTCATTTCTTTCCAGCTATGTTAACATTTTTTGTTTTTCCTTGTTAGACCAGCATTTTATCTAGCCAGGGGCGGTTGCTACATTTGAGTAAGCGTCCACTATTCTACTTGCTTATCACACATGCCACTCGTTGCATCTTTGAATGGGGGACTGTAGTCGGTTCACCAGAACCCACAGACTGCTGCCTTTCAGTTCCGCTACATTATTTTGTCAATAGCAAATGATCTTGTAAAAAAAAAAACAGGTGTAGAAAGTGTCATGAAAACATTTTGAGATCTAAGGAATAGAAAAACTTATTTAGGTTGGATAATAAATGTTTTCTTTAGTATATATTAAGCTGTAATAAACACGTTATACTAGTTCCTGGGCATGACGGTAACCTGCATCTGGCAGCAAGAACATTAACTGGGAAGTTATGAGGAGCATGGAACCACCTCTTAATTGCTGCTGTTCTCAGGTCTACCCTGACCCGGAGTGGTAGCACCTGTTAGGGTCCTAGCTATGGCCAAATAGTTAACCCGCAAACTGGGGTTAAAATACCCTTTTATAGGAATATATACATAAAAATAGACTTTTATAGAAAAAGATAAATTTTTTAAGGAAAAATTTTACCAACAATACATTTTTGTAGAAAAAATTATTACCATAACACATTTTTGAAGGAAATTCTCAGCAAAATATTTTTGAATACAAAACTAGAAGATATTTTCAGTTTTCTAAAATAAAGAATAAAAACAAAAGATTCATTAAAATATGACTAAATCAACTCGCTATAAACGAACATTAAAAAAATACCTTAAAAATTCACCTTTTTGGCAGAGGTTGATATGCCGTTAAACAAAACTCAAACTCGTTATGCTGTATTTTCTCCTTATGAAAGTTTAAATAATTATACTTGTAAGGGCGTCGAAGTTCAGTTTGCCTGCAGTGCCAGCAACCCTAGGATTGCTTTCAGGTTAACTAGATTTTAAAAACATTAAGCATAACCTCAAAAGTATTAAAAACGGGCATTTCTAAGCCGAATTAAAGCAATTGACCAATTATAAGCCTAAAAACGATATTTATTAAGCTTCGAACACATTATCAAATCGAGGTAAGAAAGAAAATACAGCTGATCAGTCGTAATGTGCCCCCTAAGATGGATACTATTACTGACCCATATCAATGCGCACGTCATAAATGTGTACAAATGCACTGAGAACTCGTCAAGTATCTGCGGGTTTAGTCCACTTGTCTTCCAAAATATTCCTGTCTACATGACGCTACCAAAGAAGTAACAAATAAAAGGGTAGAATGGTATTTCCCTCTTCTTTCTCATTTTTAACACAAGAGACCTAAGAGAGAAGACGTGTCTCGTTTCCCTACTTAATGTGAATTTTAGATTCTAAAAAAAAAAGATGTAGCATTAAACACAAGATTACATGGCATAAAAATATCTTAAATAGACTTGATTATACAAAAAGTATTGGAAAATTTAAAATATTTTATCAAAAAAAAAAAGATTAAATAGAACATTCAAATGCTTACCCTTTTAAATGTTGGTGCTGTTTATAAGATAATAGCCAAATGTTTATCTAAACTGATTTATAAATGGAACTCTGTGTGTGTCCGTTATCTATAGACTCCGAAACGGCTGAACCGATTTTCTTGAAAATTTACACAGTTGTACTATAAGCGTCTGCGAGTGTTCTTAGCTAGGTTTTGTGTCGAGGTACCTCCCGTTAAATATCGATAATCGAAAAAATCGGGTTATAGAAGCAGTGGACCGATTTTAATCAAATTTGATACACTCATAGACAAAGACATAAGAAACGATATTCAGAAGTTTCAAGGTTGCAGTTCTTACAATAGTGCAGAAAATCGATTATAAATAAATATATATATATATATATATATATATATATATATATATATATATAAGGTAAGATGTTTGTGTGTGTATCTGTTTATCTGTCTGTATGTCCTTTATAAAAATCCACAATTTTTATCCGATTCTCACCAAACTTCGCACAACTATTCTTTAGGCTGAGTCTGAGCTCCAGGACTATAGATTAGTTTTAAAGCTTTGATTACACCCGAGCAACGCCGGGCTATACTGATAGTTTGTCTAAAAAAATGATACATTAAATTATTTTTTATTTTATTTATTCAAATAATCATTTCAGACATTTTTAAGGCAACGGTGTAAAAACGAACCTACCCCCAGTTTGTCAAATTTGATGTTCCTGACAGGAGAAATTAGAATTCTTAAAAATAAAAATAAAAACTCTTTAAAATCTAATATCTGTCCGCAACTTTTTTTCGAATACGAATAGAAAACTTAAAGATTTATTATCTTGATTTTGAAGAAGTAAGACTGAGTTATTGCATTAAAAAAAAAAAAACCTTTTCCCAATAGTGTATGTATTCGCAATATATTCAAAAGTCTAATAATCATACACTTACAACATTGAAGCTATTTTTTAATCGCCATAAAAAAAGAAAGATCACAAATGTAAACTCAAACATTTTTAAACAGTAATATCCACCCTGTAGAAGGCCCAAGACCACTCGATGTAGAGGTGGTATATTCATAAGTAGTTTTTATGGATATGAGTAAAAGATAACGGTTAACTCTAGACTTGAACAGGTTAAGATTGTAGGGCTCGGGGAAGCATCCTCTTGGGAGTTTGTTCCACGGTGCAGTGGTTCGCAAGAAGCTGTCTGAGTGGAATTTACTTCTCGCTGATGGAATGCGAAGGAAATATGGGTGGTTTGCTACTATGTGAGTAGTATCAGTCAGTTAAGTGCCATACGTGATACACGCTTGGGCGATCATGTCTCGAAAGAGACATGACTGACTGGGCAGAAGATTATCCCGCAGTAGGTTGCCATTGCTTTCTGCGGTAGACTGGTTGCCGACCAAGGCTATAGAACCCAATCTGTCCTGTTATTTTACCCATAACTGGAAGGAATAGACGGATTAATACCTTTCACAAGGCTATTTGCGCGTAAGTGAATGCAATAAATTCAGCTGGAATTCGAACTCGGCTCCCTGATTTCTCGTTCCGAGCTGATATCCAATGCACCACATCGCACATCCTATGTGAGTAGTATAGCAGGTCCAAAACGTGAAGGGTAGACCTGGCAGAACCAAGAAATGTAGTTCGTCTAAACACCTTCCATGAAGGGTAGCGATAGAGCAGTGGAAGTCTCGCCACATTCCGTCTGTAAGAAAGAGAGCAGAAAATAATTCTTCGACAACAACGACTCGGAGACGCTTTTGAAAACTTTCAATACTGTAAAGTGGGGACAAGACTAAAACATTAAGCGTACATTGTATTATTACTTCTTAATGAGACTAATATTCTTATTTATTATTTATTATTATTAAGCTTCAATATTCTTCCTTTCTTGACTACGTATGGTAAAAATATTAGGGAAAATTAAATGATAGCTAAAAATTGAAAATAATGGACTTAAAAGAAATTACTTTTCTAAATTAAATTCTTGAAAACGTGAATATAAGGAACTGAATGCGAAGAATATCAAAATAATAATTCAAATTTTATTATGAAACTGAAACTTGAGGGCCCCTAATCTCAGACGGGTTCGTGAAGCAACATTTTTAATGAGTTAATTTTTCAGTAAAATCGACGACTTTTTTTTAAGTGATTTTTTTTTTTAATTAAAATAAGTCATTCATAATAAAATCATAAGCCAATGGATTGACGGAGCTAATGTTGACCTTAGAATATGCTCTAATACTAATTCATATGGCCTCAAAATTTCTCTCTAATTTCAAATATTTTTTTGTTAGTGGGAGGGGCTTTAGGCGCCCGACCCTCATCTGTTGAGCACGCCATACTCTCTATTCATACGCTACATTTTGGCAGTCGGATCATCGAATCTATTATTGCCGATTGCGAAGAGCGCCCCGCTATCTGTCCAAAAATGCAGGTCCGCCACGGAGAATTCATATTGAATGAAATAAGGGTATGAAATTCCCTACAAAGTTAATCTTTTCACTCTACTCTATTACATTCAGTAAATGTTGTGGATGTCCGCTAGGGTGCAATGCTCGGAATGAGAAATCGGAGAGCCGAGTTCGAATTCTAGTCCAATTCGTTTCATTCACGTACATACTGATACCCATTAATCAATCCTTCTTCCTTCAGCTACGGATTGAATAGCAGGACAGACTGAGTTCTATAGCTTGGCAAACAGTCTACCATAAAAAATAATGGAAATTTACTTAGGGAAAATGTTCTGTTTAGTCAGTCATCTCTCGAAAGAGACATGATCGCCCAAGCGTGTGTCACGTATAAAAATTAACTGACTGACTGAGATGTTGTGGTCTTGCGTGTGGTGGTAGGACGTGACAAAAGATCGGTTTTTCTCTTTGTAGAAGTGGCCTTTTTTTTTTCAAGAAATAATCAATTATTTAATACGTTAATTTTTTTAAAAAATATCACGAAGTTATGTATAATTCATTTCGATTTATTTGCATCGGAAGTCTTGTTACAATACTTCCTCTGTTCTTTTCTTTTCATTTTAACCAGCTGTGGAGTTAAAGAAAGCTCAAAAATTTCCAGATAAGTTTCTGTCCCGATCATTAATTCGTAATTTACTAACAGACAGAGACTGAAATTTGTAGAAAATAAATAAGTGTGGAAAGTTAACAAAATGTTCATGTAAATTATTTCATTTTAACTAGGATTAATTGACTAACTGATTTATTTTTAAGGTTTATCGACCCTATTTGGGTTATTTAAAGCCAAAGCATATTTTTGAAATATAAGAATAATTTTTTTGTTTGTTTTTATTTTTTGCAATGGCAACCCACTGCGGGATAATCTTCTGCCCGGTCAGTTATGTCTTTTTCGAGACATGATCACCCAAAGCGTGTATCACGTATGGCACTTAACTGACTGACTGGGAATTTGAGCGCAGTACTAGATGAATATGTGTTGTGGTGCAGTGGATATCGGCTCGGAACGAGAAATCGGGGAGCCGAGTTCGAATTCCAGTTGAATTCATTGCATTCACTTACGTGCAAATACCCTTGGGAAAGGTATTAATCTGTCTCTTCCTTCCAGTTATGGGTTAGATAACAGAGCAGGCTGGTTTCTATAGCCTGCAGAAAGCAATGGCAACCAACTGCGGGATAATCTTCTGCCCAGTCAGTCATGTCTCTTTCGAGACATGATCGCCTAAGCGTGTTTCAGGTATAGCACATAACTGACTGACTAGATTGGCAGTTGAAACAGTGAGATGCAACCATAAGTTAGGCGCTAAAATTTTCCTATCTTCCCGCACTTATTGATTATGGAACATTTTTCTTTACAGTTAACTTCGATCTTCAGAAATTTAAATGCAATGCCAATTCCCATTCTTTTATAGTTCTCTTTCCTTAATAAGGATGTGTGTTGTGATGCAGTGGATATCACCTCGGAACGGAAAATCGGAGAGCAGGGTTCGAATTGGTTGCATTCCTTTACACGCAAATTCCCTTGGGAAAGATATTAATCCGTAACTTCCCTCCAGTTATGGGTTGAATAACAGGACAAATTGGGTTCTGTAGTCTTGTTTGACAACCAGTCTATCGCAGAAAGTAATGGAAATTTACTGCGGCAAAATCTTCTGCTCAGTCAGTCATGTCTCTTTCGAGACATGATTGCTCAAGCGTATATCACGTATGGCACTTAAGTGGCTGACTCCTTAATGTTTTGTTTTTTTCACATTCTTTCACACTCAGTAACTGCACCCTGCGTTATAGTGGCTTTATTGCCTTGCTTGGGTTACATGATTTTAAAAAATAATAATCTTTTAAACATAAGGTGTCCTTCTGCATTTGTATTCTGAAAAGGAATGGATTTTAATCATGCAAAAACCTCGCATACTAGAATAAGGTAGCTGTATGACCTGCTCAATCTCTCGTGATAAATTTACTGGTTTCCGTGATTTAGATCTCAGTAATGATAATAAAGATTCATAGTTATCTAATTCAATATTAAAATGTAACCATTTAAATTCTACAGATGTTAAAGACTGTTCTTATATTGATTTTTCTTTATTTCGTATCATCAAATTTGCCTTTTTAAAAATTGAACATTTGTTGATCATAGTTCATTTATTGTTTAGACATGAATTTTTTTTTTAAATTTTTATAAGAATTTGCAATTTAATTACGCTTTGGGATGAAAACATCAAAATTGAAAAACGTCTTAATACTAAGCAAAGGGATTTAACTGAGAGATTTATTAATTGAATCGCTTTTAAAAAAAATTGGAGAAGATTTTCCAACCCTTCCTCATGCCCGTGTGTGAGACTATCAACTAATTTGAGCAGCGTCATTAATTATTTTGTCCGGGGTTGACGGATTCGAGACAGTTGAGGGAGTGACACTGTCAGTCAATCAGTTGTCATTGGCGAAGAATTCGAATCAGTTCTTGGAAATAAAGAAATTGAAGTAAAAAAAAAACTTTTTTTTTTGTTGTTGTTTTGTGTTTTTTCTCCCTTTTTTAGTGTGCTTTTTTTTCCCAAGAAAAGATGGTTGAAAGGTTTTTGAGAAAAGGGTAAAACTGCCGATTAGCTTTCGGTTTAACAAATAACTAATTAAAAAAATAAAAAAGTGACTCGGTGTTATTGAAAGCAAATTAGCTCGATTTAAACATTTTTTTTAAATGTGGGCGTACTACCATATAAAAAAAAATTAATTTACTTTGTTTTCATCCTTACTAATTGCGTTGTGGATATCGGTTCGGAACGAGAAATCGGCGAGACGAGTTCGAATTCCACTTGAATTCCTTGCATTTCACTTACACGTAAATACCCTTGGGAAAGGTAATAATCCGTCTCTTCCCTCCGGTTATGGGTTAAATAACAGAACAGATTGGGTTCTATAGCCTTGACTGGCAACCAGTCTACCGCAGAAAGTAATGACAACCTACTGCCGGATAATCTTCTGCCCAGTCAGTCATGTCTCTTTCGAGACATGATCGCCCAAAGCGTGTATTATGTATGACACTTAGCTGACTGACTGAATTAAATTTTGGTTTAATGG
Organism: Ascarosepion bandense; assembly: GCA_037127315.1. Classification (NCBI taxonomy): domain Eukaryota; kingdom Metazoa; phylum Mollusca; class Cephalopoda; order Sepiida; family Sepiidae; genus Ascarosepion; species Ascarosepion bandense. The sequence continues at coordinate 2,012,113 of JBBBDQ010000499.1, forward strand.
ATATCGGCTCGAAATGAAAACTCATGGAATCGTGTTGAAATTCTTTGCATTCACTTACGCACAAATACCCTTGGGAATGATATTAATCCATCTCTTTTCCCTCTAACTATGAGTTACATAGCAGGACTGACTGGATTTCTTCGCTGTCAGAAATTAATGACTACCTACTGCGGGAAAGTCTTTGTCAGTCATGGATCGAAAAAGACATGATCGCCCAAGCGTGTATTCTGTATGGCGCGTAACGAACTGACATGGATTTCGATCAAATAACCTTGCACCATTGGTTCTAGTACGATCATCGCGGTTAAGCAACGTTGATCCTTGTCGGTATTTCAGTGACGACCATTTGGAAATACCAGGCACTGTACGGTTGGATATGCGGGTGGTGTAATAGACAATGGCTTGGAACTGGAAATCCGAGTTCTAATTCCAGTATGATCCGTTATATTGACTTACGCACAAATACTCTTGGTAACGATGTTAATCTATCGTTTTTCTCTCCAGCTATGGGTTAAATAGCAAGGCATATTGAGTTCTATAGCTTCGGTTGCCGCAGAAAGTAATGGCAATCTGTTATGGGAAAATATTTTGCCTAGTCAGTTATGTCTCAAAAGACATGAGCGTCCAAGCCTATATCACGTATGGCAATTTAATTGACTGATCTCGATAAAGGAATTGAATAGCAGGACAGATTGCGTTTTATAGCCTTGGTTGGCAACCGGTCTACCACAGAAAATAATGGCAACATAGTGCGGGAAATTATTCAGCTAGTCAAGTACGAATCAAGAGAGACATGATCGTCCAAGCGTGTATCACGTATGGCAGTTAACTGATTGACTGAATTAATAAAAATCAAAAGGAGAAATCATTCTTTTAGCGTTCGTGTGAAAATGGAAGATTTTGTCATCGAAGTATCAACGTTGGCATGTATAATTATTGGATGTTAATTCTAAATAAACACTTCCCTTTTTTTCAATATAAAATAAAATGACGGTGAAGTCATTGCAAAAATTTAATCAGCTCGTTTTTTATTACGGTTTTACAAAATTTTGCAGGTGTCCATCACACCAACTGCATATCAAAGCTTGCAGCACCTGGTTCACCCAAGCGGTCACCCATCTAGGTACTGATCAGGCTCGTTGTTGCTTAACTTCGGTGATGTTACGAGAATAAGCGTTTCAACGGCCTGGGGATAGAAAAGAGAAGTTGAAACAGTTTTGGGACAAGACACTTGTACACATTTGCTTAAATGGTTATTGGGAGGGGATCTTCGGTCAAAATAAGAACGACGAACATTTCAATCTATTTAAACCAGTAGAATTCGCGAATATGGTATAAAATAACGTATTTTGTAACACTTTGATTCATTCTCTCTCTCACTCACTCACTCACTCACTCACACTCAAATTGCGACGTAGGGTCGGTACTTAGTAACCAATGTGGAATAATTATTTATATAGTGACGTTCCATCACCGCTCCTGTTATGCTCTACCTTTGCAAGATTCAGATCAAACCGAAAATGGAGTACTTCTGCCGTATTTTCGCAGAAGCTACCCAGTCTTCACGTCCTTATGAATGGTGAATTATTTTCCCTACTACCCCGTTCCCTTAAGTGAAACGACGCGCGTCACTTGCTGTTCTATCAGTGTTTCTATGGGAAGTGTTCAAACGAATGCTATTCCTTCGTTCCACCAGTTCTAAAAACAGCCTTGTTTCGCACATTATAGCGAACCGCCCTCGTTCCCTTTGTATTACATTGGTGAGATGTAAGTTCCACTCGAGCAGGCTCTTTACAGGAGCCGTTGCTTTGTGGAACCGACTCTCAAAACGATTTCTCGATTACTACAATTTTAATCTATTCAATTTTAAGTTTAACCATTATCTTCCCCCTCACATTTAGATAAACTGAGGTCACCTCAATGTGGTATAATGGTCATCAAGCGTGTCACGCTAGAACCTATTACAATTGAGCAGTGATTTCGATCCTCACTGGGTACCCCATACTTTTGATCTTGTCACTTCTAAGCATAGCTAAGAAAATCACATATCCACATAAACTGTGCCTCTTACTCTAACTCTACTTCGAGTAGGTCTTGAGCCTTGTACAAAATGAACAATACTGGAATATATATATATATATATATATATATATATATATATATATAATTATTTAATGACTTAGTTTTTGGTCATAATTAAATTAGACATTTATACAGTTGTATTAAAAAGTGTCAATACAATTATATTGTAGAACTTTTGAATATTTTGAATAAATAATCGAGTTATTACGCAACCCAGGTTTTTGCCATCTGGTGTCTTCAGGCGATTTACAATAACTGATTGTACCGTTTTTAAAAAGAACGCTCACGTAACGGATTTTTTATTTATTAACGCGCATTTTTTTTTTAAATTAGAATTTATAACGATTTCATCCATGGCTGTATCATCCTAATAGTTATGTTTTGGTATGGTTACACTTGGCCATAATTTATGTTCTTTCATTCAGTAATTCATTTTTCTTTGGAAATAACATAGTAGCTAACTTTTCTTCCTAGCACAGTCTACATATTTTGTCGCCGTTGTACGGCTTGGCTATTTTTACAATACTCTACGTTATGTCTGGGTCTTTTCTATATTTTAATTTCAATTTCCACGCGTGGCGAGCCAGTTTGTACAATTTTTACAGTTTTCTAGTTTAAATGTAGACCTGTGATTAAACCATCTGTTCTTAAAAGTATCTTTGGTTGATCCCAAATATGTTTTGTTTTGACCATTTAAGTCATATATTTTTGCATTACAAAGTCTTTGAAGTGGGCATTTATTTTTGTCCCTGCAGTTACATTCCTTATTAATGATCTTGTTTATATATATATATATATATATATATATATTTTTAGTATAGTTACACTTAGTCATACTTTCCGTTCTTTCATTCAATAGTTCGTTTTTGCTTGAGAATGGCATAATTCCTTGTAATTTAAAAAATTGCACGTTCAACAATTCCCTGCCATGTGAGCGTTCAAAAAAACAAAAAAAGAAAAAGCACCGTTACGTGAGCGTTCTTAAAAAAATGGTAAACGGTAAAATCAGTTATTGAAAATCGCCTGAAGACACCACACATGGTAGAAATCTTGGTCACGTAATAACTCGTTTACAAATGTAAAATATTCAAAGGTTCTACAATATAATTGTATTGAACACTTTTTAATACACATGTGCACTGGTCTAATCTTATTATAATCAGAAACTAAGTAATTAAATGTATCTTTATATATATATATATATATATATATATATATATATTTTGTAACTAAGTTGTTGAACTCATAGGTTTATTTACCTTTTTGTTCATGCATTTACTTTTATAAAGAGTGCTCGATACAAATGTAGAGCGTTATACTGTCATGGTTGTTAGTGATACTATGAATTTAAAAACATTGTAACAACCATTACAGTGTGTGTGTGTGTGTGTGTGTGTGTGTGTGTGTGTGTAATATGAATAGCATAACTCTTGACTGCTCGAGTAGGTTGGCCACACAAAATAAGTGAACTGGGTGGAATGCTTGACCAGATTTTGAAAATGGAGACAAACCGCGGTTTTTGTCTGAATTCTTGGATATGAAAAGTTATCATTATTTAAACTATTTATATTAGGAATATTTTCCGCCTCTTCCTTGTTATCACAACGTTTCGATCATTGTTCCTTCCAGCCTTCCTCAAGTTTGTATCGATCTGGGTAACTTACAAGGAATTCTGAACCGTACCCTTTATTTAATCTACCGGGATAGACTGTTCTCATTCTACTGTTCATGTCTAGGTATGCCGTCTAGTTCTTATTTTCATTTAGTAAAGTTCAGTTATTCCTCCCACTTTCCCACTGAGTGTCTGACGTAGGGATTGAACTCTCAATCGCTATGTCACCAAATTCACAAAAAACATGCTTTTATCCAGTAGAACAGGAGAAGATCGGAGGACACAACGGACGAAACGTTGTGATAACAAGAAAGAAAGATCAGGATTATAGTGCAAATATAAAATGTGTAAATAATGATTATCTGTAGTAGCTTCAAGTAATAAAAAGAAGCCCAGAGTTCTACTCGTATTACGAGGGCAAGTCAAGCATTTTCCGCACTTTCACCATAACATATCTTTAGGTTTGCACAATCCCTTCTGCTCATGCGTCATGATGGTTTGTACTATTGTAGTCACGTGATCGATATTTGAGCTTTCTTGCTGCTGTTAGAGGATAAACACAACAGCTTCGCTGGAAGTTTATGGCGAAAGTACGGATAATTCATTTTGAACATAAGTTTTTCTTATTTTAAAAGGGGTTTCTGTTTATAATATACAGTTTTAAATTGATCTGTCTTTTTAAGAGTACTGTACTTTGTATTTTTATATGTCAAGCTCACATCTAAATCTAAACTTATTTATAAATGGAACTTTGTGTGTGTGTGTGCCCGTTACCTATAGACTCCAAAACGGCTGAACCAATTTTCTAGAAAATTTACACAGTTGTACTATAAGCGTCTGCGTGTGTTCTTAGCTAGGTTTTGTGTCGAGGTACCCCCGATAAATATCGATAATCGAAAAAATCGGGTTATAGAAGGAGTGGTCCGATTTTAATCAAATTTGATACACCCATAAACAAAGACATAATAAACGATATTCAGAAGTTTCAAGGTTGCAGTTCTTACAATAGTACAGAACATTTGATATCGATACCAGGAAACCAAAATTTGACTTACATCTATTCATTTTTCTTTCAGTTTACGGTTTCGCTTTAACTGAAAACAACTATTGCTTTTTAGTCTTTCCTGCCAATGTCCAAAGAGTCTGAGCTCCAGGACCATGTATTAGTTTTAAAGTTTTCATTACACCCGAGCAACGCCGGGCTATACTGCTAGTCATTGATAACTGTGTAATACTGATGTTGTCTTTTTTCTTAATTCGAAACAGTACGATGACATAATCAGTTCCAAGCTTGATATTTGTAAATAAAAATAAAGTTCAGATAAAATGATTTAAAAAATAAAACAATTTATCGACTCTGACAAATGTTTTGGCTTGATGACAGTGAATGCTGGACAATATCATCAAAGACGAAGGAAAAACTTGAAGCAACTGAAATGTGGTTCTACAGAAAGGTGCTGCGAATATCATGGATCGAGCATGTGAGCAATGATGAGGTTTTGGAAATGATGGAAACGAAAGAAAAATTAATACTGAGCATCAGGAAGAAACAGCTGATGTTCCTGGGACATGCAATGAGGAAAGAGAGCTTGGAGAACCTGATACTAATAGGCCAGATAGAGGGGGAAGTGACAGAAGAAAGTAGTGGATAACATATTTGAACGACCTAATCAAGTGGATGATGGAACGAGGGTTGCATGGTGTAACAGGAGAAAGTGTGCTAAGAGCGACCAGGGATAGGGAGCTGTGGAAAGTCATGATCGCCTACGTCCTGAAGAGACAGGGCACATAGAAGAAGAATAATTTCTAATGGATTTTAATCTACAAAATTTATTCCTCAAACTTTCCTTAACTTTTACAAGTGGACGAATCTGTTTAAGTCGTCTTTCTTTTTCTTTCAGTCTTGAGATCTCAAAAATCAGAGCTTGCTGTAAGCCAGTAAAATCCACTTCTCCCAATTGAACCTCTTGTATAAACAGGTTCCACACTAAAATGATCTGCTCTAATCGTTTTGCTCACCCCCACACCACTGAGGTTGGATGTAACATTTTTGTAGTGGGAATATGGTGGGTTGCTTATTGTTTCTTTTCTAGTTGTAGTAGGATTCTGTTCTAGTGAAGGCTAGTATTGTTGCAGTTAACGGAATTTGGCCTTGTGATAGATAGCCCACTATAAGTCAAAATGATTATAAAATCAAAAAAGGCAATTTGAGTAGAAAATAGCATTTATATATATACCCATGTTTACTAATATTTTACAATTAAATTAAAACTTGAAGGATAGGTCCAACAGAAGTTAAAGTGTTCATGACAAATAATAATGCTGAAAAAGATAATTAGTGCTTAGGAATGTGGAGGCGTCTTGTAGATAAAGAATGTTCATTTTGAAGTTGCCATTTCTAGGGTCCGTAAGTCAGTAAGTTGGTTTGTGAGGAAACAGTCTTTGAAGTGGTCACTCCTGAGGTCAGTAAGTACTTTTGAGACAGGGAAAAAGTGATGATAGGTGAAGGGAGGCGAATGTAGTAGCCGCACGACTTAAGTCAAAGGGATATTAATTGCATTCTTCTCCTTGGTCTCTGCGTCAGTCTGTCTGACGATGCTTTGTGTCTCCGCTTTTTATATCTGCTTTTTGGATCCAAAGGAGCTCGTTTGAGATTTCATACTTGTATTTGATTCTGGGCTTCCCATTGGCTGGTAAATAAATTTCGCGTAGATTCGCGAAATGGAAATTTGATATTTGATTAATTTTTATTTTTCAACCGGAACATTTGCGCGAATACACCTGCGCAGAGATGATTTTTGTTCAATTGCTTTCTGGTTGTTATAGAGCAAACATCCGGTCCCTCGCTTTTGCTCGGTATCACCACAGGAACTTTGAGAACCATACGCTCGGCCGAAAATATCCCGTAGACCCAACATAAGGCACGGTTGTTACCTGTCTAATGTTTCTCAGATGAAGCTCTGCCCTTCGTCCGAGCCGCGGGTGAGTCCCTCTCCGACCGGAGGCAGAGAGTCTGACAAGTAGTGTTCCGTGCGGAAAACAGGTTTTGATCTTCTCTATTCTTTTCAAATACTAACAATGTACAAATGTTACATCGAGGGTTTTAGAGATTTTGGTAATATTTTTTTAAAGAAACACTTGAACAAACATTAAGGGATAATAATTATTTATCTAAAATGAAGAACAAACAGTTATTTGCTTTTCACTCTTTTCCCTTATTACTTTTTTTTCAATTGGAGTAGATAGACTAAACTATCGCCCGGTTCACACTCCACCCACATCTATTGAACAGGTGAAGAGGCTCATCCCTTGTTTCCTGTTTAGGATGCGGTTTCCGGTTTTCTCTTTTCCAATCTTTTCACTCTTTTCCAATATTATTTTTTTTCAATTGGAGTAGATAGACTAAACTATCGCCCGGTTCACACTCCACCCACATCTATTGAACAGGTGAAGAGGCTCATCCCTTGTTTCCTGTTTAGGATGTGGTTTCCGGCTTTCTCTTTTCCATTCTTTTTACCCTTACGTAGCCCCCTGCGCATCAGTGGCGCTACCGCCTTGCTTGGGGTGATATGATTAAAAAAAAAAATTTAAAAAAATTTCTTTAATTAAAATAAGTCAATTCTTTCTTTCGATAAAATCTGTAGATAAAAAAACAATATAGTTAATGAGATTTCTTGTGCCCAGTCTTTGAGCATATTCTGTTTGATTTTTTTATATTTTTAATAAAACCGTCTTAATTAAAATGTATATATCCATTTGTTTTTATTTAAAAGAAATATATATTTTTAAATGGCTCTTACTTGGAATAACTAAGTCCAAATACCTCTGTAAAAAGCCAGGGATCGTTTTTAAACTGTATTGGAATTATGAACAGGACTACTTTTCTAAATCGCTTTAAAAAATCAATATGTTCCTTTCTGAAATGCTGTCTTAATAAAATTCTGATGAATGCTAATTCAAAAAATATTCTTTATTTCTTACGAGGGGACCTGTCAATTTAAGTAGTTCACAATCGAAAGGTATTATTCATAGGCAAATACGGTTTTAAATTTTCCTGTCGCTCAAAAACAATAATTTGCTTCATGAATCTTTTTAAAAGTTTAAAAAAAGAAAAACATTAAAAATATTTAATTAAGTCAGATTTAATCAGATAAGTTAAAAATGAATGAAACCAAAATTGTTTTTAATTAATTAAAATTGTAGAGGACCTCCCCTCAGCAAAAAATATTTGTCAGAAATAATCCAATAAAAATAATTAAACACAAAATAAATATTGAATAAGATACAAAAAAAAACGAACAAAAATACATCAAGTATTCAAATCAATATATCGTGAAATGGTATGTGAAGGATTTTACTTTTTTTAAGCCATATCCCTTCAGGACGTTGACGATAACTTTCTACAAATCCTTTTTCTTCATCTGGAAATTGCCATGACATTTCGGAAAAGATAGTGGAGTCGTTTTCCTGTTGCTCTTTCCATAGTTTTGAATTTAAAGTAATTCTTCACATAGACTGATGTTAGAGATCAAAATACCCTACTATTTAACCCATAAGTGGAGACAGGTGTGATTGGTTCCCGCCATTCCCAAGAGAAATTGTACAGCATTAACGCAACAGTCTAGGACGTAGACTTCCGCACTGCTTTCATGTGACTGATTCATGCTTTCCTCTTTTACGTTCTGTGTCTCTTCAGGACGTAACCGATCAAGGACCTCCACATCTTCATGTCCCTTGTAGGTCTTAATACATTTCGTCTAGTTATTCTTTCCAAACCCTGCTCTGCCATCCATTTTTTTAAACCCATCAAGTATATCATGCGCTGTTTTATTCTGTCTCTTTTTCCATCTATCCACCCTGTGAGTATCAGATTCTCCCAAGACCCCGACCTCATTGCCTGTCCAAGTAACTTCAGCTGTCTCTTCCTGACATTCAGTATAAGTTTCCATTTCGTTTCCATTCTCTTCAAAACCTCATTATTGGTTTCATGTTCGTCCATGGTATCCTCAGCATCCTTCTGTAGAACCACATTTCTGTTGATTTGAGTCTTTCATTTTGAAAAGATTGTCCGTCACTCACTGACATACAGGACGACAGATATCACTTAACAGTCCAGTAATTTTTTCTTTGTTTCCAACAAAATATTCCTGTCTCTAAATAACCTGCTTAGCTTATCCCAATATGAATTTGAATCTGTGTCGCACTTTCTGTCCTCAGAACACTTCTCAGATATCTAAATTTTTGTCCTTCATTGATTTTAGTAACCCTGACCTGTAACTGGCATTTTGGGCTCCTGTTTTTACTGATGACCAGGCATATTCCCATTTTCTTTAAATTTTCAACATCCTTCTGTAGAACCAGATCTGTTGTCACAAGTCTATTTCTAGACACATATCACAGATACCAAATAACTAATTTTTTTTTTTTTTACCCCTTCTTGGTCATAGCAAAATCTTATCAGCACTCTGGTGTAAGATAATAAATATTGAAATCAAGCAAACAGTTCCCTTATACCAGTTGTAAATTAAAAATAACAAGAACAGTCAGCGATTACAAACCTTCACCAAGGGAATACCAATATCATCTTAGCAATTAGCATATGATTATTAAAGTGGGAATAACTGAACTGAATTGACTGGTTTATTTTTTTATTTTTTAAATAAATATTAAATTTATATTATAAATAATATTTTCATAGAAAAAAATAGTGCATTCAGAAAGTTTAATGATACAAAGTAATCTAAGGGAGGTAATTCAGTATTTGGTATGTGAAAAGTACAAAAAAAATATTAGTAAAACAAAAAACAGAAAGATAACCCAAAAACTTTATCTCCTACCTGATCAAACTCAAAGTCTAATCGGTTAATGCCAGTCATGAGATTAATCATCCTTGAAAGTTTCATCCAAATGCATCTAACGGGTCTTTAGATCAGTCAGTTAAGTGCCATACATGATAGACGCTTGGGCGATCGTGTCTCGAAAGAGACATGACTGACTGGGCAGAAGATTATCCTGCAGTAGGTTGCCATTGCTTTCTGCGGTAGACTGGTTGCCGACCAAGGCTATAGAACCCAATCTGTCCTGTTATTTGACTCATGGCTAGAGTAAAAAAGAGATGTATTATATTTTTAAGTAGTAATTAGTGGGGGATCAGTTTATTACTTCATAACAATAGAAAACCGATCCCCCACTTTATGACCAGTAGAAGACTTCATCATTATTTCAATTATTATATTCAGTCAGTTAGTTAAGTGCCATACATGATACATGCTTGGGCAATCATGTCTCGAAAGAGACATGACTGACTGGGCAGAAGATTATCCCGCAGTAGGTTGCCATTGCTTTCTGCGGTAGACTGGTTGCCGACCAAGGCTATAGAACCCAATCTGTCCTGTTATTTAACCCATAACTGGAGGGAAGAGACGGATTAATACCTTTCTCAAGGATATTTGTGCTGGAATTCGAACTCGGCTCCCCAATTTCTTGTTCCGAGCTGATATCCAATGCACCACAACGCACATATCTTGACTAAAGTCAGACAAATTAACAAACCCAAGAAATAATGGAAATAAAAGGTAAAAAAATAAAGGAATATGATTACATCTTTGTTAACTTACACTATAGGGCTTACGGCCTATCACGTTGAATACACTGGTTCTCGCTCGATCACCAAAGTTAAGCAACACTGAGCCTGCTCAGTACTTAGATGGGTGACCACTTGTGAATACCAGGTGCTTTAAGCGTAGAGTGACGGATGTGCATGCTTATGGCCTATCACGTTGAATACACCGGTTCTCGCTCGATCACCAAAGTTAAGCAACACTGAGCCTGGTCAGTACTTAGATGGGTGACCACTTGGGAATACCAGGTGCTGTAAGTGTATAGTGACGGACAGATGTGCGTTGTGATGCAGTGGATATTGGCTCGGATAGAGAAATCGGTGAGCCGAGTTCGAATTCCAGTTGAATACCCTGCATTCACTGGTATCCTTGGGAAAGGTATTAATCTGTCCCTTCCCTCTAGTTATGGGTTAAATAACAACGGTAGGATTTGAGAACCCATCCCTTAAAAACAAAACCCAATGAATCTTGATACTTGAAAAAGAAAAATATATTACTAGACACAAAATTTATATAAAAAAACAAAAAATTGTTGAAAGAAAAAGGTATTATGAGCAATAAATAAATAAAATTTAGTTGGCATTACATGACCCGCCAAGGTTGATATGCCAACTTATACTATAGAAAATGTTTGGAGCCCAACTCTTGATTTTGAAAAAATCAATAGAAATGAAAAGTTCCATGATTTTCTTTTTCAAGACTAATTTAAAAGCCAGATGGACTTTCGCTTCTTGAAATAACTTACATATTTAATAATAATAAAAATGAACTTAATCCATTACTGTATAAAGTTTCTGTAAAGTATAGCACTTTTTGTCCTTGTTAATGTTGTCACTTGTAGTGTAATGGATATCAGCTTTGAATAAGAAATCTGAAAGCCGAGTTCAAATCCATCTTTTCTCCCTCTAGTTATGGACTGAATAGCAAGACAGATTGGGTTCTATAGCCTTGGTTGGCAACCAGTCAACCACAAAAAAAAATGTCAACCAACTACTGGAAAATCTTCTGCCTAGTCAGTCATGTCTCCTTTTCATGCATCATAAATGTCAATTCAGTCAGTTAAGTGCCATACGTGAAACATGCTTGGGCGATCATGTCTCGAAAGAGACATGACTGACTGGGCAGAAGATTATCCTGCAGTAGGTTGCCATTACTTTCTACAGTAGACTGGTTGCCAGCCAAGGCTATAAAACCCAATCTATCCTGTTATTTAACCCATAACTGGAAGGAAGAGACGGATTAATACCTTTCCTAAGGGTAATTGCATATAAGTGAATGCAATGAATTCAATGGGAATTCGAACTCGGCTCCCCAATTTCTCAGTCTGAGCCGATATCCACTGCACTACAACGCACATCCGCAGATTTATGGCAATTAACTGACTGAAATCTTACCACTTTTTCCTTCTGCTGGGATACCTATTTCAATCTTCTTATAAAACCAAAAAATTGGATATAATAGTTTCCATCTAACCAATATAAACTTTTTATAATTCATCTTTCTCTTTGCAATGCATTAGAGCCATGCATCTGACCATAACAGATACCTATTTGCCTCTGCTCCTAATGAGTATAAGAAAATCTTGAATGACACTAAGCTGTTGTATACTGAGAAAATGAAGCAGCCTATAGCAGTCCGTAATTTTGGCTCCAAAGAATAATGGTGGCTCTGCTAATGTGTACTGAAAAGCAGCAAATCCTCCATCCCTCCTTCAATCAATAAATTTGAGGTCCTTGAGGCCAAATGCTTTGCTCACAGATTCTCCAACTCCACATTTTGATTCATTTGGAGTATCTGCACCCAACTTCCTTCTTAGAACTGAGGCTCAACTGAGAGATGTTTACAAAATCCCATCTCTGGTCTTTAACCTAATTTCAAAACTTTACCCCCATAAGGTGAGTAGAGGTGACAGAATCCCAGTCATTGTCTTGAAGAAATGTGCAACTGAACTCTATTGTGTCCTCTCTAAACTCTTTAATTAGTGCCTCTCTGCTTCCTGTTTTCCTGCCTGCTGGAAATCTTCTTCAGTAGAACCCTCAGACCCCTCTAATTAACACCCTATCAGCCTTCTATAATTTTCAGCAAAGTGTTCAAGGCTATCATCAATGCTGAAATAGTTCAACATCTCACTATCCATAAACTGTTCTTGGACAGACAGTATGGCTTCCGCTTTGCCAGGTCTACTGCTGATATACCAACAACCATCACCGAGTACATATAGCATGCCCTCGATAAGAATGGCAAAGCTTGAGCTGTTTCTCTGGATATTACCAAAGCATTTGATAGGGTATGCTGGTCTTCTGCACAAGCTACAGAGCTATGGTATCACTGGAAACTTGCTTGGTTTCATCCAATCATTCCTATCAAACTGCATAATGAAGGTCATTTTGAATGGGTACACATCTAGATCCTGTCATATGAACACAGGTGTCTCCCAAGGCCTTATCCTAGGTCCAACGCTCTTTCTGATCTTCACCAATGACCTCTCTAATGTGATCCAGTCCTAAGTAAGCATTTTTATTGATGACACCACCATTTACTCCCACTTCCTCAGTCAGAAATCTGCCAAGGCAGACAAAGATAACCTTGCTGCTTATCTGTGGTGGAGTGAGGTAAGAATTGGCTTGTAAATTTAATGCTACAAAAACTAAACTGCTATCCGTCAACCACCATTTACAGACCCCTCCTGCTACCCCACCAGATCAACCTAGTCTCCCCAAAAGCAAAAGACTGTGCCTTCTTGGCCTCACTCTTCCAACCTCAAGTGGAAAGACTACATTGAATCAATCGCTAAGTCTACAGCTAGGAAGGTTGGATCAGTGTCAGGCCAGCAAGTTTTTCTCATCTAAGTCTATCTTACACACATGCAAACCAACCCTCTGCCTATGCATTGAATACTGTTGTCATATCTGGTTAGGTGCCCCTGCTATTCATCGCAGGGTTCTCCACGAGATCCAGAAGGGAATCTGCAATGTAAATGATCCCAACCTGGCAGCCCAACTCTAGCTACTTTCTCACCAATGGGATGTGGCTTCCCTCTGTCTCTTCTACAAATACTTTCATGGATTCTACTCTGACAAGCTTAGCTCCCTTATACCTCTCTATAAGAATTTGCTCAAGCAACCAAACTGGCAAAAAATTCCCTCTCTTTTACAGTCAAAATAACCAAATGCAGCTTACGGCCATATCACATAGAATACACCGGTTCTCACTCGATCACCAAAGTTAAGCAACGTTAAGCCTGGTCAGTATTTACATGGGTGACCACTTGGGAATACCAGGTGCTGTAAGCATTTAGTGACGGATGTGCGTAGTGGTGCAGTGGATATTGGCTCAGAAAGAGAAATCAGTGAGCCAAGTTTGAATTCCAGTTGAATACCCTGCATTCACTTAAGCACTGGTAAGGTACTAATCCATCCCTTCCCTCCAGTTATGCGTTAAATAACAGGGTTGACTTGGGGACTCTGCTCTTAAAAACAAATCCCAATGGCTCTTGATACTCGAAATGTATTACTAGACACAAAACTTATATAAAAACAATAAATTGTTGAAAGAAAAAAGGTATCACCAGCAATAAATAAATAAATAAAATTTAGTTGGCAATAAATGACCCGCCGAGGTTGATATGCCATAAAAACAAAACAACCAAAAACAACAACCAAATGTTGCCACCACTTTTACTCTTTCAGCTTTTCTTGCATTTCCTGCCTGTGGAACTTCTTTTCATATACTTGCTTCCCTGATAGCTACAATTCCCAAGAGTTTAAATGCAACATCAATTGCCGTCACTTATCCCCTTGCTTCCCATCCTTTTTATCCTTTCCATAACACCCCCTGTATCTTGTTCTTCTTTTTTTTCACTCTGCTCTCATGCAACTTTCTTTACACCAGTATTCCCATCCTTCTCTAACCCATTCCCTGACACCCACTTTAACCGCTTTCTCCTCATTACTTTTTCTCTTCACTCTCCTCCTATGTAACCTTTTACTCTCCTCTTATGTGGCCCCCTGGGCACCAGTGGGATTACTGCCTTGCTTGGGATGAAGCAGAAAAAGTCAAAACATATATCCCCCCAGGACATGGGCAATCATGGCTATCTACAACTTCCTGAAGGGTTTTATCATTAGATAATAAAAATAAACAAATTAACTCATTACTGCATAGTTTTCTTAAAATGTTGTTCTTTTTTGCCTAATCTACTTCACTGGGTAATCTTAACGTTAGGGCTGGCTGGTTTTAAAGTGTAAGTAATCCTCTCTCAAAAAAAAAATGGTTGAAGAAAGAAAAAGCATTAAAAATAATCAAGTTAGACTGATGCATTAAAATTGAATGAAACATTTGTTTTAATTAATTAAAATTGTTAGAGATCTCTCCTCAGTAAAAATATGTCAAAAATAATTGAATAAAAGTAGTTAAATATAGGATATGTATTAGATAATATACAAATATATATATATATATATATATATAGATAGATAGATAGATGTCCAGTCTGTAAATAGCAAGGATAATCCAACAAGATCCACTTAATATAAAATAATAAGTCTTATATCTATATAGAGAGCTCAATGGATGTTATCCAGAGCAATATGATATTTAAAAATGAAAACTTAACACATTATTAAATTGGTTATAAATTATAATTCATTTCAATGTGTATGTGTGTTTTTTTTTCTTTTTCTCTGGTGTGTGTGTTTTAGGTTTTTATGTTGTTTTATTGATCAAAGGCTTGTATTTTTTATAAATATTTCTTCTTGCATCATGAGTGTGTCATATTCTGCATTTTGGTAGATAGGTATTACTCTGAATTTACCTCCACTGCATTCACGTAAATGTTGGGAGACATTCAATTTCCTGTTATTTGCTATTTTGATATTACTTTTATGAAGGAATACCCTATTAAACAAGCATTGTGTCATCTGCAAATTAGCTAATTTACCTCACTGAAATAAATTATAATTTATAACCAATTTAAATGATGTATTGAGTTTTCCTTTATATATATCTATGTATATATACACACACACACATCCACACACACAAATCAAAATAACATAAAATGGTATGGTAAGCATTTTGCTTTATATTTATTTTTTTTTAAAGCCATGTTTCTTCAGGGTGTAGGCGATCATGACTATCTACAAATTTTTCCTCTATTATCTGAAAATTACCATGGCATCTTGGGAAAGATAGTGGAGCGGTTTTCCCATTGCCTTCTCCATGATTTTGAATTCAAAGTAGTTCTTCACTCAGACTGGCTGTAATCTTAGGGCAAGAGTGATTTTGCTTTTTTGGTTTTTTTTTTTTCATTTTTTTTTTAATATTTAGTAATTCCATGTTTAAAAAATTGGGTGCCATGAACTTGGTTAACCCTGGAACACAGTCGTGATTAATGAAACCAAGAGTGTCGCTATCAGATATCCCATGACTGTGTTACAGGGTTAAACAGTTCCAGCATCCTAGAAGTTAATGAAGCCAACAAAGTTATGAAAGTTACTAATTATTAAATCCAGACAATGGCCTCATATTTTTTTCATGCTGTAGTGTACATAGATTAATTTCAAGGAAACAAAAAGCCATCTATTTCAAATAAAAACAGAATCTGTTAATTAAAAATGAAGTTTTTCTCTTTCTTAATCTTCATAATTCTTTAAAATAAAGTATTGAGTTAACTCCAGGCACTGTTCTTTCGACACTTGATGATTGCCAAGTGCTCTAAGATCATTATAAAATTCATTTTTGAATGTATGCATGTGTGTGTGTTACATATTACAATATTGAGGTCATCAGAATAATTTTGTGTAATCTTGAATAATTACCTCATCAAGATTTATTAGGAAGGAAGCGGAGGCACATTGTAGAACTAGCCTCAAGCAATAAAGAATCTGTGGTCAATCATGGTTCCATGGTTAGATCACTTTTCATAGTTTATTTTTGTGAATGAATATATGCTTATATATATATACATATATATATATATATATAGTACTGTGCAAAAGTATTAGGACAAGAACTATTTTATTTATTTTTAAAATCATCCCTGTTCTAACACTTTTGCACACTACCGGTAGTGTGAAAAAGTATTAGAACAGGGGAGATTTTCCTAAGAACCTCACTGAAATTCAAATACAGGATGGAAAGCCAACTTCTGTAAGAATTATTTAACTAAAAATGAAGAGGAAGGAAAGCTTTGGAATTTGAATTGGCTTCAACAAAGCCCTGATCTCAATTCTTTCCCAGAGTATTAAAACATTAAAACAATATTTTAAATTTAAACAGGAGGGAAATTAATCAATTTGTTAATGAATTTTTAAAAGTATTTTCCTTCTTTAATCAATGGTAGTATTTGCTCAGCATTTTATAATTTTTAGATATATCTATACACGTTTACCACAGTTTCACTGATTTTGAGGACAAGGTATGAAATAGAAACAAGGAAGTTGTTAATTTTTATTGATTTTGAGGACAAGGTATGAAAATTAATGTAAAGCAGTTGTTAATTTTTGATGACGTAATCAATAAGCCACATTGCAATGACAGATATGAATATGACTAATTAAATTTGAATTAATCTACTCATGTCATCACGATTGTCTTGTAAGAATTCATGAATGCTGCCATTATAATTTAATAAGTACATGGAGAACAGATGGTCCAAAAATTTTATTTGCATCTTAGATAAAATCTGTATTAAAATTATGAAGAAGAAATATAGCTTGTTATCAAAAAAAATGCAAGGCAAACAGCTCTATCTTCAAGTGTTCAATTAGGAATTTTATGCTGGTGATAAATAATTTTTGTTTTTCTTTGCTCAATAACCTTGATATTTTTTTTTTAATTTTAGGATAATCAAGAATATCTATTAGCAGAAAACCACTTGTGTACAGATAGGATGTGAATTCAACAGGCATGAAAAAAAAGAATTGGGTATAAGACAAGGATGTGTTTTCTCACTGGACTTATTCAACCTATACTATAAAACAATTGCGAGAGAAATAAAATCCTTGCCAGGATTCGTCATTGGTGGCCACAATCTCAACAATGTAAGATACACAGATGACATAGTGCTGATAGCAAACATAGAAAGGGAAATGCAGGACCTTCTACAGAAGGTAAAAAAAAGAGAAAAGAAAGGACTGAGCATAAACTTCAAGAAAACTGAAAGTATGGTCATCAGCAAGAAGGCTCCAATATGCCAACTGCAAGTAAGAGAAACTAAAATAAAACAAGTGAAGAAATTCAAATACCTGATAAGTGTTCTGACAGAGGACGGAAAGTGCGACATGAAGATCCAAAGATGTATTGGCATAGCCAAGGATGCATTTCAGAAGTTAACCAGAGTACTGAGAGACAGAAAAATCTTGTTGGAAACAAAGAAGTGTTGTGATACCTGTCGTTCTGTATAGAAGTGAATGTTGGGAGATCTTATCAAGGATGAAGAAGAGGCTTGAGACAGCAGAAATGTGGCTTTACAGAAGGATGCTGAGGATACCATGGACTGAACATGTAACAATGACGAGTTGGAGAGGATGAAAACGAGAAGAAAATTTACACTTAACATCAGGAAGGGACAGATGAGGTTCCTGGAACATTTAATGAGGAAGAATAGCCTGGAAAATTTAATACTCACGAGATGGATAGAAAGAGAGACAAGGGAAAGCAGTATGAGACATACTTGATAGGTCTAAGCAAATGAATGACAGAGTGGGGTTTGGGAGAGATACCAAGAGGAAAAATATTGACAGTGACAAGAGTCAGAGCCAAGTGGAAGTCCATGGTCGCCTACGTCCTGAAGGGACACAGTACATGAAGAAGAAAAATTATTTTTTGTGTTTTGCTTAAAAAAAGTTTCATTTCATTTTTCAAACAAGAGCAATAATTTTTTGTATTATTTATAATAAATTTTTATGTATTTCCATTTGAAATACTGTAATGTAATATATAATTTGCATTGTGGTTCAAGAGCCGAGTTCAAAATCCAATTGAATTCCTTGCTTTTGTTTATGCACAAATACCCTCAAGTTATGGGTTAAATAACAAAACAGATTGGGTTCTATAGCCTTAGCTGGCAACCAATCTACTGCATAAAGTAATGGCAACCTATTGCTGGATAATCCTCTGCACAGTCAGTTATGTCTCTTTCGAGACATGATCGCCAGTTGTGTATCATGTATGGCATTTAACTGGCAGACTGAATATATAATATTGGGTGTATAAAAATATTAGATGTTGCTTTTGCACAAATAGTCTTAGAAAGGTATGGACCGATCTCTTCTCCCTATCTCAGCCATGAATTAATAGCCGGGTAGACTGGGCACTGTAGCTTTGAATGGTAGCCAGTCTAGGGGAAGTACAATGCTGAATTCAAAACCTGTTTGGGTATAGAGCTATCAATTCCACACTGTAAAAAAATTACAGAATTCAGAAAAGCAGCACCACTTAATGTGATAAGGATGTGGCCCTATACTCTACAATAACAGAGATGGTTATTCCCAAGTGTATGTCTTTACTTTGTTTACCCAATACAAAGGCTAATACATACTTCCGATGGTTGCTCCTTGTCAGAGTGGAGGAGCTTGCGTGGTCCAGTTGCTCAAAGAGTGATGCTACCATGAGTTTTAAACTCCTGGTAGGGTCACCCTTGGTGGCAGGGTTGAAGATGAGAACTCAGAATAAGTGCAACCAGCCCCAAAAATCCAGGTCTCAAATGCTGAACCATCAGATGAAAACGGTTGTAGAAGCCCCCACTCAAAATTATAACAGTCAGCATCAGTCCCTTGCAGTTTTATGACTAGGTTTTTGCATGCTCCTTCCAAATGTGCTACAAAGGAAGGTCATGAAACCAAATATGTGTCTCACTTCCTGACAAAAAGAGGACCACTTTAAATAATTTCAAATCATTAACACTTTCTTCTTCTTTGCTTTTCTTTCACTAGAAACCAACAATTGCAAACTTCAATGGCAATAATTAATGTCATTTTTACAAGTATTTCCATATCAAGCTTTTTTTCTTTGATTCCCTGACAATGTGCATTGGCTCATGATACTAGATTAGCATCTAGATCCCACCCTTTGACTGTCAAAATAGTTAAATGTAATCCCCTTTTCTATTCTAACAGTTTCTTTTATTGCACTTTCTATGTGTGGAATTCCAAACGTTTGCTTGCTTTCCTGATAGCCACAATCTCCAAAGGTGTAAATGCAATGTCAACTGCAATCTTATTCCCGTCTAACACTTTCCTCTTCTTTTTCCCGTCTAACACTTTCCTTTTTCCCGTCTAACGCTTTCTTTTTCTTTTTCCCGTCTAACACTTTCCTTTTCTGTTTCCCATCTAACACTTTATTTTCTTTTTCCCATCTAACACTTTCCTTTTCTTCTTCCCATCTAACACTTTACTTTTCTTCTTCCCATCTAATACTTTCCTTTTCTTCTTCCCGTCTAACACTTTTCTTTTCTTCTTCCCATCTAAAACTTTCCTTTTCTTCTTCCCGTCTAACACTTTTCTTTTCTTCTTCCCATCTAACACTTCCCTTTTCTTCTTCCCGTCTAACACTTTTCTTTTCTTCTTCCCGTCTAAAACTTTCCTTTTCTTCTTCCCGTCTAACACTTTTCTTTTCTTCTTCCCATCTAAAACTTTCCTTTTCTTCTTCCCGTCTAACACTTTTCTTTTCTTCTTCCCATCTAACACTTTCCTTTTCTTCTTCCCGTCTAACACTTTTCTTTTTCCCATATAACACTTCCCTTTACTTTTTCCCGTCTAACACTTTTCTTTTTCCCGTCTAACACTTTCCTTTTCTTCTTCCCATCTAACATTTTACTTTTCTTCTTCCCGTCTAACACTTTCCTTTTCTTCTTCCCGTCTAACACTTTCCTTTTCTTTTTCCCGTCTAACACTTTCCTTTTCTTTTTCCCGTCTAACACTTTCCTTTTCTTCTTCCCATCTAACACTTTACTTTTCTTCTTCCCGTCTAACACTTTCCTTTTCTTCTTCCCGTCTAACACTTTCCTTTTCTTCTTCCCGTCTAACACTTTTCTTTTTCCCGTCTAACACTTTCCTTTTCTTTTTCCCATCTAACACTTTACTTTTCTTTTTCCCATCTAACACTTTCCTTTTCTTCTTCCCGTCTAACACTTTCCTTTTCTTCTTCCCGTCTAACACTTTACTTTTCTTCTTCCCGTCTAACACTTTTCTTTTTCCCGTCTAACACTTTCCTTTTCTTTTTCCCATCTAACACTTTACTTTTCTTCTTCTCGTCTAACCCTTTTCTTTTTCCCGTCTAACACTTTCCTTTTCTTTTTCCCGTCTAACACTTTACTTTTCTACTTCCCGTCTAACCCTTTTCTTTTTCCCGTCTAACACTTTCCTTTTCTTTTTCCCGTCTAACACTTTCCTTTTCTTTTTCCCGTCTAACACTTTCCTTTTCTTTTTCCCATCTAACATTTTCCTTTTCTTTTTCCCGTCTAACACTTTACTTTTCTTCTTCCCGTCTAAAACTTTTCTTTTTCCCGTCTAACTCTTTCCTTTTCTTTTTCCCGTCTAACACTTTCCTTTTCTTTTTCCCATCTAACATTTTCCTTTTCTTTTTCCCATCTAACACTTTACTTTTCTTCTTCCCGTCTAACACTTTTCTTTTTCCCGTCTAACACTTTCCTTTTCTTTTTCCCGTCTAACACTTTCCTTTTCTTTTTCCCGTCTAACACTTTCCTTTTCTTTTTCCCGTCTAACACTTTCCTTTTCTTTTTCCCGTCTAACACTTCCCTTTTCTTTTTCCCGTCTAACACTTCCCTTTTCTTTTTCCCGTCTAACTCTTTCCTTTTCTTTTTCCCGTCTAACACTTTCCTCTTCTTTTTCCCGTCTAACACTTTCCTTTTCTTTGACATCACCTGTACATTTTTTTCTATCACTGTAACGCCTGTGGTGGTTCTGCCTTACTTGGGTAAAATGATTACAAAAAAAAAGATAATGGTTTAAGCTTAGATGTGGCACAAACCTGAAATTATAGGGTACCTAGTAAAGATCCTAACAGGACAAGTTTGATAACCATTAGAAGTATCTTAAACAGCAACAGGGAATGGATGACAGGAACAGGTTTTGGTGAAACTCGAAGATTCTAGTTCTAAACCCTGTTCTACTATCCATTTGCTGAAGTGTCGTATACTCTGAAGATGAAGAATAAAACTTGTGGTTAAAGAATACATTTCTGTTTGGTTTCGGTTCCACCGTTCGCTTCACTCGTGGGTTTGAAACTTCCAGACAAATATAAACAGAGTCTTAACTCAATGCTCTCTCAGCTGCGCACGTCACCACGGTCACAACAACACTAGCAGCCATTGTCTCAGACCCCTTTTTATGGACAAAAACCATTGCCGACACACCAATCATTGCCGAGATTCTCATTCTCACTCAGCATAAAATGACAGGTCGAAGAATATTCCTTTCTTTGACCAAACTTGTGAGGACGCAGCTGACGAGACGACGAACTGTCTGGCGTGGGTTCACGCACGCATTCATCACAACTCAGCAACCTGACAAGCAAAACACCGTGGACGCTTTGACTCTGATAAGTGTGAATGTTTATCGTCACAAAATTCATTCCAAAACGATGATCCTCTCAGCTGCTGAAATGACGGACAGCAGTGTGTGTATATAAATGCAAATATGCAACATATTTTTATTTGCTTTTTCAGTGACTTGATTGTGGAGTGGAGTAGGAGGGTCTGATCGGCGGGTCAGCACACATGCATACAAGGGCAGCCAGACAGCTGCCCGTCTTCTGTGTTCTGAACTCAACTGCTAAACTAAATGACTGACTGTTGAACTGTTTATTAAATAGGCAAACCTCGTTTGACACCTGGAACCACCATGCATATTTCAAGTGACTATATCTTTGACCTCAACCTTTGTGCTTGTCAAAACAAAATCTTGCTTTACCACCTGCATTTCACACTCACTGACATTTTAAAACAATTTTTTCAAATTTTGCAACACAAATACACTTCTAAGCAAAATTTTATACTGTAAAAAAACAAATATATAACTCAAGCTCATTAAGTTTATGTACAGCTTTCCCCTGTATTGTGAATCTTTCCCTGAATTGGTCCTGTGAATATCAGGTTTGCCAAGCCCTCTTTCCTCATTACATGCACCAGAAATTTCAACTGCCTCTTCCTGATTTTAAGTATAAATTTCCTTTTTATTTACATTTCTTTCAAAACTTTGTCACAACTCACATGTTTGGTTCACGGTATCTTTAGCATCTTTCTGTAGAACCACATTTCTGTTGCTGCAAGTCTCTTCATCTTTGAAGATATTGTCCAGCATTTTTGCCATACAGGTGGGCAAAAATCTTGTAACAGTTAAGTAGTCTTTCTTTTCTTTTTAACAAAATTTCTCTGTCTCTTAATACTTTGCTTAGTTTTTGGAATAACACTTTGGATTCCAGTGTCTCATTTTTTTATCATCTGTTAAAACATTACCCAGTTATTAACATGTTTGATTTTAATGTCGTAGCTTGTCATTTACAATTTTGATTTATCATTTTGCTGATAACCATGCATTCTCTTTTTTTTGCAGTTCATGCTTAGTTCTTTCTTCTCACTCTCCTTTGCTACTTTCTGGAGGAGCTTTTGTAGTTTCCTTTTCATGTCTGCTATCAGCACTGTGTCATCTGCATATCTTAAATATTGTTAAGATTGTAACCACTATGGTACGACTTCTAATTCTCTCAGAATTCCCCCACTGTCTAGGTTAAATACAACTGGTGAGAAAACACATCTGTCTCTTACATCTCTTTCTATTTTTGTATATCTGCTGAACTCATTTTCTGTCCATACACAGTTGGTTTACTGCCTGTATAGATTCTTGATTATTCTAATGTCTTTCCTGAGTATCTGGAGGTTACTGAGCAACTCTAACAAATCTTTGTGGCATACTTTGTCATATGTTTTCATGTAGTCTATAAAACACAGGCACATGTCCTTCTGCATTTATATTATTGTTCTGGGGTAGTTAACACCCCTATATCCATGGACAATATGGATTCATCTGGTTTATATAATGCCAGACATTTCTACCTTCAAGCAGAGGAGTACACTTGTACTCTACTATGACACTGTCAGCTCTCTGCCTTTGGGTGGAGAGCACTCTCTGCTTCCAAGCAGAGAGCACTAACCCAGTCGTGGTTCTGCCGAAGGGTAGAATCACGACTGGGGAAAGACAGACAGATATTTTTGGCCTGGCTATATGACCGGGAAGACCCACAAAAAAAAGACCTTGTGACACATCTAGCCATGCGTGGGAAGGCTGATAAATACTGAGGAGTACACTTATAGTTTAACCGCTCACAGTGAACACAGGACTCTTTCACCTTATAATTGTGATCCCTTAAACAGGACCACAACAATTATTCTTTCTGATAACATTCTGATCATAAATCATATGCATTTCGCTATACTTCCCTGATATTTAAATTTTTGTACCTGCTTGATTTTAGTATCCCCCACCTGTAATTTGCAATTTGGGTTCATTCTTTTACTGATACTGTTAATGGCTTCTACGATTGTTTAAATCTTCAGATATAGCAATTTTTTTACATTGGCAATGGTAACTCAGTCAGTTATATGCCATACATGAGATACAACTGGGCGATCCTGTTTCAAAACAGACATGGCTGACTGGGCAGAAGATTATCCCACTGTAGGCTGCCATTACTTTCTGCAGTAGACTGGTTGCCAGTCAAGGCTATAGAACCCAATCTGTCCTGTTATTTAACCCATAATTGGAGGAAAGAGATTGATTAATACCTTTCCAAAGCATATTTGCGCGTAAGTGAATGCAAAGAATTCAGCTGGAATTTGAACTTGGCTCTCTGATTTCTCCTTCCAAGCCAATATCCTCTGCACCACAATGCACATCCTACTATGGTAACTACCTTAGCATTAAGATCACTACTTGAGAGTAAAAGGTTGCAAACAATGCTCTAGCAAATCTTATAAATTATATCGCAACATACTGTATGAGGAAATAGGAAAGATCTACCAAAATGTTCAGAACTATCAAATTTGCTTTGTGATTATTTGTTTTTTTTATAATCATATCACCTCAAGCAACGCATTTTACTGCCACTGTTTTGCAGGGGGGTTTCATAGGAGGAAAGTTATGAGAAAGTGTGACAGGTTATAGGGAGTGTCAGGAAGTGGGTAACAGAAGGATGAGAATACTGATGAGAGTAGAGTGGATGGAGAAGGGAGCATGAGAGGGAGGATGCAGGTTAGAGAGATTTTAAAGACACAAATGACACAAACAAATGGAAGACTGTGTAGTCTAATCAAGCAAAGAAAGGGTTATTTGGTCTATACAAACTGAATGTTATTGCTAGTTTTTGAATACAATGAAAAAGTCAATATTTATGTCTTTTAATTCTAATTCCATTGACATACCTTTAGGCAAACTTTAAGCTACTTTCCAATTTATTCAAGAGACAGATAAGATTAGGTGTATCCATTTATCTCACAGTTAACCTATTCACATTTCAGGTTTTTTATTTTATTTTTTATCTCATTTTTCCTGCAAGGTTGTTGAAAAAGGCAATCTTTTTCTGGAATTAAATTTCTTTATTTCTTTTTTACAAGTAAAAAGAAATACACAAAAAGTTTTTTTTTTTCACACAATTTGTAATGGATGTATTCCACTGATTTCTTGTATTATATTCAATGAATTTTCTTTCATCATATGTTCTTTTTCCATTTCAATCAATTCTATCTTATTTCATTTCTTTTTTTTTTTTATTCAATATTATAATTTAGTCCTATTTTTCTTCATCCATTTAATTGTCTGTATTCTTCGGTTCTTTCTGGCATTTTTTCATCTTTTATTCTTTCAATCCATTTTTCGGGAGAGTGTGGGAAAATAGATGAGAAACAAGAAATAGTTATCAAAGAGAAAAGGAAAGAAAAATTTACAAGAGAAAAATGAAAGAAGAAAAGAATGAAAGATAGGGTGGGTGAAAAACAGAAGATAAATAAAAAGCAAAAAGGAAGATTGAAAGAGGGTAGAGGGAAAAATTAACAAGAAACAAAAATGGTTGAAAAAGAGGGTGGGTGAAAAATAGACAAGAAACTAGAAGGAAAAAAGAATGATGGAAAAAGTGAGAGAGTAAAAATAGACAAGAAACAAGGAAAAAGATGTTTGAAAAAGGGTGGGTGAAGAATAGATAGAAAGCAGGAGATTGAAAAATAGACAAGAAAAAAATATTGAAAGAAAAGGTGAGTGAAAAATAGACAAGAGAAAAATATAGAAAGAAAGGGTGAGTGAAAAATAGACAAGAGAAAAATATAGAAAGAAAGGGTGAGTGAAAAATAGACAAGAGAAAAATATTGAAAGAAAGGGTGAGTGAAAAATAGACAAGAGAAAAATATTGAAAGAAAGGGTGAGTGAAAAATAGACAAGAAAAAAATATTGAAAGAAAGGGTGAGTGAAAAATAGACAAGAAAAAAATATTGAAAGAAAGGGTGAGTGAAAAATAGACAAGAGAAAAATATAGAAAGAAAGGGTGAGTGAAAAATAGACAAGAAAAAAATATTGAAAGAAAAGGTGAGTGAAAAATAGACAAGAGAAAAATATAGAAAGAAAGGGTGAGTGAAAAATAGACAAGAGAAAAATATAGAAAGAAAAGGTGAGTGAAAAATAGACAAGAGAAAAATATTGAAAGAAAGGGTGAGTGAAAAATAGACAAGAGAAAAATATTGAAAGAAAGGGTGAGTGAAAAATAGACAAGAAAAAAATATTGAAAGAAAAGGTGAGTGAAAAATAGAAAAGAGAAAAATATTGAAAGAAAGGGTGAGTGAAAAATAGACAAGAGAAAAATATTGAAAGAAAGGGTGAGTGAAAAATAGACAAGAAACAAGAAGAAAGAAAGAAAATTGGAAGAGGGCAGGTGAAAAATAGATGAGAAGCATGAAAGTAAGATTGAAAGAGATGGTGGGTGAAAAATAGTTGAGGAGCATGAAAATAAGACTTAAAGTGATGGTGGGTGAAAACTAGACAAGGAACATGGAAGTAAGACTGAACGAGATGAAAAATAATGATTGAAAAAAAGGGTGGGCAAAAATATACAAAGATTGAAGATTGAAAAAGAGATTGGGTGAAAAATAGAGAAGAAATAAAAAAGATAAATGAAAGATATCAAAGTGGAGAAAAGAGAACTGTGGAGATACCGACTGAGAAAAAGCAATGGACCGGATGTTTGCACCCTCACAACCAAAAGCAAATGACCAAAACACGATGGTGCGCAGCTGGATTCGCGCAGATGTTCCGGTTGAAAAATAAAAATTAATTAAATATTAAATTTCCAGTTCACGAGCCTATGCGAATTTTATTTATCAGCCAATGGGAAGCCCAGAACCAAATACGGATATGAATTCCCAAATGATCACCTGCAATCCAAAAAGTTGAAATAAAAAGCTTATACAGAAAGCGTTGCCAGACAGACCGACGCAAGCCGACACATACGGACTGACTCAAGAGAGAGGAGTGTAATCAGTATACCCATTCACCAAGTCCAGTGGCTTACTATCCTAGCCTCCCTTCCCTCTCATCTTTCGCTGTCTCAAAACTACTGACTGACCTAAGGAGAAGCTACATCAGACATACCTTACTTACAACACTCTCACATTCCTAAGTATTAATTCTCTTTTCAGCATTTTATTGCCATGAACATTTTAATGTCTGTTGGACATATACTTCAAGTATTACTTTAATTGTAAAAACCTTAATTGATATGTGTATATATAAAATGCTATTTTTTGACTCAATTTGCTTTTCTTGATTTATAATCATTTTATGATTTATAGGGGGCTATCTTCAACAAGGCCAAATTCCGTCAATCTTCAACAATACACAACTACCCTTCACTAGAACGGACTCTCCACTATAATCTGGAAAAGAAAGGATAACCCGCTATAGAACTTTAATGGGAAATAATTTCAAAGGAAATTAAAGATTTACAGAGGGGGTGGTAAAAAACCTGAAACATAAAAGAAAAAGATGAGGACAATAGTCTGCATATAAATAATACAAATAATGATGATTTCTCATCCTAGAAAATCAGACAGAAATGAATTTTTGTTGCTGTAAATAACATTTAATATAAAATGTCTTACTAAACGATGTGTGCATTGAAGATATTAGAATACAAAAGAATCAAAACCATTACACTCTGAAGGAGATCTATAGGCAGTCCATAATTTGGATGCAGTGGATAGCCGTTAGGTAATGACTTTTATTATTTACACAGTGACATTTAAAAGAAAAACATTTGAGAGACTTGTTGTATAGTATCAGTAATGACTAGTGGCGATATTGTTTCCAATGGCAGGTTTAAAACAAGGTGGATAATTTATCTGAAAGAATACACTTCAATCTATCTATTAACCATCATAGACAATCGCTTCTACCCCCCATTAGCATGGAACAGTCTAGCCTCCCTGAGAGTAAAACACTACGCCTTCTTGGCCTCACACTCTCAGCGGATCTCAAGTGGAATGACTATATTGAATCCATTGCTAAATTTGCTGCTAAGAAGTTCAGTTCACTGTGCAGGGCCAGGAAGTTTTTTCCCGTCTGAGTCCATCCTGTACATATATAAATCTACCATCCACCAGTGTATTGAATACTGCTCCCACATCTGGTTGGGTGCCCTGGCTATTCACCCCGGGGTTCTTGACAAAATCCAACAGAGAATCTGTAATGGATTGATACCAACTTGGCAGCTCGGCTGCAGTCGCTATCTCACCAGCGTGATGTGGCTTCTCTGTGCCTCATCAATAAATACTTTCAATGAACTGATCCAATGAACTGAGATCACCTAGGTATGAATTTACACGAGCTACTAGATTAGCAAATAGGTTCCACCCTTTTACAGTGAAACCAATAAAATGTGGCCACAATTTCTACTCTAACAGCTTCTTTTTACACACTTCCCACCTGTGGAATTCCCTTCCATATGCTTGCTTCGCCGGCACCTACAATCTCCTGGAATTTAAATGTAAGGTCAACAGACATCTCTTATCACACTAACTTGCATCCATTCTCACAAACCCCATCTTTGGTATCCTCATCTGTCTATTACCCTCCTCCTGACATTTCTTATAACTAACTCCTCTTTCTCATCACTTTCCTCTATGTAAAAAATTCCTTATAAAAAAAGACCATTTTCTTTTTTAGCTTGAGTCGCAGTCAAATATACAAATTTATTAATGAATGTGTCTCATTTTGGCATCCAATCTTGGATAACATATTTTACAAAAATATTTAATATGTTTGCATATATGTGCAGTGAATATATTGATAAAAGACAAAAGTGGGTGTACTGCCATATCACGTTGAATACACCGGTTCTCGCTCGATCACCGAAGTTAAGCAACGTTGAGCCTGGTCAGTACTTACATGGGTGACCGCTTGGGAATACCAGGTGCTGTAAGCATATAGTGACGGATGTGCGTTGTGGTGCAGTGGATATCGGCTCAGAAAGAGAAATCGGTGAGCCAAGTTCGAATTCCAGTTGAATGCCCTGCAGTCACTTGCGCGCTGGTACCCTTGGGAAAGGTATTAATCTGTCCTTTCCCTCCAGTTATGGGTTAAATAACAGCGTAGGACTTGGGACCCTGCCCTTAAACAAATCCCAATGAGACTTGCCCCGTCAGGGAGGAAGCCGGCTCAACCCGACTAGGGTGAATGCGGCATACATACATACATACTGCGATCTAAATCTACAGGGGGAGCCATCAGCTGGAGGAGGGGATATGAGGTTATTTGTTTTGTTTTTTTAACATGAATGCTGCCAATGATGTTCATTAAACCAAATTTAGAATAAACAACACTGTTGATCCTGATGTGGCAGGTGAGCTTCAGTTGCTTTCCAATCGCTGCAAGGTTGCCTCTCTGTATCTTTTCTATAAACACTTTTATGGTAATTGTTTGGGTAGGCCTTTTGCTTTGGTACTAGACTTTGAATTTAAGTACAGTACTAAACTGGCATTGAGATCTTATCAATTTACAGCTGAGAAATTCTATGCTAAGTTTCTTTTCTAACTCTTGTGATACACCTCTGACTTCATCCTTTCCAAACAGCTTTATTCTGCAAAAATTTAAATGCAATGTCAATCCCTATCTTCTGTCCTCCAGATTACTCTTTCCTCTTCCCGCTCATAATTAAGGTTTCTATTCCTGATTTTTCCACGCTCTGTAATCCTTTGTACCTTTCATTGAGTGATCAGTCAGTTAAGTCCTATATGTAATACACACTTGGGCGATCATGTGTCAAAAGAAACATGACTGATTGGGCAGATGATTATCCCGCAGTAGGTTGCCATTGTTTTCCATGGTAGACTGGTTGAAGTGTGACTAAATGAATTTGAAGTAACTGTTCTTGGATCACCATTCTTTCTATGATAATGGACTCGACTTGAGTATACATATGCTCCTGCTGTAGTGAGTTACCGTATGAAATTCATAGGTTACTGTAAGATAGCGACAGATACCAAAGTTTCACAGAGAATACCAGATCAGTAGTCTAAATATCTCTGAGCTCCACTCAGCCAGAAAACTATTACACAGCACCAGTCAGTTCTGGCATGGACATATTAATTCCATCACAACGTCACTTCAAAGACTTGCACATATATATATATATATATATATATATATATATACGAGCAGTATAGCCCAGCATTGCTCGGGTGTAATGAAAGCTTTAAAATTAATCCATGGTCGTGGAGCTCAGACTCTTTGGACATTGGCACAAAAGACTAAAAAACAATAGTCGTTTCCAGTTAAAGCAAAACCGTAGACTAAAAGGAAAATGAATGGATGTAAGTCAAATTTTGATTTCCTGGTATCGATATCAAATAAGTTTTTTCATCGTAAACTGAATTTTGAAGGCTAAATAAGTCTTCTGAGTAAATGGTTGAGACTAAGAACTACAATTATACCTACTTAGAGCCAAACCCGATGCAAAAACTAAAAACAAAGGGCTGAAAAAAATACAGACATACAGGCAGATAAACAGACACACACACACAAACATCTTGACTTTTATATATATATATATATATATATATATATATATATTATCGATTTTCTGCCCTATTGTAAGAAATGAAACCTTGAAACTTCTGAATATCGTTTCTTATGTCTTTGTCTATGAGTGTATCAAATTTGATTAAAATCAGACCACTCCTTCAATTACCTGATTTTCTTTGATTATCGATTTTTGATATTTATCGGGGGTACCTCAACAGAAAACCTAGCTAAGAACTCTGGCAGACGCTTATAGTACAACTGTGTAAATTTTCAAGAAAATAGGTTCAGCCATTTCAGAGTCTATAGGTAATGGACACACACACACACACACGCACACAAAGTTCCATTTATAAATAAGTTTAGATATATATATTCCTAATCATATTCCTGGATTACTAACCTGCGTTCAAGTTTGTATTTTTACATTTAATATTATTTATTTTTCAATCTCAAATATCTCTTTTGTTGTTCATTATTTTGTGCAGTTCCTCACCCAGAATCTGCAACAGTAACACAGGATTGTACTTCAACCTCAATTCCTACAATCCATACCATATTAAGACAGAGTCTGATGCCCACAACACTATGCAAAATTCATAAATCGCATCCAGAAGCCTACCAATTGTTGATTATCAACCTCAGATATCCCCTTTCAAACAAGAACTACATTGTAAATATAACAACAGCTTCTGTAGGTAAAAAACAGAAGTCTAGAGAAACATCAAAGAACTATAATAATTCCTGCAACAATGAAAACAGGCATGTCTGATCATGTCAGATTGATAATTAATTTATTAAAAAGGATTCATCAGATTTGCTGTCCATAAAACGTCAGGACAGTATTATGAAGCAGCTTAATCTGATGGACATGTTTGCTGAGTCAAGCTTAAGATATGATCAAGAACTTTGTTTTTTCATCATTTGCAGTACTAGCAAAAAAATACAAAGACTTGAGAAGTACTGAAAAGTTATAATTAGAGATAAAACAATGCAATCAAGTATGCAATCATATATGGGTAAACTAATATTTACTATCAAAGATGAAGGAAAAACTTGAAGCAACTGAAATGTGGTTCTACAGAAGGATGCTGCGAATATCAAGGATTGAGCATGTGAGCAATGATGAGGTCTTGGAAATGATAGAAACAAAAAGGAAATTAATACTGAGCATCAGGAAGAGACAGCTGAAGTTCCTGGGACTTGTAATGAGGAAGGAGGGCTTGGAGAATCTGATACTAACAGGCCAGATAGAGGGAAAAAGAGACAGGGGAAAGCAATGGATAACATATTTGAAGGACATAACCAGATGGATGACGGAACGAGAATTGCATGTTGTAACAGGAGAAGGCATGCTCAGAGCCACCAGGCATAGGGAAATGTGGAAGGCCATGATTGCCTACATCCTGAAGGGACAAGGTACATAGAAGAAGAATATTTACCAATCCCTGTAGAATTACCTAAAACCACTAGATAGAGAAGAATCCCTAGAGAGTTCGATGTCTAAATGAATAAAAATTTCAGTTTAAAAGTCAGATCAAAAAGCACTAGGTCGGAGGATACAATGTTCAAAGGGCATAGTTCAGAATTTGTACCTGCTGATTGATTTTGATGGCTGAGTAATCTGTGTTTTTATTTCACTGTTGGTTGATTGACCTATTCTCCATGACTGATTTTGGTTAAGAGACTGTTATTTTAATATTGCACCAGTTGGTTGAATTTGATAGTTACTTGATCTGGTCTCTTTTACTACAGCTTGAGTATATTGATTTTGATCACTAATTGATCTTTTCTCTTTTAATAACCCACCAGTTGATTGTCATTGCTAATTAATTTTTCTTATTTTAATATCAAAACAGTTTATTGATTTTGATGGCTCATTGATTGATCTTTAATATAGCTACAGCATACTGATTTTTGATTGCAGATTGATCTGTTCTCTATTAATATCGTAGAAATATACTGATATTGATAACTTGACCTGGTATTTCTATATAGTCACAGGATACTGATTTTGATCGTTGATTGATCTGTTCTCTATTTACATTGTAGAAGCATATTGATATTTTGACTTGTAATTTCTAAATAGCTGCAGTATTTGATCTCTGGTTTTGATCTCAGATTTATACATTCTCTTTTAATATCATACCATTTTATTGATTTTGATCACACATTAAACTGTCTCCTTTTAATATCGGAAGAGTTGATCAATTTCAAGTAATGATTGAGCTCTCCTATTAATTTTGATGAACTGATTGATTCCAATGGCTGATTGATATGATCACATTTAATTGATTTTGTTGATTAAATGGTTACCCTCTTAATATCACACACCTTGGTTGATTTTTGAGAGCTGATTGAGCTGTTTTCTTTTAATATCAAACCAGTTGATTAATTGTGATGGCTAAATGGTTTGTTGTCTTTTAATGTCACAAACCTAACCTTAACTTTGGTCACACTCTTGAACAATGACTGATATCTGCTGTTATCAGTTTATTACAGCTGATCCTTTCTTCAGACTTGTATTTTTCACATGGAATGCAAATAAACTTGTGTAGATGTGTGGGTCATGGGTGGGAGTAATTCAAAATTTATAAATACTCATCTTAGCACAATCTTATGTTTAGTCAATGAATTATGCCATAGTATCTTACAATATCAGTCATCTTTAGCACAAAAAGCTTACGGATGTTTTGGCTTAAGTTATGACAATTGTATTAATTCAGAATTCAACATTTGAATCCATTTGTCTTCCAGTTTTTATTATCTACATTCATCATTCATCCTTCTTCTTCTCAGACTGTTAATGTACTTTGTTAGATGTTGGCCTTCTTGATGAGGAAAGGGCTAATAACCAACTGGTCAATGCATGTTGACAGGGCAGATATGATGCATGTGGATGATTATGTCTATTTTTCGATTCATGATCACTCAAGACTGTTGGCACATAAATGAATGTAATGAACCTGACTGGAATTTGAACTTTGCTCTCTGATATCTCCTTCCAGACTGATATCCATTACATACCTCATACATCTAACTACTTAATATTCTAAAATATTCACCCATCTGAGTACTGACCTGAATCAACATTATATAACCTTGGTATTCCTAAGAGGTCACCCCCACTAGACAATGGCCTGACTCTGCTTTGCTTAAATTGGTATTCCCAAGTGTTCACCCATCTAGGTCCTGGCCTGGTTCAAATGTTGCTTAACTTGATATTCTCAAATGGCCACCGATCTCGGTACCGACCAGTCTCAACAGTGCTTAAATTTGTATTTCAAAACAGCCACCCATCTAAATACTACCAAAGCTTAATTCTGGTATTCCCAAATGGTCACCCATCTAGGTACTAACCAGGCTCAACCTTGCTAAATATTCCAAAGTAGTCAGCCATCTAGGCCCTGACCAGGCTTGATGTTTAACTTCAGACTTCCAAGAAACCATTTATCTAAATACTGACCAGGCTCAATACTGCATAACTCAGTATTCCCATTTGGTCACCCATCTAGGTACTGGCCAGGCTCAGTACTGCTTAGCATTCCCAATTGGTCACCCATCTAGGTACTGACCAGGCTCAATACTGCTTAACTCAGTATTTCCAATTGGTCACCCATCTAGGTACTGACCAGGCTTGATACTGCTTAACTCAGTATCCCCAATTGGTCACCCATCTAGGTACTGACCAGGCTTGGTACTGCTTAACTCAGTATTTCCAATTGGTCACCCATCTAGGTACTGTCCAGGCTTGATACTGTTTAACTCAGTATCCCCAATTGGTCACACATCTAGGTACTGACCAGGCTCAATACTGCTTAACTCAGTATTCCCAATTGGTCACCCATCTAGGTACTGACCAGGCTTGGTACTGCTTAACTCAGTATTCCCAATTGGTCACCCATCTAGCTACTGACCAGGCTCAATACTGCTTAACTCAGTATCCTCAATTGGTCACCCATCTAGGTACTGACCATGCTTGATACTGCTTAACTCAGTATTTCCAATTGGTCACCCATCTAGGTACTGACCAGGCTTGGTACTGCTTAACTCAGTATTCCCAATTGGTCACCCATCTAGGTACTGACCAGGCTCAATACTGCTTAACTCAGTATCCTCAATTGGTCACCCATCTAGGTACTGACCATGCTTGATACTGCTTAACTCAGTATTTCCAATTGGTCACCCATCTAGGTACTGACCAGGCTTGATACTGCTTAACTCAGTATTACCAAGTGGTCACCCATCTTCTTACTGGCCATGCTCGATATTGTTTATGTTGGTATTTCCAAACACTTGCTCATCTAGGTATTGTTCAGGCTTGATATTGGTTAACTTTGGCGATTGCACGAAAACCAGTGTTTCAACATGATATGGCCATAAGCCCCCATTCATCCCTCAGAACAAACAGGGGCCAATACAAAGTCTTCAGCAGCTGTATATTCAAGTTTTCTATTTTGGTTTTCTTATAAATCACTCACATGTCACTCTCTTGAAGAGCGAAAAAATTTATTGGTCAGTATTTTCTTATGGATCATCATAGTCTCTTTATCAACATTTTGTCCATTGATGAAACAATATAGAGAGACTAGTGTCAGTAAATAGTTGCCCTTTTACCTTCCGACATCAGTTTTGGTTTATTTTTAGATCACCTTTTAACAGTAAAAAGAGTATGATAAGAGGATATGGTCTAATGCAACTATTGACCAATTCTGTCATGTCTGTTCTTGAATTCTTTTCGTGCAAGGAGAACAAAGAAACACAATGCAAATTGATCTTTGGTCTCTGTATTTAACGCCAACATCCTTGCTATTCTTATGAATGATATTGTCATGAAGGTGATTGTCAGAACAAAATGAATTCACAAAGGCTTCTTCACTTTCTTTAACACTTTGTAGTTGTCATTTCACTCATTTACTGTTCAAACCAGAAATGAGTAGCGGATTATATTGGAGATCAAGTGACACAAAGATTTCTCAGTTGTCTATGGTTCTTCTTGATATTCTAGCTGAGTTTGTGATTTGGTGATTGTTTGATTCATTATCCTTTGCAGGTTATTTAAAAACAGAAAATATTTTAGATTTTAAAAACAAATATTTAGATATTAATGATTTAGCAATACAAGTCTTACTAATTAACCTATAGCAGTGGTAGAAGAGGTGGATTCATGCCTTTCTCAGTGGCATTTACACATGAGTGAATATAACAAAACCAACTGAAATAGGAATTGGCTTTCCAGTTAACAACTCTGAGTCATCATCCATTAAACTGTCTACACAACCAAACTTACAGCATCTGGTATTCCCAAGTGGTCACCCATCTAGGTTATGACTGGGCTTGATGTTGCTTAACTTTTAGTCTGAAACTGTTCCAAGCACTTTTTCTTCAATTTCACATGAATGCTTTTCAAAACGACATGAAACCATCTCTTTTCCCCTGGTTGTTATGGATTAAATAACATGATAAAATGTACTCTCTAGATTTGAGTGACAACTAATCCAAGCATAGGAAAACTCAGAATTTCAATCAGTGGAAAACGTTTTATTCAATAGGGGAAACTTCTCCACTACCTTTCCAAACAATGCATGAGAATACCTAGATAATATGGTAAAGAAAACTGTGGAGACCCATAATTACCTATCCCCTGAAAAGTAATAACATTTGCAAAACAAAATATTACATCTAAACTTATTTATAAATGGAACTTTGTCTGTGTGTGTCTGTGTGTCCGTTACCTATAGACTCCGAAACGGCTGAACCGATTTTCTTGAAAATTTACACAGTTGTACTATAAGCGTCTGCCAATATTCTTAATTAGTTTTTGTGTCGAGGTACCCTCGATAAATATCGAAAATCAATAATCGAAAAAATCAGGTTATAGAAGGAGTGGTCCGATTTTAATCAAATTTGATACACTCATAGACAGACATAAGAAACGATATTCAGAAGTTTCAAGGTTGCAGTTCTTACAGTAGTGCGGAAAATCGATAATATATATATATATATATATATATATATATATATATATATATATATATATATATAAAAGGCAAGATGTTTGTGTGTATGTCTGTTTATCTGCCTGTATGTTTGTATTTTTTCAGCCTTTTTATTTTAGTCTTTGCTTCGGGTTTGGCTGTAAGTAGGTATAATTGTAGTTCTTAGTCTCAACCATGATACCATTTACTCAGAGGACTTATTTAGCCTTCAAAATTCAGTTTACGACAAAAAAACTTATTTGATATTGATACCAGGAAATCAAAATTTGACTTGCATCCATTCATTTTTCTTTGAGTCTACGGTTTCGCTTTAGCTGGAAACAACTATTGCTTTTGTGCCAACGTCCAAAGAGTCGGAGATCCAGGACCATGGATTAGTTTTAAAGCTTTCACTACACCCGAGAAACGCCGGGCTATACTGCTAGTTGGATAATAAAATAACGCTGACACAGAGTGCAATCTTATTAAAATATCTATAAAAGTAATGTCCATAGAAGCTACTTTACTGCATTCTTATATTATATTAAGCGGCGTATGCACAGGCCATAACCAAAATACTCTACGCTATTTTGTGAGAGATTTTGAAAGAATAATTTTTTTTTATTACTGAAAAATCATGGCTCCTGTGTTCATTGTAAACAGAAAAGACCAACTGGATAATGTCCAAGGGTGTAGAGGCCAGAAATTTCGTTATTAAGTTGCGGGATACGACAACAAATCTACATATTTTTACTATTTTGTACAGTACCCCCCCCCCCCCACACACACACATATATATATATATATATATATATATATATATAATCTCAAGCTAGCCAAAACCTACCGCGGTTTCACACTACGGCTCGTCACGGTTTCACACTGACGAGCCGTAGTGTGAAACCGCGGTAGGTTTTGGCTAGCTTGAGATTCTTTGTGTGTCTTTGCTCTACTTTTGCATTTCGTTTGTACTTTGTATCGAGCACTTTTTCTTTTTTTTTTTGTGGTTGGTTCCGTTTGGGTTTTTTTTTCTTTACTGCGGAGTATCGTATGTCTTGTCCTTATTCCGCGGATTTCTTTTTTTCTCCCCTCTTATCCAACGCCTTAGTGCACCGGATTGTAACGGAATTAGGTTCTGTTTGTTAATGGTTTTTCTTAAGGTTTATCTTAGTATAAATTTAAAACTTAAATACTTGCAGAGTCTATTTAGTTATTATTTTGAATATATATATATATATATATATATACACACACACACACACTGCTAAAACCACCAGCTTAAGCTGCTACTGCTAAGGTAATGCTATAGGCTCTCTCCTCCTACTCTCTCACTCTTTACTCTCCTTCCATTTGGCAAAGGTGAGGGAAAGGCTGAGGAGAGTAAAAAGATAAAGGGGAAGGAAAAGCTCGTGCAGAGAGTGTGTAATGGGCGGAGGAACTAACTAAAGAAGGAACAAGCAGAATTATTATATATAATTCTGCCCATTATTATATTATATTATATGGGCAGTATAGGCAACTACTGCTAAAGTGTCCAGTACGACTGCTGCACAATTTCTTGTCTAAGGGCTGCCAGTGTAATGCTATCTGTTGAGAAAATATCATGCTACAGTAAACAATGTTATCGCAATTTGCTAAAACTACGGAAGACAAATGTTTCTTTCCTGTAGTGTGTATCCATATTTTTAGAGGACTCTTCCCCCACCTCTCTCTCTCTCTCTCTCTCATATATATATTTGCTTCTTGCAATGGACTGAGTTGGTCTTGTCTAAATATAAAATATATAATAAAAATACAACTTAAGAGTAGATTTATTTTATTGATGACTAATAGTATAGCCCGGCATTGCTCGGGTGTAATGAAAGCTTTAAAACTAATCCATGGTTCTGGAGCTCAGACTCTTTGGACGTTGGCACAAAAGACTAAAAAGCAATAGTTTTTTCCAGTTAAAGCGAAACTGTAAACTGAATGAAAAATGAATGGATGTAAGTCAAATTTTGAAGTTTGGTGATCATCGGATAAAAATTGTGGATTTGTTTAAAGGACATACAGACAGATAAACAGACACACACACAAACATCTTGCCTTTTATATATATATATATATATATATATATATATATATATATAATCGATTTTCTGCACTATTGTAGGAACTGCAACCTTGAAACTTCTGAATATCGTTTCTTATGTCTTTGTCTATGAGTGTATCAAATTTGATTAAAATCGGACCACTCCTTCTATAACCCGATTTTTTCGATTATCGATTTTCGATATTTATCGGAAATAACTCGACACAAAACGTAGCTAAGAACACTCACAGACGCTTATAGTACAACTGTGTAAATTTTCAAGAAAATCGGTTCAGCCGTTTCTCAGTCTATAGGTAACGCTCATACACAGACACACACAGACAAAGTTCCATTTATAAATAAGTTTAGATCTCATCTATAAAGTTGTGTGTGTACGCGCGCGCACACACACACACACGCACACACACACACACACACACACATATATATATATTGTGTCCATAAAGTTCGTGTGTACTTTTAAAAATTTATAACTTTTTTTATATTTGCGATAGAAATAATTTGTAAAAGGGGTTAGAAAGAAGTAAATCTATATTTTTTAAGGCTTTATTGAAATGTTATTTAAGTTTCCACATGTCCTCCATCATTATCAATACAAAGGGTAATACGATGTTGCAATTCACGGAAAACATTTGCCAACTGATTTACAGTGATGCTTGAAATCACATTAGTTATTTTAGCTTTCAAATCTCCTAATGAACTACGTTTGGTTGCATACACAATTGTTTTCACATGTCCCCATAAAAAAATATAACGGTTTTCATATGTCCCCATAAAAAAACCTAATCTGGCGAACGTGTAGGGTGGGGGGGGCAATAAAATGGCCCACCTTTTCCGATCTATCTGTTAAGAAATTCCTGATTTTGAAATAAAGAATTATTCAATAACTATACTTAAAACTAGGCACATTAAACTTTATAACATTTTTTTACATATTATTTCTACCACAAATACAAATAAAGTTAAAATATTTTTCAAGTGCACACGGACCTTATGAACACCCTGTAAGTGTGTGTATATATATATATATATATAGTCATTCGCCGACAGATCTGTTTCGCTGTATCACAGCTCATCAGTACGGTTAGACATCTGATTGCTTTTTACCCAGGATTGAAACCCGACCGAATTGGCGTCAGTCGGCGATTCTACCTCTGGGCTATGGGCGCTCGGTAGAAGGAGGCAGACTTTTTAGCGTGTATATTATCATTATGCATAGCCATATATATATATATATGAATGAATGTTTTTTTTTGTATTGATGGTCTCATCTAAGTAGATGAGACCATCAATACAAAAAAAACACCTTCTACCTTCTTTTCAATTTCTTTTTCACTCCCCTACTAATCAGATCTACCACCAATTTTAGAACCATGGATGTCTTTCAATTATAGAACTATTTTTCTTTTGAAGAAATATCTGACAGCCATTACTTATCAAGACCTCCATTTTCTTGTATCGACAGGCCAACTCTCAAAGTGATTTTAACCTTGAAATCGCTAAGCAATTTAAATACTTCCTGTTTTATTACATTCTCACTTTCTATTTCCTTCACATTTTTGTGATTTTACTTCAGTTTCTCTACAATGTTCTGCCATTGCGACATAGCGACAAAACACCATTGATTTTTCTTTTTCGCCAAGTTTGTTTTTAAGTTGTCTTTCTGTTGGATAAAGTTTGTAGAAGGATTTGTGGTAAAAAAAAAATAATGAAATATTTCTACAAATTTATATTTAAAAATGTTAAGCCGTCTGGTATAGCGATAAAAATCACAGTAAGCCATACAATTGTCAATCCTTGGTCGATCCAAATGTCAAATAGATTTCCTTTTTTTTTATTTGCATCTTTATTGAAAGTCTTTTGCGTTTATGCATGCAAATTTTTGATAGGTGAGATTATGTTTAGGTTGAAAGTGTATATGTGCATGTGTGGTCTGTAGTACGATCAGTAATGCAACCCTAGTTGTAGTTGCCTCGCTGTAACTGCCTTTACACTGTCAGTTCTCTGCCTTCGGGCAGGGGGCGCTCTCTGCTTCCGAGCAGAGAGCACAAACCCAGTCGTGGTTCCGCCGAAGGGTAGAACCACGACTCGGTAAAAATAGACAGACATTTTTTTGGCCCGGAACACCCACTATAAAATGACCATGTGTCACATCCGGCCTTGCGTGGGAAGGCTAGTAAATACAGTAATGCAACCCAAATAAACAATCAGCTGGCAAAAACGTAAGTAGCTGTAAGTAACCAGAAGTAGGGGCAAACAAAATTATCACATGTAAATGATTGGCTGCCATTATTTGCAGAGTTAAAGCATATTGGTGTGAATTTGGAATGAGTGGAAGGAAGGAATTTCAACACTGGTATTTTCTTGTATTTACATAGATTGTATATCACATATTTACATATGAAGAATTAACAAAACAAAAGCACATTAACGTTTACACAGCTAAAGTCGAAAATATATTAAACT
Organism: Ascarosepion bandense; assembly: GCA_037127315.1. Classification (NCBI taxonomy): domain Eukaryota; kingdom Metazoa; phylum Mollusca; class Cephalopoda; order Sepiida; family Sepiidae; genus Ascarosepion; species Ascarosepion bandense. The sequence goes on from JBBBDQ010000499.1 coordinate 2,053,041, forward strand.
TAGCACTTCGGAAGTGTGTGTATATATATATATTCCGTCACTCAGGGGAAAGATGCTATCTCCTGTTAAGACGAGCCCGATATTGGTGTTTCTATCAACAGCATGCATGAGTGAAAAGTGTAAAGAGGAAAACATTTGTCCTTCTACAAAACTTAACTCCACCTAACGGCATCTTGGTAAACCAAGTGGGGGTAATTTTCACAAAGTTCTGGATTTTCTAAAATTTCTATCCTAATAATGGAAATTAAAGAGGATTAAATACAAGATTAACCTAGATAACACTCAGAATTAAACAGTTAAGCGAGTACCGTATATGTCAGCGTACAAGACGACCTTACTCCCCAACAAAAATAGGGGTTCTTCTTGTACTCTATACAATGTAAACTCTATATGACTGCGGTTTATGGTAAGTCGTTAGCGAGGGAGATTTTTGACAGTAGGCTAACCCCTGCTTTGGTAAGTATCGACACAAATATTTTCAACGGAAACAGTTTAATTCACATTATTATACTAGAAATGTAGTGTAATAAAAGTACTCTTACCTCATATAATATGTGGTACTACTGCACAATAATAATACAACGCCTGTTCGTCAAGAGAGAAATACTAAATCATCGTCACACACTGCAAAGTAACTACCAGCCTTAGGTTAGTTCCAAGCGCTTCGCTGAACAGAGCGTTCAGAAAAAAAGATGTATATAGTAATAAATCAAAAAGTACATTGGTCATCATAGTTTAACGTACTAACTTGGTCTTGTTGGTATGTAGCAATTAATTAACAATATGTCTCCCGCCGTTTGTTTCATTAGAATTGAAGTAAAAAGAAAGTATATGCTTACTGAGTTTATTTAATAAATACATTTAAAAATACGATTGAGGGGTCATTTTGTATGTCAAATTTAGCCCGAAACCGACGTTTGCACTTTAACGTTGGAGTGGGGGGGGGGGGGGTCGTCTTATACGCTCAGTCGTCTTGTACCTATATATATATACGGTAATCGAAATACTGTGAAATGTGCGATTTTAGTTTTTAATGAAGACATGTTAGGTAACAGCGAAATTTCGAGAAAGCAGTCATCCTAAAAAATAGGATAAAAAAACTAAGAATTAGTGGTAAATGTTCGTTTTAGGTGCCGAAGGCTTTTCCCCTTCAAATTTATCCAAAATAGCATTATTTCTGTGCAAATGTATATGCTGAACTCAAATCAACAATTAGTTATTGAAGAAATTTACCTTTTTTGCTTTGAAAGTCCATAAAAAAAAAAACTATATCTTGCACTTTTTCTCTCCCGTAACTCTCACGAAGTCGTGTAATTGATTGCAGAATGACGTTCTACGTAGGCAGCAATTTCCTTTCAAATTTTGGTCGATTTTCTTCCTGAAACTTCCGGCGATGTACTTCCTGGCATGAAAGTAATAAGCGTAGAAATACAATAGCGCATTACTTTCCTTACCAGAAGTACATCGCCGGAAGTATCAGTAAATGAAGAAAAATGGAGCAAAAATATGCCAAAATTCGTTCACATGCGCGGTACGTCATTCTGCAGTTAATTACATGACTTCGTGAGAGTTACGGGAGAGAAAAAGTGCAAGATATAGTTCGTTTTTTTATGGACATTTAGATAAAAAAAGGTAAGTTTCTTCAATAACTAACAGTTGATTTGAGTTCAGCATATACATTTGCACATAGATAATGCTATTTTGGATAAATTTGAAGGGGAAAAGCGTCGGGACTTACAACGAAAATTTACCGAATTAGTTTGCTAAAACTGTCTGAAGATTATCTGTATATAATTTGATTCCACTTCCGTTCTTTGGTTTTCTTTTTTTTTCTCTCTTTTTTTTTTTTGTTGCTTTTTTTTATAACCGTTTCACACCAAGCAAGGCAATATTCCCAATGGTGCGCAAGGAAGAGGAGAGGGAAGAGAGAAAAAAAATGCGGTCCGAGGAATGACAAAGAAACTGTAAGAGAGAAGTCGGGGTCAAGGGGATAGAAGATGGTAATTGAGGTTGCACTTAAATTTCTTGAGATCGTAGCTATCAGAAAAGCAAGCATGGAGAAGGGAGTTCCGCGGATGGGAAGTGCGAGAAAAGAAGCCTTTAGAGAAAAAGTAATGGTTACATTTGCCTATTTTGACGGTAAAAGGGTGGGACCTATTTGCTAATCTTTAGTTGCACGAGAAAATTCGTGAAGGTGGGCACAAGGGAATGAAGCTCGTCAGAGCAGAAGCCATGAAAATATCTGTAGACTTCGGTGAGAAAGTGACTGAAGGCGAGCTGCTAATTCCTTTTCACGCTGTCCGTATATATTTAATGCAGGTTCGGGACGTTCACGAGTCTGTTTGCAACGGGGTGGGGGGGAGGCTGCGTTAGGCTTTTTCAATCGCCAAAGTTTCGTTCTTAATTTGCATATAACCGGTGATCGCTTCTGCAGTCGACACTTGGATAGGTTTTAATTACTTTGCTCAAATTGTCTGTAGATTATCTTTTAGATGTTTTTGTGCTTAACAATAGGAAAAAAAAACTTTAAGATTTTTCTGTAATCTGATCCTTCACATCTTCTAAGATTGTTTAGAAAATGTTAAAAAATATCGCGTCCTTTTTAAAGAAGGCTTACGGCCATATCACGTCGAATACACCGTTCTCGCTCGATCACCGAAGTTAATCAACGTTGAGCCTGGTCAGTACTTAAATGGGTGACCGCTTGGGAATACCAGGTGTTGTAAGCGTTTAGTGACGGATGTGCGTTGTGATGTAGTGCATATCGGCTTGGAAAGAGAAATCGGTTAGCCGAGTTCGAATTCCAGTTGAATACCCTGCATTCACTTAAGCACTGGTACCCTTGTAAAAGGTATTAATCCATCCTTTCCCTCCAGTTATGGGTTAAATAACAGAGTAGGATTGAGACCCTGCCCTTAAAAACAAATCCCAATGAATCTTGATACTCGAAAAGAAAAAGTATTGCTAGATACAAAACTTATATAAAACAAAATCAACAATAAATTGTTGAAAGAAAAAGGTATTACCAGCAATAAAATAAAGTTTAGTTGGCAATAAATGACCCGCCGGGGTTGATATGCCGTAAACCAACCAATACCTTTTTAAAGAACTTTCAAAAGACAAAATTTAAATGCAGCGTCAATTGCCATCTTTTTGAAACCTGTTCACCTTTTATCCTTTTCTCAATCCCCACTGTACCTTTTTTCTCACTGTAACCTACTGCGCATGAGTAGCGGTGTAGCGGATTAGAAATTAATTAAAATCAACTCTCTTCTTCACTTTTACAAAAATTCACAACGACGTGTGAAATCCTGGTTTTCCCAAATAAAAAAAGGATTGACCATGTGCTTAACAAAAAAGTCGAACCCAAATTTCGCAAGTAGGTGTTAAAATGATTTTTGACCAATAGGAGCGATTTGGAAGACTTGGAAGTACTTGGCGATCCAGTGTGAAATTCAAAATGAATATATAAATGACCTCGGCGTCAGTCAAGAGTCAAAGATGGGAGCAGCGAAGGAGAGACACATCAAAAATGTAACTTCAAGCGACCCAGACATTGTCCTCTTTCTCTTTCTCCTTATCTGTTTCAACAATTACTACTAGAACATTGTGTACGAACTCTCGATACCCTTAACTCAACTTTATCATTGAACGCGAACTCTGCCCATAATTTCTTAATGTTTCTAATTGAACATTAACTTCTACAACTTATGTTATTCCTCCTTTTAATAAATTTCTATTTTAACATTCAAAATGTATATTTTATTATTCCGCTCTTCTACACTAATCCACGTATTCCAACCTGCCGACAACCAACCTTCTTATGGATGATAATTTTGCATTTAAACTTGTAAGCTGTAGGGCGTTCGGTTATGTCTGACACAAGGCCGAATACAAGAAAAATTAACCAGCCCCCTATGCAACAGCGGTTCTGTCTTGATTGGAGTGAAATGATATCTATATTATATATGTATATAAACTCATCTATTCCAACATTAATATTTCTGTATCATATGGGGATTGATCCACCAAGGGAACATGAACTTTATTTTTTCCTTCTATCAAACTGGTATGTGTTAGGTGATCGCGTCAACCCGCTCTTCGTTCTCGCTGTGGATATCTCATTCCTCCAAGCGACTGATATCTCAGTCTGCATTTATTGATATTTTTTCTGGAAATAAAATTGATTTTAAACAATGAAATATTTATCTGTTTGTCATTTACATGACGCTTTTAGTAGAGCTACAAATACTAAGTGCAGCAAGCCTATTATTACAAAAATAAACAACAAAAAATAGAACTTAATTTCAGAAGGAAAAATACAGGAGGTCTGTAATAATAGTCTATAATAATAATCTTGACGAACTTACAGGAGTAATAGAAGGCTGACAAGGAGAATTCGATACTTAAATTGTGTGGAGGCGTTTTGTATGTAAGGAATGTTCATTTTGAACTTTCCGCAAAATATAAATGCGCTCGGCAGATTTGGGTTTTTTTGAATTAATGTGATACTTTGAATGTGAGTATAACGGCCGTTAAAACTTGTTTATGCTGAAAGAGAATTAATGCTTAGGGATTTGGGAGCGTGTAAGTAAGGAATGTCTTTGATGTGTTCGCTCCTTAGATCCGTAAGTAGTTTTTGAGACAGGGAAGAAGATAAGGAGAGGTGAAGGGAGGCGAGCATAGTAGCCGCTTGACTTAGGTCAAGGGGATATTGATTACACCCCCTCTCTCTCTCTCTCTCTCTCTCTCTCTCTCTCTCTCTCGCCAGTCCATGTGTGTGTCGGCCTGCGTCGGTCTGTCTGGCTTAGTGCTTTCTGTATTGGCTTTTTATTTCGACTTTTTGGATCACAGCAGATCATTTGGCGGTTCACACTTGTATTTGATTCTGGGTTCCCATTGGCTGATAAATAAAATTCGCGTAGGCTAGCGAACTGGAAATTTAATATTTAATTAATTTTTATTTTTCAACCGGAACATCTGCGCAAACCCGGATGCGCACCGTCGTGTTTTGGTCATTTGCTTTTTGGTTGTGAGAGCGCAAACATCCGGTCCATCGCTTTTGTTCGGTCGGTATCACCACAACCTACAGTAACGAGAGCAATAGCGTCCTCTTAGGGATGCTATAAATTCTCAGCTGTGGCAAGAAATATTCGGAATCATTACGAAGGTGGCGCTAATATTTTAACAAAGAAGTAACCTGACATATCCCTTTTGAGCCTTGATTGGAACAAATCCCAATACTTTGTTGTTCATATACACGTAGTTAATTAAAACATTAATGCCAAAGCTGAGATGTTATTTCTTAGACGTGTAGTCATGTTCTTATAAATGCGACATCGAATTTAGTAAACATTCTTTTCTTTTCTTTTCGAACAGTGGCAGGAGAATATAGTAGGTAACGACAGTCGAGTTATAGTGGGTATCTTATCTATTCTTTTTCTGGTTGTAGTGGGATTCCGTTCTAGTGAAGGGTAATCTGCGCGAACTCGGATGCGCACCGACGAGTTTTGGTCATTTGCTTTCTGGTCGTTAAAGTGCAAACATCCGGTCCCTCGTTTTTGCTCGGTCGGTATTACCACAGGGTAAGATTAAATTTCGGCATCTGGTTTCCTCATTACTTTTGTCAAATGAATAAACTCGACAAATAAGAAAAATTTTGATGTAAGTGTTACAAAACATGGTCTCTATAAGTTACGTTTTGTTTTCTTTGTCATATTTTCATTGTCATTTTACAGGTATCTTTTATTTTTGTACTTGCTTACGACATAATTCGCAGCTGCAATACATCGTAATATATAAATATTCAAGAAGAAACTTAAAATTACACATGGCTATTAATAATACGCACATTTAGTTTTGTGTCTATATTTGTAATTCTAGACGTATTTTAAATATTTTGATGTGATTACATAGGTAGGATGCGAATATCTATCAGTTTAATTACAGTAGTTTCTAGACTCTGTTTCGGTGATTACCGATTGGCTGTTCCCGTCACGGATTATGTCCGAAGATTGGCTCTGCTATGGTAAACACAAACACGTGACATTAACTTAGATCATTTTAATATGGGGTAGGGTATAGTACCAGATTGTGCAACTATCTGAAAGGTGGCACGAGAGATGAAAAGGTTAAGAATCGCGGGTCTGTTTGAAAGTATCGTAGCACCAGGCTACTCACCTCAAAGCTCTGTGGTTTACATCAGGTGACCATGATTCAACAAGTCGAAGACTAGGCTTATAAAAAAAACTGTGACATACACAGAGCGTATAAAAGCAGCAGTGTCAAAACGTTCTCTAGTAGCTGGCCTGTCCTAAGCGAAAGAGAACGGAGAATTTGATGCCGTTTCAGCGACCTAACTGATGCCGACGTCTCCAACCACTACCACTGCTACCACAACGTTTCCAGGACAAGAAACCGGTCTTCTCTCGGATTACTATAACTACCTTTTTCAGGGCAAAAGTCTATCTTACCGCAATATACACTAGCTCGATGCAGCAACTTCCAATGTAGAGTCCGGTTCGACAAGGCAGCGGCTTCCAGTGTAGTAACGTGACCTTCGCTTGCTATTATAGCAAAAGTCACGGTAGTAAGCAGTCCAGTTCGGCCCACAAGCGTTATTCAGCGCCGAACCACATTTCAACTCCGGGTTGATCAACTATTGTCTACTAACTTGGTCTACACGCGCATCGACGGATCGACCCGTACTTAGTCAACGCAGTCTATGCCACCAAACTGCGGTAACACCTGACGAACCAATGTAATCAACCCAGGGCGGCAACGACTAACAACTCAGCGATCATTCCCTGGCCTACAAACAGCTAGTCGGACGCACCGATCGACTCAAGCCAGCGGGCGGTGGACACCGCCAAGACCCTCGGGATAATAACAAGCGAGGGTCACGACACCGCTCAATCAACAGCACACCAACCCAAGAATTAAATTGTAACACAAGAGAAGTTGTCAGATTTTTGACAACTTTTGCCACTCAACCTCTTTTTTTTCTTTTTATCCTGTCACTTCCCCTTTTTCTTAAAAGTATGTATAGTCAGTTACCATAACCGACCATGCAACAAATTATGTGTTATCTTCCATGGAAAGTGCAGAAATGAACTACATTCCTTGGTTCTGCCAGGTCTAACCTTTATGGCTAGGACCCGGTATACCACTGACATTGTAGCAAACTACACATTTCCTCTGTATACCATCGGTGAGAAGCAAGTTCCATTCAAACACCTTCTTCCCGTGGACCAAGGCCTATGGAACAAACGCCCAAGAGGATGTTTCCTTGATCACTACATTCTTGATCTGTTCAAGTCTAGAGTCAATCGTTAACTTCCCCTTCTAACTATATAAACCAGCCCTTAACGTAACCTCGAGTGGCACTTGGAACTTGTACAGGGTGAAGCTCACGGTATAAAAAAATCGCATATTCAGCGTATTCATAATGACCGAAATAGGTTTTAAGATGGCAGAAAAAATGTATGGTATGTTATGGCTATTACTGCTGGGTTGATTCTTTCGCCTAAACATCCAAAACTTGTTAAATAGCTTTCGCCACTTAAATAAATAGGCAAAGATACTAGAGGGACAGTTTGGACACTGATTTTATTTTTTTTGGTTCTAAGGACCTCTTGTTGGGGAAATTCCTTCCCGAACAGTTTGGCACGTCTTTACCATCCAAAGTCCAACAGAGAAAGAGATCGAGTTTATTTTTGGCACCAGGTGGCCTCTTTTTGCGCATTCGTCAACTGTCTTTCCTGTCAGAGGTCTCCTGGGAGATTTTTATGTTTATTTTATTTCGTACTTTTATTTTGTATTTTTATTTTATTTCGTAGATTTTATTTTATTTTATATTTTTATTTTATTTAGTGTTTTTTCTTATTTTATTTCATATTTTTATTTAATACCTACAAATGAAAATAATTTACTCGTCATAAATAGTTCCGGGCTGGAAGATGAAAGTAAGCATTTGATGTGGTCAAGCGTGAGTTTGCCTTAACCAAACATGGCCGTTATCTCTGTCCGTGTTTTCGTTTTTTTTTATTTTATTTTATTTTGTTTTTGTACATAAAATCCGTTTCATTTGGGTTTTTTTTTCTCTTCGTAACTTTTTGGTTATTATTTTTGCCCCTAAATTTCACCCTGATTGGACTATAAATTTATTTATATTAAACAGCGTTTCACTCGGAGGTCTTCTTTATTAACCAAATCACTCGTTTTTTTTTCGAAATAGGGTGTTTCTCAACTTCTACGAGATTGATTTTTGCTTAGATCGGTTGCCAGGAGCTTCCCACACCAGAAAAATTACAACAAAGGAATTATTTGAATGAAAAAACACGTCTTTATATTAAGATATAATATATTTATTTGATTTACATGCCGTTTTTAAGGTTTGGAAAATCTTTTTAATAAGTTAGTCAACCACATTTTTCACTGTTCATATTTTTTTTTAATCGCCACAAAAAATTGAATTACTGGTAAATGTTTTGCAAATTCTTAACCGTAAATTCTAAACTTATCCAAGATATTTTCAGATAAAACTGGATTTGCGTCGTTAATAATTTCATGCTATTAGGAATTGGAGGAGGGAATCATTAGTAGTACGCGTTTTACTACAAGAAAACTGAATGCATGATTATCAGTAAAAAAAAACAAAACAAAATGGAGCCAAAAATGCTGGCTACAGTTCGGGGATATTAAAATCAAGCAATTACAGAAATTTAAATTGCTGGGAAGTGTTCTAACAGAAGACGGAAGGTGCGACACTGAGACCCGAAGGTGTATTGGCATGGCCCAGAATGCATTCCAAAAGCTAAGGAGAATATTGAGGGACATGAAAGTTTTGTTAGAAACAAAAAAAAGAGTATTAGATTATGTGATGTCTGTCTAGCATTCGATGCCATATTGAAGGACAATCTCATCAAAAATGAAGAAAAGATTTGAAGCAACCAAAATGTGGTTCTACAGATGGATGCTGAGGATACCATGGACCAAATATGTGAGCAACGACGAAGTTTTGGAAAGGATGGAAAGGAAAATGAAACTTGTACTTAACACCAGGAAAACACAGCAAAAGTTTCTGGGACATGTAACGAGGAAGGAGTGCCTGGAGAATGTAATAGTTGTATACTTGTGTAAAACAAAATTAATTCTTGTCAATGGCTAAAAGTACAGCCGAAAGCGCTCGAAAGTACAAAACCTTTGGACAATTCTTTTATAATATGAGTTCTGATAAGAAAAAAATCATAAGAACACATGAAAAACTATATAAAAAAAAATAATGATAATCCTTTGGCTGTATGTATGTATATATGTATGTACTAAATTTCTGTTTTTTTTTATTTCTTTTTTCTTTTTTTTTTAAATAACGAACGGATTAGTTAACTTAATTAGAGCTCATCGGTATTATTACATTGCATTGTTATTTTTATGCCTTTTTTTTACTTACAATTGAGTAGCATATTGTAGCATTTGAGAGATAATTAATGTTTCTTTGATTCGGCCTTGTGTCATACATAACCGAACTCCCTACAGCTTACAGGATTTATGCAGAATTATCATCGTCAGAATTATCAGAAGGTTGGTTGTCGGCAGGATGAAATGTGTGGAATAGTATAAGAATAAAATATACATTTTTCATGTTAAAATATAAATTCATTATAAGGAAAGAATAACAAGTTGTAGAAGTTAATGTGCAATTAGAAACATTATTAAGAAGTTTAGGGCACAGTTCGTGTTCAATGATAAAGTTATGGGTATCAAGATTTGTAGAAATTGTTCGTAGTAGTAATTGTTGTAAGAGTAAATGCGTACGTATGCATGTATTCAGTAGGAATGTCTTTGATTGGAGAAGTAGGAGTAAAAGTAATCAGCAGAAGAAAAGAGGAAGAGGACAAATATCCGGGTCAGCTTGAAGCTTCTCTCGTTATATTTTAGCTTGTTGTCTTTGCAGCTTTCATCCCGTGACTGACTCAGTGACTCTGATCAGAGGGTCTTTTTATTGTCATTAGATTTTCGCACCGACTCGCGAAGTCCTCAAGTCTTGCAAGTCTCTCCCATTGGTCAAAAATCAATTTAACACCTACTTGGAATTTTTGCGTTCAACTTTTTCTTTAAGCACATGGTCAATCCTTTTTCTATTTGGAAAACCAGGATTTCACACGTCATTGTGAATTTTTGTAAAAGTGAAGAAGGTTGATTTTAATTAATTTCTTATCCGCTACAGTATAATTCAAACTATAAATTAATGATCTTAATTCACTCAGCGAAACGCTAGTGTAACTGCTAATGGCGAGAAAACTGTGAAAAAAATGCAAATGTCTTTGATTGGAGAAGTAGGAGTAAATGGAGCAAGCTTGCCTCCCAGAGAGTAAAACACTACGCCTCCTTGGTCTCACACTTTCAGCGGACCTCAAATAGAATGATAATATCGAATCCATTGCTAAATCCGCTGCTATGAAAGTCGGTTCTCTGTGTAGGGCCCGGAAGTTTTTTCCGTCTAAATCTATCCTGCACATATATAAATCTACCATCCGCCCGTGCATTGAATACTGCTGCCATATCTGGTCGGGTGCCCCTGCTATTCTCCTCGGGCTTCTCGATAAGGTTCAGAGGAGGGTCTGTAATGTGATAGATACCGACTTGGCTGACCGCCTGCAGTCTCTCTCCCACCGGCGCGACGTGGCTTCTCTGTGTCTCTTCTATAAATACTTTCACGGCTTCTGCTCCGATGAACTTAGATCACTGGTGCCTCCTAAATACGAATTTGCACGAGAGACTAGATTACCAACTAGATCCCACCGCTTTACAGTGAAACCGATAAAATGCAATCGTAACTTCTACTCCAACAGTTTCTTTCCTCGCACTTCCCGACTGTGGAATTCCCCTCCACACGATTGCTTCCCCGACGGCTACAATCTCCAGGAGTTTAAATGTAAGATCAATAGACACCTCCTCACACACTAACCTTCTCCCATCTATCAAACACTGTTCCCATCTGCCCAACCCTCATCCTCGGTATCCTTACTCATCTGTCACCTTCCTCCTGACATTCCCTATGTCTAACCACTCCTTCTCTTTACCTTCCCATATGTAGCCCCATGCGCAATAGTGGCAGTGGAATGCCTTGCTTGGGGTGAGATGGATGATAAGAAGTTATATGGAATCAGATTCGAAGATTCCTGACTGAATAATTTCTGGCATAAAATTTATTTCTGTATTATTGGTTTTTGAATTTGTATTAAATTGAAAACTTTATTTATGTTGATTTTCTTGTCTGAAAACTGTGGATAGCACCCATAGTGTCTGCCAAGACTCCCGCTAGGTTGCACTTTTCAGGACTTTTTAGAAGACTTTTTTTTCTTTTTTTTTTAATCATTTCACCCCGAGCAAGGCGAAAACGCCACTGATGTGCAGGGGGTTACGTAAATGTAAAAAGATTAATTAGAAAAGAGTGAGGAGTACAAACTAGTTAGAAAGGAGCAATAGAAAGCAGGAGCGATGACAGATACATAGGTGGAGAGAAAGGGAAGGTTATACAGGGGTGGGGAGAGAGCTAGAGTCCAGTGGTTAGTAGATGAGTATTGACTTTGCATTTAAATTTCTGGAGATTGTAACCTTCAGGAAAGCAAGAATACAGGAGCGAGTTCCACAGGCGGGAAGTGCGAGAGAAGAAGCTGAAGGAGTAGAATTGTCGTCTGCATTTGGCTAACCTGACTGTGAATGGGTGGGACCCAGTTGCCAATCTGGTTGCACGAGTAAACACCTGTTGAGGAGGCATCAGTGACTTAAGTTCGTCTGAGCAGAAGCCATGAAAGTATTTATAGAACAGACAAAGGGAAGCCACATCTCGACGATGGGGAAGTGGCTGCAGTCGAGCCGCCAGATCAGTACCTATCACATTACAGACTCTCCTTTGGAGCCTGTCAAGAACACTGAGGAGAACAGCAGGGGCACCTGACTATAAATGGCAGCAGTACTCCATGCACGGACGGATGGTTGACTTGTATATATGGAGGATGGATTCAGGTGGAAAAAACATTCTGGATCGACATAGTGACCCAATCTTCTTAGCAGTAGATTTTGCTATGGATTCAATATAGTGGTTCCATTTGAGGTCTGAGGACAGGGTAAGTCCGAGGAGGCGTAGTGTATTATTCTCCGGGAGAATCGCTTGGTCCATGCTTATGGGAGGCAGGAGAGGTTGCCTGTAATGGTTGACAGACAACAGCTTGGTCTTAGATGAATTGAAGTTGACAAGCCACTTCTTGCCCCAGTTCACCACAGAGTGTAGATCCCGCTCAAGGTCAGCAGCGAGATTATGTCTGTCCGCCACGACAGGTTTCTTACTGGAGCGGGAGTATATTGTAGTGTCATCTGCGTAGATGCCTACTTGGGACTTGATCTCATCTGGGAGGTCGTTGATGAAAATAAGGAAGAGCGTCGGTCCCAGGATAGAGCCATGTGGGACACCAGCATTCGTGCTGTAGGACGAAGAGGCACGCCCATTCAGAACGACCTTCATTTTGCGGTTATTTAAGAAAGATTGGACAAAACAAAGCAAAAACTTCTTTGCACCGAAACGCGTCAGTCTCAACATGAACTTTGTCTCCGCTGGAGATTGTTTTTTTCCCCAATCGGCCGTCTACGAGATTTTAGCTTACATCACACACGTTAAAAAAAAAAACATATTCGTCTTCGAACTGTAAAACCGATGGTCTTCTTTTTCAGATTTGTATATTTACTTATATTATTTAATTAATTTTATCATTTTTTATCATTTATTTTATACTTTTTTAAATAATATCTCCACGGGTTAAAATTTATTCCTTTCGGAAATTTATATAAGAAAAAAAAAGATTTATAATGACTAAAATTTTTGTGCAGAAATAAAATATTTTTTTCCTGGTAGACAGTGAGAGAAGAGAAAAGGTCACACCTCTTATAATGAATATTAAAAAGAGGCAAACAGTAAACAAGTATAACTCGTGAAATTTGAAAGATACAAACATTTATTATAAACATATAAAACAATATGACAAATTACAAATCTATATTTAAAATTATGTGACTTCCGTCTAAGATAGCCATACGTTGACAGATAGAAACCAAATCTTGGAGAGAAATGCAAATGTGGGATAGGAAATTAAGAATTAAAACCAACCTTCACTTTTACAAAATTTCCCAATGACGTGTGAACTCCTGGTTTTGCCGCATAGAAAAAGGACTGATATCGTGCTTACAGAAAAAAGTCGAAACCGGATTTTTCGAGTAGATGTTAAATTGTTTTTTCTGACCAATGGTAGCGATTTGCAAAACCATAAAGACTTCGCATCCATTTCAAAAACATTTAGATTATTATAAATGACTTCGATCAGCGTCAGTCAGTCAATTAGAGATGGGAGCAGCGAGACGACAAGCTAAAATGTAACGGGAGAAACTTCAACCACGACCCGAACGTAAGGTCACGTCGCACCTTGTTCTCGTTCTCCTCGTATGCTGATTCATTTTTACTTTTTACCCATTCAAAGACATTCCTACCAAACAAACGCTCATACATACCTACATACGACCGCATAAACTCTTTCCAACAAATTACTACTACGAACATTCTACAACCCTTGATACTCTTAGCTTATTACTTGGTTCTTATTGAACATTAACTGCTACCTATTCTTCTTGTTCTTTTCTTTTAATAAATTTCTATTTTTACATGAAAAATATACATTTTTATTCTTCCACACTATTCCACACATTCCAACTTGTCGACAACCAAACTTCTGACGCCTACCTTCTTATAATTCTGGATAAAATCTGTAAGCTCTAGGGAGTTCGGTTATGTATGATACAAGGCTGAATTAATAAACATTACTTTTAATCCCCGACGTCCAAAGAACACGCACCCTATATCTTCACAAACACGTAAGGGGATACAAAGTGTTGACCATGCCACCATAGTTTATGGATATAGAATACAGCGCAGTACGTAATCTATTCAATGAAACAACGTCAAAGATTAACACTCACGAGTCAGATACTCTACTGAATCGGATTATATCGCGAATACTCGGGAAAATATGGCCGCCTTTTATACACGTCGCATTGAATATTTTGAGCCTTCTGATTGGTTAATTCTTCTATTGGTGAACTATAACATGAGTCAGTCTATTCCTGGCTCATGAGTATACAAAAGTATCCCCCACCCAAAAAAAAACTCCAACACAAAGTACAGTTGGTTTTTATTAAGGTGCGTAAGAACCCCGAGTAGGGTTTTTGCCAAAGTATTTTTCCCCCAAAAAAATCAGTTTATTCAAATTTCATCGATTGGTTGGTGAAACTGAGCAAAACATAGAATTTGCAAATCTCAACCAAAAATATTACTGATAACTTCAATAACACTAAAAACTGGGAAGATTTCAACACGCGTGTGGTGAAAAATTCTAGTTTAAAGAAAAAAAAGCTTACACAAAAATATCCATTCATGCACCTTTAAGGACAAGACAACGTAACAACTCATATAAATAATAGGGTCTAAAAAATGATTTACAATACACCTTTTTTTCAAATCTTGAAATGAAAAACATTTGAGAAAGGCGTTGTGGTGCAGTGGATATCTGCTCGAAACGAGAAAATCGGGGAGCCGAGTTCGAATTCCAGTTGAATTCCTTGCATTCACCTAATACCCTTGGGAGAGGTATTAATCCGTCTCTCCCCTCCAGTTATGGTTAACCCATAACTGGAGGGGAGAGACGGATTAATAAGACAGATTGGGTCCTATAGCCTTGGTTGGCAATCAGTCTACCGCAGAAAGTAATGGCAATCCACTGCAGGATAATCTTCTGCCTAGTCAGACATATCTCTTTAGCGACATGATCGCCCAAGCGTGTATTACGTGTGGCACTTAACTGACTGACACGAAAACTGGTGGTGTGGGGAGAAATTACTCTTTACACTATTTCGTCCACTGTTTCGGTTCGCAATTTCATTCACCTGAAGAAGGCCGTAGTGTACAACGGCCGAAACGTTGTGAATATGACAACAAAAATGAGTTCAACAGTCCGAACAATGTAAATAGTCTAAATAGTTACAATACCACATCTCAGAAATATAAACAGATAAAGAATGTACTTTTAGAAAAAAATGCACAAACAAATTGAAAAGTCCTATACATACTACCCTTGGGATTCTCAGGCTTTAATGATCTTTTTACAATGCCGTTTTGTTTTCTTTCTGCGTCGGTCCCACGTGGTTCACTGTTAACATTTAATGATCTTTTTACAATGTCGTTCGGCTTTCTTTCTGCTTTCAGATGAGTCTCCAGAAAGTTTTACGTTATCGTGAAATCTATTTTATCTGCGCAATTTTTTAGAATGCTGAACTATTTTTTACCTTTGTTCTGCTGGGGATTTTCATACGAGGAAGTTTAAAACCTTTTCGTAGTTAACAAGCTTTGTCCTTTCTGGATAATGTATCACACCCTGCTACCACAGACAGCAGGTTTCGTTTCTTATACCGCCTAACCACCTTCTGCCCGTTTATCCGCAGACCTGTTTTAAATTTCGTCAGAGATAACGATCTTTTGCAATGGGGTTCTCGTTTCTTTCTGCTTGAGTGCCACATAGTTCACGTGGGGTGAGGGGATGCTTTTCTTTTACGGCAAGAGTCTCCGAAAATTTTTCCATGATTGTGAAATGTGTTTTGGTGACATAGTTTTAAGAATGCCGAAACCTTTCCTCTCTTTGTTTTGCTGGCTACTTCCACACGAGCAAACCTAAAACCTTTCCGCAGCCAGTTTGTTCTGCTTCCTATATTACCTCCAAGTCCTTCACCAGCTGACTTCAGTCGCACGTGGTGTCTAAGTACCTTCTGACATTGACTTACCTTATTTATCTCGGGGGTAGATCAAACGAAACTCTACTTTAAATTGAAGATGGCGAAAGCCGCCCGTTATTTCTGACGGTCTTTTAGAGCCAATTCTAAATAAGGAAACATTTAAACACAAATGAAACATTCTTTAATAAATCGTATGGCTTTTTTTTTAATGCATTTATCAAAAATGTAAACGTATAAGACAAACTCAGACTATTTAACATTTATTTACTTACAATCTTTAATTATTTTAAATTAATTTATACTATTAGCAAAAATATATTGTCAGCAACCACCTATAATACGAAATATGTTTCGGCTTTAAATAGCCTGCAAATGTTTGATAAGCCTTAAAATAAATCAATTACATATTACTTTTTGTTATAAAAATACATTTTAATTTTAAAAATAACAGCAATACATTTTTATATGAAAAAGACCGACAATACATGACCAGCAATAAACATTATATGTAATTGAAGGCATGCAGTTGCGTTTAAAACATATTTAGCAGAAGTCATAAAATTATTTAGACTAGCATCATAGCCCGGTGTTGCCCGTGCAACTCAGAACATTTTTGTAGTGGAAGAAGATACCACTTTTTTTTTTCTTTTTTACATATTTTGTTTTTGTTTGAAAAAAAAAACATTTTTTTTTAATATTTCTTTTGCTTCAAAATTACGTTAAAAAATATTCACATTTTTCAGTTGATCAAATGAATTTTTAAAACGTCGGAATAAAAGGCTCTTTTTTTTTAAACTTTTAATAAAATATATTTTAGTCGCATTTGACACGTGTGATTTGATTTCTTTTAACAACCACCTTGGATTTTAGATGTTTTACGGAGTAAATGTAAACAATCGGCCCCATTGGCCAAAAAGTGGTAAAGGGAAAATTGCTGAACTTAAACTCAAAAAGTATGTCTCGACCTGCCTTCCCTGTAGATATGTGTCTCTCGAAAGTTTGAATGGCGTAGCTTAAAAAATGTAAACGTGGATAGGGAACAGTCACAGATTGCCTTTTATATGCATAGATTTCGGCATTAAATAACCTTTTTAGTGGTTGAAAAACTGCTGAAAATAAATCAAATAAACAACAATATAAACATACATGACATTAAACCATATAATATCATACAATTCCTTAAATCAAAAAGTATTCCAAAATAAATTAAAAACACAACATAAAACATATAAATCCGCTGCTAAGAAGGTCTGTTCACTGTGCAGGGCCAGGATGTTATTCCCGTCTGAGTCCATCCTGCATATACATAATTCTACCATCCGCCCGTGTACTGAATACTGCTGCCATATCTGGTCGGGTGCCCTTGCTATTCACCTCGGGATTCTTGACAAAATCCAACGGAGAATCTGTAATATGATCGATACCGACCTGGCAGCTCGGCTGCAGTCGCTGTCTCACCGTTATGACGTGACTTCCCTGTGTCTCTTCTATAAATACTTCCACGGCTTCTGCTCCAATGAACTTAGATCAATGGTGCCTCCTAGGTATGAATTTACACGAGCTACGAGATTAGCGACTAGGTCAATTCTTTTACAGTGAAACCAATAAAATGTAACCGCAATTTCTACTCTAACAGTTTCTTTTCTCGCATTTCCAACCTGTGGAATTCCCTTCCATATACTTGCTTCCCCGACAACTACAGTCTCCAGGAATTTAAATGTACGGTCAATAGACATCTCTTATCACACTAACTCGTTTCCATTCTCTCAAGCCCTTTTTCAGCTACTCCACCCCCATCCTCGGTATTCTTATCCGTCTATTACCCTCCTCTTGACATTTCCTGTAACTAACCCCTCTTTCTCATCACTTTCCTCTATGTAACCCCCTGCGCAACAGTGGCAGTAGAATGTCTTGCATGGGGTGAGATGATTAAAAAAATTATATCACCGCCTCTAAGGGCACCTCGGTGTAGTGTAATGAATAACAAGCTTGTCTTGCTAGAAACATTACAATTAAGTAGTGAGTTCGATCCTCACTGGGTGTCCCATATTTTCAGTTTTGTCCCACATCTAAGCTGCGCTTAGAACATTTTCATATCACCGCCTCTAGTAATTATGTCCACATAAACATCTACATTTATATAAAGCATAAAAATATCTCCACACGTGACAGTATTTGACGTAATTTTCAGTTAACAGTACAAAAATACCGTACTTTAAATTCTTTCAGTTGCTAAGGACATTTTGCTTTGTTATTATTAGAAACTTAGTTTGTAATAAGTTCATTTCGTTTTTTGACTTGGAAAAGTCCACATTGGATGAAACGCGTTGGCAACCAATACCGTTCATCTAAACTTATATAAGCCTAGGATTAGCGTGGTTGGTTACTGAAAATTGAACGCATTGTTGTTCGATGAGAAGGATTTTAAGGACCAGCTTTTACTAACTTCCGTAATTGACGGCGTCTGTGGTTGTTTTATTGGCAATAAGTAGTGGTCCCACCTTACTATTAGGGCGGTTACTGCTGATGATAGTAAGTGGCTCAACCAAGAAAGATTTACAGGGCAAACGTCACAATAATCTAGTGTAGAAAGGGCTAAAATAGGGAGATAGTGGAGTAATAGCTACATTTAGGGCAGAGTTGGTCTACTTATTAAGGAGGATCAAGCTGTTTTAGTTAGAGCTTGATAAAAAGGATGCCTTCTGAGGCAACAAACATGGTTGCTGAAATGCAAGCTGAAGAAGTAAAGTGTATCCCAAATTAATACATCGTTAGCGTCACATTGCCAGATGGGCGTACAGTGACTACAAACGACATCAGTCGAGAGGCTTTCCGGACTTATTTTCAGAATCCTTTTTACCAGGGAGCCCAGTCTGAGTCCAGCTCAGTTTGACACCATTTAGCTGTTTTTCCTCGCCTCGAGGTGACTGAATCTATTGGGTGCGAAGGTCCAATCACGGAAATCTGGTGTTCGTTAAAGCTTGTCTGCAGAAAAATATAGTCCTGGTACCGATGATCTCTCCTATACGATGTACTTGAGGCAATTGCACGTATCTGTTCCTCTGCTGGCATTCTCTTTAACCAATAAATGAAGAACGAGAATATTCCTGAACGCTTCACCAAATGTGTGATCAATTTGCTACGCAAGAGTAAATGCAGATGGGATAGAACTCCTAATTTTCGGCCCTTAATTAGGTTGAATACAGAGTTAAAGATTATAATAAAGATCTTAACCAACTATTTGCAGGTTGTTCTGTCTAGTCTGATTGGTGCCGAGCGGACCTGCGCTGTGAAAATTTGTACTATTCAAAACAACCTTCATATGGTACGCTTGATCGCAGAACAAGTCGACAGTGAAACCGAGCTAATCAGTTTAACATTCGATAGGGTTGACCCTCGATTTTCGATGTCTGATTGGTGCCGAGCAGACCTGCGCTGTGAAAATTTGTACTATTCAAAACAACCTTCATATGGTACGCTTGATCGCAGAACAAGTCGACAGTGAAACCGAGCTAATCAGTTTAACATTCGATAGGGTTGACCCTCGATTTTCGATGTCTGATTGGTGCCGAGCAGACTTGCGCTGTGAAAATTTGTACTATTCAAAACAACCTTCATATGGTACGCTTGATCGCAGAACAAGTCGACAGTGAAACCGAGCTAATCAGTTTAACATTCGATAGGGTTGACCCTCGATTTTCGATGTCTGATTGGTGCCGAGCAGACCTGCGCTGTGAAAATTTGTACTATTCAAAACAACCTTCATATGGTACGCTTGATCGCAGAACAAGTCGACAGTGAAACCGAGCTAATCAGTTTAACATTCGATAGGGTTGACCCTCGATTTCTTGCAGCTGACTATCGGTTGCCGGTTTTGGGCCGTACTTTAACACTTGGACCCAGCTTCTGTATGCATCTTCCGGTACGCTGGTGGAAGTGAATGGGGTTCGGTCAGTGCCTTTTGTATTGTATCGCTCCATTCGTCGAGCTTGTTCGCTTGCGACTTAGCTTTACGTTCTTGCATTAGATCCTTTCCTTCGGAATTTAATGACAAACCCGGTCTTACATCGACCACCTCGGCCAGATGCTCCACCTATTCTGACCAAGTTTCAGTTCTCCTGTCGAGGAGAGCCTAAATTGACGAAGTTAGCAAAGAAATCAGAGAGCACAAGACACTAACAGGGGCCAAATTTAATTGCGATAAGTCTGTTGGTTTGTGGTTGGGTGCGTTTCTCTTCCTAAACCTTTACTCTAGATGAACAGGCTGGTAATGATACCTGGCGTCTAGTTCAGTCCCGATCACCTCCTGCAAATGAATTGGTCAGAGGTGCAAGAGAAGAACGAGGTTGCAATTCGTCTCTGGTCCTGGAGGAATCTTTCCTTAATGGGGAGGACAGAAGTATATCTTGCACATCTACCCGATTCTCCTTTACTGACTTTCCGTACTCTCTCTTTCGTGTGTCATACTAATGACATTAGTAAGGCTCTTGTTGTCCTACTTGTAGGGTGAAAAGACCCCCCAAGCTAGTTCGGGAGATCTGATCACGCCACCCTTCTGAAGGCGGTCTGTGCATGCCTAGCATTGAGATTTGTCAATACACAATTGTTAGCAATTTAATGGGGAGGGCGATTTCTGAAAGCTGCACGTAAGAACTTTTTATCCCTGAGAAGTGTCCACTCGTGCGAGAAGGAGACCTCCATCTTTACTCTGAGGCTAGTGCTTCTTTTATCGTGAATGTCTGATCGCTCTCAAGCACCTCTTACGAGCGATAAAATGCCTTACGTCCGACGTCCAGACGTTGTCTCGTAAGGCATTTTATCTCGTGTTAATTGTGGGTCCGGTCATGATGATTTGATAAACAATATCGATCTTACGATTTTACGAGCAGAAGGCTCGTTCTATATGGCCTTTGGCGCCCAGGTCGAAATATCTCATTAATGATGATATCAATCACTTGGCTAGTGATTCGAAGGAACTTCTGGGTTGACAAGTCTTTTTCAGCAGGCAAGGAAAATTCTCCAAAATTCATTCACTGTGATAGAGATCATGGATCACGCCTTCTTTCATTGCAGTGTCGTAGTCTCAAGTTTGTTGAAGGTATCATGGTTTGTATGCTGAGCGGGAAATTGTTTGTCCTCGAGGCCAATTCTCTGCAGCAATGTTATACCACCGTTGACAAAGGTTAAAAACTGTGTTCTTTTTTTTGCTAGATGTTATGAGAATCGTGATATAGACTACACGCCAGAAGGAATTCGGAAACTTATCCCAAATGATCTTGTTCTTTAAGCATCAACTTAGATTCAAAATCAGGTCGGAAAGGCGGCGACTCTCTCTATAGGAATTTGGCAAAAGGTGGATAAGTTTTGCGCGTCTGTATCCAGTAAGATGGGCCGATTTAAAGTGAAATTTTGATTCCGTTTAGGCATTTCGATATTGCTCTAACAGTGTTTCATAACCTTTTTTGGGCCATGCCCCACATAATCACCTCTGAAATCCTGATGTCCCCCTCCCATATGTTGATATATAATTCTTATGTAAAAAGTAAACTCCGTTTTAGGTGATGCTTAAAACACCAATACTTTGATTTAAGATTTTATTTTAAACTTGACATAAAAGGGACGATAATGTAAGAATTATGACAACTAAGAATATCATAAGCAAAAATCGGCTATAATTTTATAATACAGCCATTTGGAAATCTAGAATATAGAAAATTACTTTTAATTAAAGTAATAAATGTACTTTTATTTCAGAAAAACATTTCTTAATGCCATGAACACAGAATATACGAAGAATTTGAAGATTTTGCAAAATGAAGTTCTAAAATTATTTTAAAATGCAAGTTATCCACCAGGTGGCAGTGCAATCGATGGTAATTTAAAAATCCAAGACAAATGATGAATGAAATATATGTAACATTGCTAAATTTTATTTATTGGAATGTTAGAGCTAATAGATCACAAGAACAAAGACTTTTATTCGCAAAACACCTAACAATCGAATTACCCGCTAAAAAATCAAATTGCGCCCCTGTGGAACATACGCCCCACGTTGGGAATCACCGCTCTATTTGTTTTCTTTGAAAGTTTACTTAGCTAGAGGATATAAGTTCATTGTCCTCTTATTCCTGCCCAAATTTTCTTCAGTTTAATTTCTCCTTAAATGTCCAGAGATGTTAGTTCTCTGGTGAATGCGGAACGCCTTTAGTATTTCGGGTGTCTTCTTCATATTTGTTGAAATGTCTGGAAGAGAGTGTATTTGGACGAATGAACGTTTTGCATTATTAAAATCCCTCATTGATTTCGTTCAGTTAACTAATGTTTCTGGCGTAATTAAGAAATTTTGGGGGTTGATGGATATTACTAATACTATTTTATTTACATTATTCGGACTATCGTCCTCATCTTTGTTGCCATTTGTACGACGTTTCGGCCGTTGTACGCTCCGGCTTTCTTCAGGTGCTAGGCATTTCGAACCGAACCCTTTATTACAATCACTGGGGTATATCATCCTCATTCCTTGCGTAGTAATGCCTCGACTGGAAGTCATGAGTTATCACCCCCTAACTCTGCAAGTTACTTGTTCACCACTGCTGTAGCCTGGTACTGAACTCCCAACTCAAGTCACAGGAACTAATCAATGTCTATATCCATTGGGTCATGTGTCCTTAAGTCATGACTTCCAATCGAGGCATTATTACACAAGGAATTAAGACCATATACCCCAGTGATTTTAATAAAAGGTTTGGTTCGTAATTCCTAGCACTTAAAGAAGGCCGGAGCGTACAACGGCCGAAACTTCGTACAAGTGGCAACAAAGTTGAGGACAATAGTCCGAATAATGTAAATACTGTAAATACTACCTCATCTCAGAAATATACACAAATACTATTTTCTTTATTTTTTGTAAATACTTTATCATATTGAAAATATTATAGATTTTTAAATTGTTTTATTCCCCTTCTCCTGCCAGACAAGAATTGTATATATGGGGACTAGTGAGGACTCCATGGAGATTCTGAGATATTATGGTACATGTAAGAATGGTGGGTGAGAATGCCCTGTTTGGGTGAAATAAAAATTTTGTGGAATCTTTAGGTCAGTAGTTGATTTGTAATTATACTTAGTCACAATCACTACCATTTTTTTCTTATTCCACTTTTGGCCTTGCGCCACACTTTCGTATTTTTACGAAAAACTGTTAGTGTCAGTCAAGATTCGATATGCGGATGACACAGTGCTGATAGCAGACACGGAAAGGAATCTGCAGAACCTTCTACAGAAGTTATCAAAAGAAATTAAAAAGAGAGGTTTGAACATGAACCTCAAGAAAACTGAATGCATGGCCATCAGCAAAAAGAGGAGACCAGTATGCCAACTGTAAGTTGAAAGTTGAAGAATCTAAAAAAAATTAAAATACTTGGGAAGTGTTTTGACATAGGATGAAAAATGCAACCCGGAGATCCAAAGACATATTGGCATGGCCAAAGACGCATTTCAGAAGCTAGCCCAAGTACTGAAAGACAAAAAAAATCTCATTAGAAACAAAGAAAAGAGTGCTGGACCGCTATGAGATATGCCCTTTTGTATGGAAATGAATGCTGGATGATCTCATCAAAGATGGAGAGGCTTGAGGCAGCAAAAATGTGGTTTTACAGAAGGATGCTGAGGATACCATGGACAGAGCACGTGTGCAACGATGAGGTGTTGGGAAGGATACAAACGAGAAGAAAACTGATAATAAATATCAGGAAGAGACAAATGAGGTTCCTGGAACACGTAATGAGGAAGGAGGTCCTGGAGAACTTGATACTCACAGGTCGGTTAAATGGAAGAAAAGACAGGGGAAAGCAGCGCGAGACATACTTGTTAGGTCTGAGCAAATGGTTGACAGAGCGGGACTTCGAAGAGATACCAAGAGAAAAATTACTGAGAGTGACAAGAGACAGAGCTAAGTGGAAGTCCACGATCGCCTACGTACGTCCTGAAGGGACACGGCACATGAAGAAGTAGTCAGTCAAGAGTATTTCTAACAGACGTCACGGTGAGTAACCTAAGCAAGGCTTAATATTATAATCGCTAGAAAGAACAACTAGTTGCTAAACAAGACTGGAGAGTCTTGTTTGTCCTTTATGATGAGAGTGAAATTTCCTATTACTGCGAAAATGTATGCCAACCTACTACAATCAATAACAGACTGAAGACGGTAAAATTAATCACAGTGGCCATACATTGTTTGCAGGAAATATTTTCTCAAAGGACAAGTAACGGAAAACCAGACTGATGACAATAGCTGCAATATAAACGGGTCGGGTTTCGTAGATGTATTAAATTACGGATTGAATGAGGTCTTCTGAACAAGATTTGCATTCAAATTGAGATGGATTAGCTGCATTGGAAGGTCGGCACAGTTTCCTATCAGATGATTAAGCTTGCTTTGCATTACTAATTTAATGACAAATATGACTTCTATGACTAATTTTTTGTTAGTTAACGAAAACTTTCAATCATTATTGCCACTTGTACAAACTCAATGCTTACGGCAACAGCACATTGAAACACCGATTTTTGTACACTTACCGAAGTTAAGCAACGTCGAGCCTGAATGGGTGACCGCTTGGGAATACCAGGTGCTGTAAGTTTGGATATGCACGTGATATAAAGGTCTTACGGCTACTTCATGTTGAGACACCGCTTTCTGTACGTTCACCGAAGTTAAGCAACGTCAAGCGTGATCAGTACCTAGAAGAGTGACCGCTTAGGTCTAGCAAGTGCTGTAAGCTTGGATGTGCTGGTGGTGTAATGAATAATGTCTCGGAAGTGTTTATAGGAGAGCCGAGTTCCATTTTCAGTTGGGTTTGTTATATTCCCTTACGCACAAATACCCCTGAGGAAAGGTAGGAATCTACCATTTCTCCCCCAGCTATGGGTTAATTAGTAAAACTTGTATCACTCAAAATAATTTTTTTTTTTTTTTATAAGCGTTTCACCCCGAGCAAGGCATGTCACTGCCACTACTGTGCAGGGGGCTACGTAGAGTGGAGAAAGGCTGGTTAAATATAGGAAATAACAGAGAGTGGGTGATAGGCGGGTGAGGATACCGAGAATGAGGGTTGGGTAGATGAGAGTGTTGTGAGAATAGTTGGGAGTTAGTGTGATAGGAGGTGTCTATTGACCCTACATTTAAACACCTGGAGATTGTAACTGTCGGGAAAGCAGACTTGTGGAAGGGAGTTCCACAGGCGGGAAGCGCGAGAAAAGAAGCTGTTGGAGTAGAATTTACGGTTACATCTTATTTGTTTAACTGTAAAAGGGTGGGACCTAGTTGCTAATCTAGTATCTCGTGTAAATTCGTGCTTAGGCGGCACCAGTGATCTAAGCTCATCGGAGCAGAAGCCATGAAAGTACTTGTAGAAGAGGCACAGGGAAGCCACATCACGCCGGTGTGAGAGCGGCTGCAGCCGGTCTGCCAAGTTAGTATCAACCACGTTACAGATCCTCCTTTGTATTTTGTCAAGAAGCCCAAGGAGAGCAGCAGGGGCACCCGACCAGATATGGCAGCAATATTCAATACACGGGCGGATGGTAGATTTGTATATGTGCAGAATAGTTTCAGGTGGGAAAAATTTCCGGGCCCTGCACAGAGAGCCGACTTTGCATACAAAATATTTCGACATTAAAAAGCGTATAGAGGTTGATATGTTGCTAAACAAAAACAAACTTTCTAGTAGAACCTGATGTATATACACACACACATACACATAAAGTATATGTATAATTAATCTTATATATCAGTTGCGAAGGGTCAATTTCGAGAGAACTATAAAAAAGATATAAAATCAGTAAATAACATTATTTACATTGCTCGGAGAGTTGTCCTCATCTTTATTATCATTTATTCACCGTGGATAAAAGACTTGGTTAGATCCAGTGACTTGACCCAAAGCGTTTTGAGCTCAATACCTGGCTACAGCAGTTGGGAACAAACAATTTAGAGTTTTGAGTTATAGGGAGATAACTACATGAAATACGGAGGTGGCATGACACATCGAACGAGATGTACCCCAATGATCAAAATAAATGTTTTGTTTAAAATTCCAAGAACCCGAAGAAGGCCGGAGCGTACAACGGCTGAAATGTCGTGAATGTGACAATAACGATAGACAACTGTCCGAACAATGTTAGTTAAGTACCATACGTGATACACACTTTGGGCGATCGTGTCTCGATGACTGACTGAGCAGAAGATTATCCCACTGTAGGTTGCCATTGCTTTCTGCTGTAGACTGGTTGCTAACCAAGGCTAAAGAACCCAATCTGTTTCATTATTTAACCAATAACTGAAGGGAAAAAACGGATTAATACCTTTCCCAAGGGTATGTGTGCGTAAGTGAATGCAAGGAATTCAACTGGAATTGGAACTCGGCACCACGACTTGTCGTTCCGAGTCGATATCCACTGCACTACAACGCACATCCGAACAATATACTAAATACTAACTCATCTCAGAAGTATGCACAAATACAGTAAATAACAATAAACTTGTTTATAAGTTCAATCCTTCATTTTGCTTTGGCAAATTCGTCGGTCACTCTGTCGTCAAAAGTATCAGTACCTTGTTTTATCCATTGCTTTTTAAATAGTCTTCTTGTTTAATCGGCCTTAAGCTCTCAAACTAAAATAAAGTAAGTATTCCAATAAAAATATTCAACAAAATAACATCTGTGGTGATACAGACCGATCAAAAACCGATGAACCGGATGTTTGCTCTTTCACGGCCAAAAAGCAAATGACCAAAACTCGACGGTGCGCATCCGGGTTCGCGCAGATGTTTCGGTTGAAAAATAAAAATTAATCAAATATTGAATTTCCATTTCGCGAGCCTACGCGAATTTTATTTATCAGCCAATGGGAAGCCCAGAATCAAATACAAGTGTGAATCCCCAAATGATCACCTGCGATCCAAAATGTCGAAATAAAAAGCCGATACAGAAAGCACCCAGCAGACAGACCGACGGTGACAGGCGAGAGTAATTAATATCTCCTTTGACCAAATCAAGTGGTTGCTATGCTCGTCCCTTCAACTCTCCTTCCTTCTTCCCTGTCTCAAAACTACTTACTGACCTAAGGAGCGACTACATCAAATACATTCCTCATTTACACGCTCCCCACATTCCTAAACCTTAAATCTCTTTCAGCATATTATTTGCCATGAACATCTTAACCTCCGTTGGACCTATGTTCAAGTATTACTTTAATTGTAAAAACATTAATTGATATGTGTATATAAAAAATGTTATTTTCAACTCAATTTGCTTTTCTTGATTTTATAATCATTTTATGATTTATAGGGGGCTATCTTCAACAAGGCCAAATTCCGTCAATCTTCAACAATACACAACTACCCTTCACTAGAACGGTCTCTCCACTATAATCTGGAAAAGAAAGGATAACCCGCTATAAAACTTTAATGGGAAATAATTTCAAAGGAAATTAAAGATTTACAGAGGGGGTGGTAAAAAACCTGAAACATAAAAGAAAAAGATGAGGACAATAGTCTGCATATAAATAATACAAATAATGATGATTTCTCATCCTAGAAAATCAGACAGAAATGAATTTTTGTTGCTGTAAATAACATTTAATATAAAATTCCGTTAACCTGCAACAGTATACAACTACCCTTCTCTAGAACGGACTTCCCCTACAATCAGAAAAGGAATAGATAATCAACCTACTATACATCCTTTACACATTTTCATTGATTAGGCTAAAATAAATGTAAAATAAAATAAATGTAATTGCTAAATTACATCATTTAGCAATCTCTATAGTTTATAAACCAATTAAATTGCCTCACTGAACATTTTCCATAATTTATTGTGACTTTCAAAATCAGTTTTCTTAATTTTAACAATTTTAAAAAATCTAATAATATTTTAGTAAAGAAAAGATTTGTATCTCCCTCTCTCTCTCTATCTCATACTAGCAGTATAGCCCGGCGTTGCTCGGGTGTAATGAAAGCTTTAAAACTAATCCATGGTCCTGGAACTCAGACTCTTTGGACGTTGGCACGAAATACTAAAAAGCAATAGTTGTTTCCAGTTAAAGCGAAACCGTAGACTGAAAGAAAAATGAATGGATGTAAGTCAAATTTTGATTTCCTGGTATTGATATCAGATAAGTTTTTTTCGTCGTAAACTGAATTTTGAAGGCTAAATAAGTCCTCTGAGTAAATGGCATCATGGCTGAAACTAAGTACTACAATTATACCTACTTAGAGCCAAACCCGAAGTAAAAACTAAAATAAAAGGGCTGATAAAAATACAGACATACAGACAGATAAATAGACACACACACAAACACCTTGCCTTATATATATATATATATATATATATATATATATATATATATATATTATCGATTTTCTGCAGTATTGTAAAAACCGCAACCTTGAAACTTCTGAATATCGTTTATGTCTTTGTCTATGAGTGTATCAAATTTGATTAAAATCGGACCACTCCTTCTATCACCCGATTTTTTCGATTATCGATTTTCGATATTTATCGGGGGTACCTCGACACAAAACCTAGCTAAGAACACTTGCAGACGCTTATAGTACAACTGTGTAAATTTTCAATAAGATCG
Organism: Ascarosepion bandense; assembly: GCA_037127315.1. NCBI lineage: Eukaryota > Metazoa > Mollusca > Cephalopoda > Sepiida > Sepiidae > Ascarosepion > Ascarosepion bandense. Next base: position 2,081,523 of record JBBBDQ010000499.1, read on the forward strand.
GTTCAGCCGTTTCAACGGACACACACACAAACACACACACACACAGAAACAAAGTTCCATTTATAAATAAGTTTAGATTAGATTTAGATATAATTAAATTAATTTTGCCGAAAGCATGGGGCACCCAGTGGGGCTCGAATTCACTACTTAATTCTAATGATTCTAGCGAGACAAGCTTGCTAACCATTACACCACGTCGAGGTGACTCAGGAAGGGTAAATTTAAAGTTCTAATTTGCATCAACCAATCAGGTGTAATCGATTTGTTATAAAAAAAAAAAAGAAAGAAATCAATCTTCTTTATTAGAATTATGATTTTTTAATTACTTAAAAATAGGAAGTTATGGAGAGCTTTGATCACCCACATGCTGAAGCATTGAATGGCTGAATTTGCTGTTTTCAATAATATTACTAAGATCATCTTATTTTGCATTTGCACATATACAAATCAACCATTCGTCCGTGCATCCAATACTGCTGTCATATATGGTCAGGCACCCCCGCTGTTTATCTCAGTGTTTTTGACAGGCTCCAAAGGAGAATGAGTAATATAATAGGTACCGACTTGGTGGCTCGACTCCAGCCACTTTCTCACTGACTGGACGTGGCTTCCCTCTGTCTGTTCTATAAATATTTTCATGGCTTCTGCTCCGATGAACTGAAGTCACTGGTGCCCTCGCCACAAGAATTTACTCGTGCAACCAGACTGGCAACTGGATCCCACCCATTCACAGTTAGATCAACCAAATGCAGCCGACAATTCTACTCCAGCAGCTTCTTTTCTTGCACTTCCCGCCTATGGAACTCTCTTCCATATTTTTTGCTTTCTTGACGGCTACAACCTCCAGGAATTTAAATGTAATGTCAATACCCATCTCTTAACCACTTGAATCCAGTTCTTTCTACTTCACCCTGTATATCTTTTCCTTTCTATCTACCTTTGCAACTATCATCACACCTGTAATCCCATCCGTCTCTTGCTCCTTTCTCTGAAACGCCATGTAACTCGTTCGTCTTTCTCTTTATTCTCCTCATATCTAATCATTTTCTCTTATGTATCCCCCTGCGCATCAGTGGCATTACCGCCTAGCTTGGGGATAAACGATTAAAAAAAATCTTTTTTCAGTATTAAGATGAGAGCTTTTGTTCTTTTTCTACTAATTTTCTAAGTTTTACCGAGATTAATTCTCTACACTACGCGACTTCTTTTTTATTTGGACTGAGGTGCTAACCCGGAAGACTGCAATAATGAAATTTGTTTCAACTAAAAAAAATAGAAACAGATAAACATGCATAGGGATAGGGAGACGTGGAAAGCCATGATCGCCTACGTCCCGAAGGGACATGGAAAATAGAAGATATGATCAAATTTCAAATATTAGTTAACTGACAAATTTTGTTAACTCTCATGGAATGTGTTGTGTCGATGTTTTGCAAAAGAATGTCCCCCACACTTCATGTACGTCACCCGGCGGGTCAACGTAATCTGTGGCAAATCATTCTTCTTTATATCCCAGCTATTTTCGGTAAAATGTTCGTGTATTTTAAGGAGTCAGTCAGTCAAGTGCCATATGGGAAACACGCTTGGGCGATCATGTCTCGAAAGAGACATGACTGACTGGGCAGAAGATTATCCCGGAGTAAGTTGCCATTGCTTTCTGAGGTAGACTGGTTGCCAGCCAAGGCTATAGAACCCAATCTGTCCTGTTATTTAGCCCATAACTGGAAGGAAGAGACGGATTAATACTTTTCCTAAGGGTATTTGTGCGTAAGTGAATGCAATGAATTCGACTGGCATTCGAACTCGGCTCCCCGATTTCTCGTTCCGGGTTGATATCCACTGCACCACGACGCACATCCTAAGGAGACAGATCGAAAATGACGGCAGGTATGTTAGAAATCATAGAGCAGAGTATCCCGGTTAGTTGAGTCGGAGGGTTATTCTTGCTGATTTATTTATTGGGACTTTGGGAATAAAACAAACTGACTCAAGGGTATAAAATAATATATTTTTATTTACTTTATTCAGGATGCGTTCTATTCAGGGTAACAAGATATTTGTTTATAAGGCGAATATTAGTAGTAGCTTGGAAAAAGTTTAGTAATGTCAATTTTGATGTTAGACCGCGCTAGGAGTAGTAGTAAAATTAGGTCACTAAAATCTATTGTTTTTCTCGATCCTAACCATGGCAGAAATATCATTATCATTAGCAGATTTACGCATGGCTGGTTTCTTCGTTGGTAGCATCTTTTTGAGCTGTCCATTTCTGCCAACTCAGAGGTTGTAGCGTATACACTTTTGACTTTGATCCGAGATTCTGGTGGAAAGTTTGTGTTCGGCTAACATCAAAAGTCTCTTCGTGTTAATTGTTTTCTTTTTTGATTAGTCAATATTATTTTATTTTCCTACGTTCCTTTTTTTTTTTCTATTTTTTATAATGGAGGTTCGGCATGGAGTCTCCCCGATTTTTAGCAGTTTTCAGTCACAAATAAATATGTTCTGATCCTGCAAACGTCCGGCACTTTTCGGCCGGGTAAAATCTTTCAGTCTTCGACTTTTTATTTGGCGCTTGCCTTCTTGTTAGTTGAGAGAGAAGTATAGCAAAAGAATTTCAGAGAGAGAGAGAGAGAAATAAGCTTTTAAAGAAAAGCTCAAATAACTTATTCTTTTTTGTTTATTTATTTTTTTGTTTGTCTGTTTATTTTATCTTTATCGAGACACACAATAAGCCACAAAAATCCCCCCTTGTGGTTGTATTAATACCTTCATCTCAGACATTAAAAACTATAAAGATCTTGTCATATTGCTATGAACTCTTTCAACTACCAAAGGATATTGTAATTGATGAAAAGTGTGGGTTGCTAAAAGCGCTGGTAGTCCTGGGTATGACGATAAACTGCCTCTGGCCTCAAGTCTTCTTATCGAAATATTGGAGGTTTTGAGGAGCTTCGAACCACCTCTTAATTGCTGTTGCCCCCAAGTCCGCCCTGATGCGGGGTGGTAGCACCTGTTACCGTCCCAGCTATGATCAAACAGGGAATATAAAAGCAAAACACTATGAAAGAATAAAAATAGTGTCGATAAAGTTAGTGCGCACTTTAAAGTTATAATTTTTTAAAGTGTACACTAACTTTATGGACACCCTGTATATTATTATTATAGAATGACCAACAATACATTTCATCTGTAGTTGAAGGCATACAGTTAGATTTAAAATATATTTATTTGGCGCTGTAAAATTGTTCAAAATAATTTGATTTCAGCATCCTGCGCATTTACAAATCTACCATCCGCCCGTGCATTGAATACTGCTGCCATATCTGGTCGGGTGCCCCTGCTGTTCTCCTCGGGCTTCTCGATAAGTTTCAGAGGAGGGTCTGTAATGTGATAGATACCGACTTGGCAGACCGCCTGCAGTCTCTCTCCCACCGGCGAGACGTGGCTTCCCTGTGTCTCTTCTATAAATACTTTCACAGTTTCTGCTCCGATGAACTTAGATCACTGGTGCCCACTAAATACGAATTTGCACGAGATACTAGATTAGCAACTAGATCCCACCCTTTTACAGTGAAACCGATAAAATGCAGCCGTAACTTCTACTCCAACAGTTTCTTTCCTCGCACTTCCCGACTGTGGAATTCTCTTCCAAACGATTGCTTCCCCGACGGCTACAATCTCCAGGAGTTTAAATGTAAGGTCAATAGAGACCTCCTAACACACTAACCTGCTCCCATTCTATCAAGCACTCTTCCCATCTGCCCGACCCTCATCCTCGCTATCCTTACTCATCTGTCACCTTTCTCCTGACATTCCCTATGTCTATCCACTCCTTCTCTTTACCTTCCCCTATGTAGCCCCATGCGCAATAGTGGCAGTGGAATGCCTTGCTTGGGGTCAGATGATTGAAAAAAAAAATTAAATAACCCAGAGAAGTTGATAAGCCACTAAACAAAATCAACCAACCAACAATGCTCGCGAGGGGACTTTTTAAATAGGCATTTTTTGCAGATCTTGCTTTCAGATGTCGAACGTGGATAAAGTGTCCTTAACTGGGGTAAAGTGTCCTTAACTGGGGTAAAGTGTCCTTAACTGGGGTACGTTCATGTTCATTGTTTTCTCTCTTTCCTTTTTTGTATGAAGAAGTAATTCTTCCATTGCGTGTTTCTTTTCAGACGTCGGCGGTCATCAGTGAAGCTATAGGGTGTGTCGGTCATGTCTGATACAAGGCCACTTCCAAACATAGCTGTTAATCCCCGCATTTTAAAGATGTCATAAAGTTGTTGAAAAATAAATAAGTGGAATTTTGTTTGTTGAACATTAACATAAATGTGTAAGAAGAATAATCATGTTCGAAGAGAAAATGTATATGATTGATTTGCAAAGTGAAATGTAAGTATTTAAAATGTCCGTTTGTTATCAAGTATAAGATAAAGCAAATGGGAATGTTGGGAATGGATCAGTAAGAGGAATCAACACACGAGAAAGAAAGAGAACGATGTTCGACGCGACCTTACGTCCAGATCGTAGTTGAAGTTTCTACCGTTACATTTTACTGTGTCATCTCGCTGCTTCCATCTGACTGACTCATTTATAGTCATCTAGATTTTTTGCACTGGATTGCTAAGTTCTTTCTGGTCTTGAAAATCACTCCTATTGGTCAGAAAAACAATTCAACATCTACTCGCGAAATCCGATTTCGACTTTTTCTTTAAGCACATGGTTAATCCTTTTCTATGCGACAAAACCAGGATTTCACACGTCATTGTGAATTTTTATAAACGTGAAAAAGTTGATTTTAATTTCTAATTTTCTATCTCACATGTACACTCTCATATACGCATTTTATTTTAGTTTTGCAGAATAGTTCACTCTGTACAAGGCCTAAGGGCCACTCGTGGAAGTGGATTACGTTAAGGGGTAGTTTATATGAGTAGGAGGGGAAGATAACAGTTGACTCTAGACTTGAACAGGTCAAGATTGTAATGATCGGGGGAACATTGGAGAGTCTGTTGGGAGTCTGGTCCATAAGGTAATGGGTTTGTTAGAAGAAACTGTTTGAGTAAAACATATTTCTCACCAGCAGAATACGGGTAAAGCAGGGGTGGTTTGAAACTAGGTAACTGGTATGGCGGGTTCTGACCGCGAAAGTCAGGCCTGATGGAACCAGGTGATGCAGTTCGTCCGACCACTTTCCATCGAATCAGCAATATAGCAGTGACAGGCTCACCAAATTCTGCCTGAGAGAAAGAGGTTAGAGAGTGGAAAACAGTTTTTCTCCCACAATGACTCAGGGACGCTTTTGATAGGCTTAAAAATCAGGCCTAGGCTAATCCTGTCTAGATATGGTAACAGTACTTCCTTTTCGACCTGATCTGGTTATTATAAAAGTAGAGAATATCCTAAGGAGTTAGGTACTTCTGGCCCCGGCCTTCGGGCTGGGGTCGGGAATGACCAAATTAAGACCAGTTTTAAGACCAGTTTAGACCGGTTTTGAACCTATCCACTGTGGTGGATAGGTAATATTTTGACCAGTACCTGGGCGTACGCGCTCAGGTTCCCCATGTTAAAAAAGACCTTGTGTCACATCTCTCTCAAGTGGGGGAGAAGAGTAAATACCTACTTACAGAAGTGGTATTGGGCGCCGATCATTTTACTTGCATCTTTAGAGATGTATTGTATAAAATAATTCCACTTTAGTTCGGGTGTGAGTCTTAGGCCCAATATACGCTCAAGGCACGGGGCTTCCTCGTGCGGACCTCCGTTCATTGTGACTAGGGGTAGTCTGATCGGCGATGATGAAATGTAACCAGCCAGTCGAGCACCCACCGTGAAGTTTGTGTTCGATCGAAAAAGAAGTCAGGAGCCAATCTCTGATCGTCAAGACTTTTGGAAGCGCGCCTGTATATTGTCGCATCATTGGTTTTAATGTTTCACCCTTTCGTTAAATTTTTATCCCTATAATCCTTTTGTTTTCTTTTGTTAACTTGCACAACGCTTATTCTTTATTCCTTATTTTTGTTACTCGTAACCCCGGTTTAGGATGTGCGTTGTAGAGCAGTGGATATCGACTCGGAACGAAAAATCGGGGTGCCGAGTTCGAATTTCAGTTAAATTCTTTGCATTCATATACGCACAAATATTCTTGAGAAAGGTATTAATCCGTCTCTTCCCTCTAGTAATGGGTTAAATAACAGGACAGATTGGGTTCTATAGCCTTGGCTGACAACCAGTCTACCGCAGAACGTAATGGCAACCTACTGTGGGATAATCTTCTGCCCAGTCAGTCGTGTCTCTTTCAAGACATGATCGCCCAAGCGTGTATCACGTATGGCACTTAACTGACTTAACCCAGGTTTAATCGACGCGAATTCCTTCTTCTCTGGACATTTTATTCTTGATTCCCAGTTCAAGCTGCTAAATAAGCAACATGAATTAGAATGGATGTGCGTTGTGGTGCAGTGGATATCAGCTCGGAACGACAAATTGGGAAGCCGTGTTTGAATTCCGTTGAATTCTTTGCATTCACTTATGCACAAATACCCTTGAGAAAGGTATTAATCCGTCTCTTTCCTCCAGTTATGGATTAAATAATAAGACAGATTGGGTTCTATAGCCTTGGCTGGCAACCGGTCTAACGCAGAAAGCAATGGCAATTTACTGTGGGATAATTTTCGGCCCATTCAGTCATGTCTCTTTCGAGACATGATCGCCCAAAGCATGTATCGCGTATGGCACTTGACTGACTAACTGATTTAGCAGTCATGGAATAAATATGTGGGCATTGCGGTTGTTATGATTGATCCTGTTTTACTCTTGTTTTAGGTTAGTAAAATATAAAATTTACATCTACACATCATAACAAAGTGAGACACAAATATATATATATATTTTAATCATATCACCCCGAGCAAGGCGGTAACGCCACTGATGTGCAGGGGGCTACGTAAGAGTGAAAAGATTGGAAAAGAGAAAGCCGGAAACCACATTCTAAACAGAGATCAAGGGATGAGCCTCTACACCTGTACAATAGACGTGGGTGGAGTGTGAACCGGGCGATAGTTTAGTCTATCTACTCCAATTGAAAAAAAAAAGAAAAAGAAAAAAAAAAGAAAAGTAAAAAGATTGGAAAAGAGAAAGCCGGAAACCACATCCTAAACATGGAACAAGGGATGAGCCCCTACACCTGTACAATAGACGTGGGTGGTGTGTATATATATATATTGTCGTACATTGTGCAGTGGATATGGGATTGGAAAAAAAAATTGGAGAGTTCAAATTCCAGTTGAATTGGTGGCATTCACTTACACACCAATAATAGAAAGGTATTACTCCATCTCTTCTCCCTCCAACTATGGGTTAAATAGCAAATAATTTCTATCAGTTCCATCTGTTACTGTCCCAGCTATGTGCAAATGATTTCCACTCAAACAAAAAAAACACTCTGAAAATATAAAAATATAATTCATTGTAAAAATATCTGCAATGCATTTTTATATAAAAAAAGTTGCCAACAATATATAGTTATAGTAAAATTACCAACAATACAATTTTAAATGACAAACAATAAATTTTATCTATAGTTGAAGGTATAAAATTATGCTCAAAATATGTTTAGTTTAAGCAATATAATTGTGTTCAAAATACTTAGATTTTGGTATCAAAAAACCCATAGATAGATGTTGACAGGTGAACAAACAAAATCAACCACCCAAACAATCAACCTGAACGAACTCGTTCATGACATTAATCCATATGGTATTATATAATTTCTTAATGAAATCAAACTGTATTCTAAAATTTGACTTCAACAAAACTACAACATAAAACACACATATCACTATCTCTAGTAATTATGGCCACAAAAACATTTATCTGCACAAAAGCTGAGTATCATCTACCATGTATTCAACTGCAAAAGCAGGATAACATACATCATATTTGTATTACTTCCGAGCTCCAAGAAAATTTAATTTCAGTGTTTAAATGACCCGCAAGAAGCTGATATGCCGTTAAACAAATCAAAACAACTACTACCTGAAGGAGAATTTTTTCCCATGTCTACGGAAGGTGTCAGCTATATATTCTGATTTCAAGAATACAGATGATCACTCAACACGCTCACAATATCAGCCAACCAGTTTCATTAGTGTCATCAGCAAACTGATTTTAGACTATTATCAACAAAAAGGCTGCTGATATTTGCACAGAATATGTAGAGCATTGCTGTAGCTTTCCCATTTTGACAGAGTTCAAAGCTGACTATACAGACTTGAGGGTGAACTGATTCACATCCTACAACTTCTTTCTTACAGATGAAACATCTGATGAAGTGCCATCATTATTTCTACCAGACCTAACCTCACAGCTAAAACCTCCATGCCACATACACTGGGATGAATCAACCCCATTTCTTTGTAATTCGGCTTATGGTCTATCACGTTAAATACACCAGTTCTCACTCAATCACCGAAGTTAAGTAATGTTGAGCCTGGGCAGTACTTAGATGGGTGACTGCTTGGAAATACCAGGTGCTGTAAGCGTTTAGTGACGGATGTGCGTGCTTACGGCCATATCACGTTGAATACACCGATTCTCCCTCGATCACCGAGGTTAAGCAACGTTGAGCCTGGTCAGTACTTAGATGGATGACCACTTGGGAATACCAGGTGCTGTAAACGTTTAGTGACGGATGTGCATTGTGGTGCAGTGGATATCAGCTCGGAAAGAAAAATCAGTGAGCCGAGTCCAAATTCCAGTTGAATACCCTGCATTCCCTTAAGCACTGGTACCCTTGGGAAAGATATTAATCCATCCCTTCTCTCCAATTATGGGTAAAATAACAAGGGTAGGACTTGGGGACCCTGCTCTTAAAAAAAACAAACCCCAATGAATCTTGATACTCAAAAAGAAAAATGTATTACTATACACAAAAACTTATATAAAAACAAAAATAAATTGTTGAAAGAAAAAGGTATTACCAGCAATAAAATAAATAAAAATTTAGTTGGCAATAAATGACCTGCCGAGGTTGATTTGCCATAAAAACAAAACAACCAACCAACATTTGTAATTCATGACTAAGGAGGAAATTTTATTCAGACAGCTTGAAAAAAACCCACTGTTTTGTAGAACAGATGCCCAAGAGGATGCTTTCTTGAACACTGCACTCATAACCTCATTTTCATATGTCCTCTACACAAACTGAAGTGCATATACTGCACTTCTTACCTCCTTCTGTTACCGTCCATACAGCAACTACTTTCAATAATCCTCTACTTTAAGTGGCTCTTTTGCCTTGTAATAAGGAAACATTAGTTAAAAATAACTGTATTAATTACTAATTTGATTACAGCATTGTATTTGTCCTAACCACAAAATTACCTTGTTGTAATTAACCCCCAACAAAAATTACCATGTTTACTTAGCATCTCAACAAGAATTACCAAGTTGCATTTAGCTCCCCACAAAAAATTGCTATGCTGTTCTTACCTCCACAAAAATTAACATGTTGTAGTTAGCACTCTCCTAGAAATTACCATGATGTTCGTATATATACAAAATTACCATGTTGTTTTTAGCCCCACAAAAATTACCATGTTGTTTTTAGCCCCACAAAAATTACCATGTTGTTCTTAGCCCCACAAAAATTAACATGTTGTAGTTAGCACTCTCCTAGAAATTACCATGATGTTCGTATATATACAAAATTACCATGTTGTTTTTAGCCCCACAAAAATTACCATGTTGTTTTTAGCCCCACAAAAATTACCATGTTGTTCTTAGCCCCCAAAAAATTACCATGTTGTTTTTAGCCCCACAAAAATTACCATGTTGTTCTTAGCCCCCAAAAAATTACCATGTTGTTTTTAGCCCCACAAAAATTACCATGTTGTTTTTAGCCCCACAAAAATTACCATGTTGTTTTTAGCCCCACAAAAATTACTATGTTGTTCTTAGCCCCACAAAAATTACCATGTTGTTTTTAGCCCCACAAAAATTACCATGTTGTTCTTAGCCCCACAAAAATTACCATGTTGTTTTTAGCCCCACAAAAATTACCATGTTGTTCTTAGCCCCACAAAAATTACCATGTTGTTCTTAACGCCACAAAAATTACCATGTTGTTCTTAGCCCCACAAAAATTACCATGTTGTTTTTAGCCCCACAAAAATTACCATGTTGTTTTTAGCCCCACAAAAATTACCATGTTGTTTTTAGCCCCACAAAAATTACCATGTTGTTCTTAGCCCCACAAAAATTACCATGTTGTTCTTAACGCCACAAAAATTACCATGTTGTTCTTAGCCCCACAAAAATTACCATGTTGTTCTTAGCCCCACAAAAATTACCATGTTGTTTTTAGCCCCACAAAAATTACCATGTTGTTTTTAGCCCCACAAAAATTACCATGTTGTTTTTAGCCCCACAAAAATTACCATGTTGTTCTTAACGCCACAAAAATGACCATGTTGTTCTTAGCCCCACAAAAATTACCATGTTGTTCTTAGCCCCACAAAAATTACCATGTTGTTTTTAGCCCCACAAAAATTACCATGTTGTTCTTAACGCCACAAAAAATTATCCTGTTGTTCTTAGCCCCACAAAAATGACCATGATGTTCTTACTACCCAAAAAATCACCATATTGTTCTCACCCCTCACAAAAATTACTATATTTTATGTATCCTCCAACCAAATTACCATGTTGTACTTACCTCCCCACAAAAAGTGCCAGATTATACTTTTCCTCTCCCACAAATGGTGCTACATTGTATTTGCATCCCCCATAAGAATCCCACATAGTTATCCCCCAACAAAAAGTACTTCATTGTATTTATCTACCCTCTATAAATGAGTACTGTATTGTATTTATCAAAAGAACAATATACTTTTGATACCAACTATCCAATCTTAAAATGTTCTACTCCACCATTTGAACATAACTAAAAAGAAATTTTGTAAAAGATTTTCCACAAAATAATGTACATTTAGTATTTCTTGGAGAATTCCTCAATAAGGCAATTTATTTATAACATGATGCTAGTTCTTGGACTTCTAATGTCGCATTATATTGAAGTCCCTCTATTCATTGGCGCCACTGAAATGAAATCCACATTGCCCAGAATCTCATATATCCTTCAAAATAATTGAAAAGAATACAGATATAAGCTAGTCTTTTTATGTTGCGATAATTGCATTTTGGAAAATTGTAGATACAACAAGTCTTGTTGTATTCTGCATAACAGTGTCATTGACATTTTTTTAGCCAATGGCTGCTTTCAAAAATGTGTTCAACAAACCCTGTTCTTTTTTATTGGCCTTGCAATTAATGGAGTGGGAAGAGATGCAAAAGGCAGCCAAATCTGCTCATATAGATATTGACCACAAAAAGAAAAGAAAAAAAACCCTACAGTTTCATTATTATATCATGGGGTGGTGGATTGATGAGGTCAGACAATTACATTCGACTGATATATTACAGCCTGCAGCCGGGGCCTAATATTGCCCGGTTTTGCAACTACGTAAAATGATGAGAAATCAATTGATCCTATATTTCCATTCTTTTAGCCTTTATTAATTCTACCATCTGGACCTTTTTATTGAATTACCAGAACTCGAGCTCTGTAGCAACAGGAAGTTTCACTGGCTGCTGCATGAAACAAGTGAGAGAATATGCAGTCAGTTTTTTAGTGTGGAATTTATGTATTTATGTTGGTGCCCCTTGGGTAAGTATTTATGTCTCTGAATTATTAAAGTAACTAGCAGTATAGCCTGGTGTTGCTCGGGTGTAATGAAAGCTTTAAAACTAATCCATGGTCCTGGAGCTCAGACTCTTTGGACATTGGCACGAAAGACTAAAAAGCAATAGTTGTTTCCAGTTAAAGCGAAACCATAGACTGAAAGAAAAATGAATGGATCAAATCAAAATTTTGAATTTCTGGTATTGATATCAAATACGTTTTTCTCATCATAAACTGAATTTTGAAGACTAAATAAGTCCTCTGAGTAAATGGTATTATGACTGAGACTAAGAACTACAATTATACCTACCTATAGCCAAACCCAAAGCAAAAAATAAAATAAAAGGGCAGAAAAAACTACATACATACAGGCAGATAAACAGACACACACACAAATATCTTGTCTTTTATATATATATATATATTATTGATTTTCTGCACTAATGTAAGAACTTGAAACTTCTGAATATCATTTCTTATGTCTTTGTCTATGAGTGTATCAAATTTGATTAAAATCAGACCACTCCTTCTATAATCTGATTTTTTCGATTATCGGTTTTCGATATTTATCAGGGGTACCTCCACACGAAACCTAGCTAAGAACACTTGTAGACGCTTATAGTACAACTGTGTAAATTTTCAAGAAAATCGGTTCAGCCATTTCGGAGTCTATAGGTAATGGATACACACACACACACACACACAAAGTTCCATTTATAAATAAGTTTAGATAAAAGTTTGACATGAAGAAATAGTAATTAACATTGTGGGAAGTTAATGCTAAAATGACACTCATTTTACGTTTGTATTTTAATTTGCCATACATTTTATCAATACAGAAAAATACCACAATCTTGCCTAGGAGTTTAAATATGGAATACAAGTATTAAAAATATGGCTATAATAGCTGACTGTAAAACTATCCCCTAAAGTAGAGGATCTGGCAAAAATTACTACTACCCATCACTCTAGGGGAAATATAGGTCATCGATGACCTCTCACCATCAACGAAAGAGTCATCAATATTTCTGTAACTTGTCTTTTTTATACAGGTTGGAGTGTTGATCCAATGCAAACCTCTTTATCCTACATGCAAGGTAGACTGGTTACCAACCAAGGCTATAGAATCCAATCTGTTCCAATATTTAATCCATAGTTAGAGGGAGAAAAACCAGTAAGTTTATCACAAGAAATTCAGCAGGTCATACAGCTATCTTATTCCCGTATTCAAGGTTTTTATATGATTAAAATTCATTCCTTCACAAAATATAAATGCAGAAGGATGCCTTATGTTTAATAGATTATTTTTTTAAATCATTTACCCCAAGCAAGGTAATAAAGTCGCTAAGACACAAGTGGTTACTGAGTGTGAAAGAATATAAAAAAAAGAAAACATTAAGTAGTCAGTCAGTTACGTGATATACACATGGTATACACTTGGGCAATCATGTCTCAAAAGAGACATGAGTGACTAAACAGAAGATTTTCCTGCAGAAGGTTGCCATTACTTTTTGAAGTAGACTGGTTGCCAACTAAAGCTATAGAATCCAATCTGTCCCATTATTTAACCCATAGTTAGAGGGAGAAGAGATGCGTTAATACCTTTCCCAAAGGTACTTGTACGTAAGTGAATGTAACAAATACAACTGGAATTTGAACTTGGCTCTCTAGTTTTTAATCCACTGCACCACAATGCACATCAGTGACAATGGTGTCTTCATCTAGATAATACTAGGAGTCTAGCCCGGCGTTGCTCGGGTGTAATAAAAGCTTTAAAACTAATCCATGGTCCTGGAGCATCAGACTCAGCCTAAAGAATATTTGTGTGAAGTTTTAGTGAGAATTGGATAAAAAATGTGGATTTGTATAAAGGACATACAGACAGATAAAAAAGCATACACACAAACATCTTACCTTTTATATATATATATTATCGATTTTCTGCACTATTGTAAGAATTGCAATCGTGAAACTTCTGAATATCATTTCTTATGTCTTTGTCTATGAGTGTATCAAATTTGATTAAAACCGGACCACTCCTTCTATAACCTGATTTTTTCAATTATTGATTTTTTATATTTATCGGTACCTCCACACAAAACCTAGCTAAGAACACTCGCAGATGCTTATAGTACAACTGTGTAAATTTTCAAGAAAATCGATTCAGCCATTTCTGAGTCTATAGGTAATGGACACACACAAACACACACAAACAAAGTTCCATTTATAAATAAGTTTACATATTACCATTGTTTGGGAGGTGTTTCTGCCGCACCCTCTATTAGAATGAAGATTAAATGAGTTAGAAATTGAAGTAAACTACTGTAATCCACCACCTTGATTATGCTGTCAGCTGAGGTTGTAGCATTTGCTGACAACACCTCTGCACCATGCCAATGAGGCCATTTATATCAAAACATATCACACCTAAAATAGGCCATCTACAAACTATATATCTAAAAAACATACATTTAACTTGAAAGTATTAAATTATATACAAAATATATTTACTTACATTATTCAAACTGTTGTCCTCATCTTAGTTGTCATATTTACAATGTTTCGGCTATTATACACTCTGACATTTTTTCAAGTAACTGGAATTTTTAACTGTATCCTTTATTTTGATCACTGTGTAGATTGTTGTCATGAATATAGCAACCAAGATGCGGACAACAGTCCAAATAATGTAAATAATATAAATAATTACAAGACCGGATCTCATAAATATAGACAGATCCTGAAGAAGTCCGGAGCGTACAACAGCTGAAAAGTGATGAATATGGCAAATAGGATGAGGACAACAGTCCAAATAAATGTTAATAATTACAATAACTCATCTTGGATAGACAGAAAATACATTTAGTTGAAGGCTTAAAATTACATTAAAAATATATATTGTTGAAATCATTAAAAAAGAACAATCAATTGTAGCTGAACTCATCAAATCAATATGAATGATCCTTTATTTACTTGATAGTATACGCTATAGAACCCAGCCTGTCCTATTTTACCCATTTCTGGGGGGAGACAAAATGGATTCCTACCTTTCCCAAGAGTATTTGTATGTAAGTGAATGTAATGAACTAGACTGGAATTTGAACTCAGCTCTCCAGTTCCCCAATCTGAACTTCTATCCATGACTCCACAGTGGAGATAAAAAAAAAAAATTATATTTAAATTTTTCTTCTCCCATAGTGATTGTCAACTAAGGCAAGACAACCAAGTTTACTCTGTTATTTAACTCATAGCTCTCAAGTGGAGAAAAGAAGAAATAGATTTTTACCTTTCCTAAAGAAAGTTGAAGTTGACACACTTTTCATTATTTTAAAAAATACAAGTCTATAGGACACAGTCAGTACTGTTATTTACCCATAGCTGTGGTGAGAAGAGATAGATTCGTACCTTTCCAAAGAATATTATTATGTAAGTGAATGTAAGAAAATTGCATGCAAAATATTAAGAGTTCAGATTTAAATAACCAATAGCGGTTGATATGCCAATAAACTAAAACAATCAAACCTAAGCACTACCTTGAGTGACACTTAGTCCTTTTAATTGGTAAACAAGTCAAAAGAAATGACCATGATTTTACTGAGAGTGGTAATAGAATAAGCACATACCATCTCACCTCTTGCTTGTAATCATCCACTATAATAAAATTAATATAAATTTTTCAGCACTAAAGCTGAATTAGTCAAAGCATTTACTTAGAGTTGTTGTTATATTACACTGAGAAAGTAAGAATTCTGAGGAAGATGCTGAAGATTTAAGAGACTTGTTGTCACTGTTATAAGTACTAGATACCTGGTGTGAATAAACAGAAATAATAGCATTATATTCTTTTTTGGTCTTTATGCTGCTGCTGTTCATACTTTTCTCATCATTTGAAACCAACGGTAAGGCAAAATCATAAATATATGCATTTATTCTCTGTACTTCATGTCCAGATCTTATAGTTATCCAAATTGTTTTTTTTAATCATTTCACCCCAAGCAAGATGAGACCACCACAAGTTCACAGGGGGTTACAGTGAAAGAAAAGACTCGGCCCAGGAGGTATTGAAGAAAGGATTAAAGATGAATGGGATTCAAGAAGATAGATGGCAATTGACACTGCAGTTAATTTTTTGGAGATTGTAGCTAACACATCACTCAATAAATTCCGGGTCTAACTAAAAAGATAACAACTTTTAAGCAAAATTTGACTTTATCCATCAACATAGTTTCTTTCTAGAGTGATACACTGATTTCAACGCTTCTCTAACAATTTAGGACGATTTGTAAAACAATTTGTCTTTGGCCTCAAAATACACCTGAGTTGCTGATACCACTTCTTCATTGGAGCCAAAAAACTTTCCCTAGAGCATCATTTTGAGGTTTGCAAACAACCAATAGTCACTGGGGGCCAGATCTGGATAGAGTGGATACAAAAGCAATTTAAAGTTCAATTCATGTAGCTTTGCCATCGTTGCGATTGGCCATGTTTTGTCTTAGTGAAAGATCACATTTTTTTTAACAATTTCTTCCTTCAAATGCAGCAATAACGCTATATGATATTCACTATTGATGGTTCTTCCTTTCTCAACGTAATGTATGAACAAAATACCTTGTGCATCCCAAGATATGGAGGCCAAAACATTGCCTGCTGATGTTTGTGTCTTTGGTCACTTTGGACGGCTTTCAACTGCTGCTGTCCACTCAGATGACTGCTGATTTGTGTTCGGAGTGAAGTGATGGAGCCATGTTTCATCTATTGTCACATATTTGCTTAGACGCTGATAATTTATTGGCATATAATTTAAAATTTGAATTTTTGGGACTCTTGAAATGTGTATTATTCAATGAAAGGCGTAAAATAGGTTTCACAAAAAAACAATTGTATTCAGTAAAAAGGGTATATTTTGAAGTACTTAGCTTTGGAGTTGTGAGTATGTTGAAATTTTCCAGTTGTTGGTAGAGGTTGTTATTGCATCAGCGTATAATTTGACAACAGGATTTATTTACACATGTTGTGCTCTGTTTTCTTTTTCCTTTCTTTTCTTTCTTTTTCTTCTGTCCTTTCTTTTTTTGTGCTGTAGAATGTGAGTCGCCATTTTATGTAGTGATGCTTGAGTTTTTTTTTGTTTTTTTTTTTTGTTTTGGGCGTCAGTGTTCACCAGTGAGGTAGTAGGGATTTTTCCCCTGCATGTTCTTTCCTGGGCTTGATTCTTCCATTAGGTGCTCTTTGTCAACGTCTAGGTTCACCAGTGTAAAAGTAGGATGCGTGTTCCTTGGATGTAGGGATTTACTTGTGAAGAAGTGATTTTTCTATTGCATGTTCCTTTTCTGTCATCGGGGGTCACCAGTGAAGACATAGGGTGCATGTTCCTTAGACATCGAAGTTCACTGGGGAAGAAGTGATTCTTCTATTGCGTATTCCTTTTAGCCATTGGGGGTCACCAGTGAAGACATAGGGTGCATGTTCCTTAGACATCGAAGTTCACTGGGGAAGAAGTGATTCTTCTATTGCGTATTCCTTTTAGCCATTGGGGGTCACCAGTGAAGACATAGGGTGCATGTTCCTTAGACATCGAAGTTCACTGGGGAAGAAGTGATTCTTCTATTGCGTATTCCCTTTAGCCATTGGGGGTCACCAGTGAAGCCATAGGGAGGTGGTTAATGTTTATTAATTCAGTTTTGTGTCATACATAACTGAACTACCTACAGCTTACAAATTTTATCCAGTATTATCAGAAGGTTATTTTCCTTATCAGAAGATTGGTAGGCTGCAGGTTGGTTGGAGATTGTGGAATTTGTGTGGAAGAGTGGAGCAATAAAAATATAAATTTTTCATGTTTAAATAGAAATTTATAAAAAAAAAATGAATAACAAGATTTCATAGAAGTTAATGTTCAATGTGAAACAAATAATAAATTAAGAGCATCAAGGGTTGTAGAAATGGTCATAGTTGTAATTTGTTGGAAAGAGTTTATGTGTACGTATGAAGGTATGTGTTTGGTAGGAATGCCTTTGAATGAAGATAAAGTAAAAGAAATCAACACATGAGAAAGGAGGAGGAAGAGGACAATGTGCAATGCAACGTTATGTCCAAGTCATGGCTGAAGTTTCCTTTGTTGTATTTTCGTCTCTCTCTCTCTCTCTCTCTCTCTCTCTCTCTCTCTCTCACTGCTCCCATCTGACTGATTGATGCTGATTGAAGCCATTTATGGTCATCTAGATTTTTCGCACTGGATTGCTAAGTTCTTTTTGGTTTTGCAAATTGCTTCCATTGGTCAGAAAATCAATTTAACATCTACTTGCGAAATCCGGTTTTGACTTTTTCTTTAAGTGCATGGTCAATCCTTTTTTTTATTTGGCAAAACCAGGATTTCACACGTCATTGTGAATTTTTGTCAAAGTGAAGAAGGAGGTTGATTTTAATTTTTAATTTCCTGTCCGCCACAGTGAATCCATGTTTCATCCATTGTCACATATTTATACAAAAACTCCTTATTGTAGCATTGAAACAGTTGCAAAAAATGCTCTGAATCATTGATGCATTGTTGTTTTTGATCAAATGTTTGCAAATGCGGCAACATAAAAAAAATGGGTATGCAGTTTGATCCAAACACATAACCTGCTAAGTAGTTATTCACATCCCTTGACTGGCCAAAGACAGTCAAATGGGGAAAAAAAAGAGATGACACGCTAAAATGTAACAAAGAAAACTTCAAGTCTGACCAGGATGTAAGGTCGTGTCCCACATTTGTTCTCTTTCTTCACTCATGCTAAATTCTTTTACCTCTTCTTCTCTATCCTCCACATTCTTGTGGTTAACATATGACGACAACAACAACAAGATACTTAAACTGGCTCCTAAATATTAACTTCAATAAGTAGAATTTCTTTGATTGCTTCACCTTCTTTTTCACTTTCTCACTGGCCATAAAAAATGGTAAGGAACACATACTTTATTAACATGTTAATCTTTTTACATACACACATTCTATTACTTACTAGTATTTTTCTGGAACATTTAACTATGTACATTTGAACATTTAACTCTTCAGTCAGTTAAGTGCCATACATGATACACGCTTGGGCGATCATGTCTCGAAAGAGTAGGTTGTCATTGCTTTCTGCGGTAGACTGGTTGCTGACCAAGGCTATAGAACCCAATCTGTCCTGTTAGTTGACTCATGGCTAGAGAAAAAAAAATGCATTATATTATTAAGTAGTAATTAGTGGGGGATCAGTTTATTACTTCATAACAACAGAAAACCGATCCCCCACTTTATGACCAGTAGAAGCCTTAATCATTATTTCAATTATTATATTCAGTCAGTCAGTTAAGTGCCATACGTGATACACGCTTGGGCGATCATGTCTCAAAAGAGACATGACTGACTGGGCAGAAGATTATCCCGCAGTAGGTTGCCATTGCTTTCTGCGGTAGACTGGTTGCCGACCAAGACTATAGAACCCAATCTGTCCTGCTATTTAACCCATAACTGGAAGAAATAGACGGATTAATACTTTTCCCAAGGGTATTTGCGTGTAAGTGAATACAATGGATTCAACTGGAATTCGAACTCGGCTCCCCGGCTTCTCGTTCCGAGCCGATATCCACTAAATTAGTTAATTACACACATTTTCTATTTGAATATTTTACTTTTTACAAATTTGTAATTCTTTTCAGTTAATAAAATTTCACCTATCTTACAAACAAAACCCTTTTATTCTTCCAACCTTCAATCAACCTTTTGATATTTTAAATTGTGAGGACTTCAGTTGTGTTTGTCACAAGGCCAATTTGATAAACATCATCAAGACCCCTACAGCTGGGTTGGGGGAGATGAGGTGGATTCATACCTTTCCCAAGTGTATTAATATATAAGTGACTGTAATGAATTTGATTGAAATTCAGACTTGACTTTTCGATTCTTTAATCCAAACTGCTATCTACCGTGCCTCTTGTCAGTATGTTTAAAGAAGTCTGAGAGAGCTTCTGCCATGTAACACCTGAATTATTCATATTTTTCACATTTCAGATCTATGGTAAAGCAAAGTTATAAATATATGCATTCTGATTGTTCTTGCTCTCTGAATTTATCTACCATTGTCATGTTCTTCAAACCAACAGATTTACAACTCTATCAGTAAAGCTGAAAGAAGTCACTTGATCAATGCATTTGCTGTCCAGATCTTATAGTTGTCTCACCTGTCCAAGGTGTGCAAATGATTTACTGCTTCTCAACGCATCAGTACAGAATAAGCTTACAGACACTTGATGTTGAAACTCTTACTCCTATACGATTACTGAAGTAAAGCAATGTCAATCCTTGTCAGTACATAGATGGGTGACTACTTAGGAATAACAGGTGGTGTAAACTTGGTGTAATAGATAATGCATCTCAGACAATATAGACAAGGCCATTTCCTTTCCTTTGATTGCTAATATACTTGTGTTTGGTGACCATAATGTCCACCATGCCAAATGACTGAACAACTATGTCACAGATTTTGCTAGTGTCCATAACATGAACTTTTCAATCACTCAACCTCTCATGTAAGTGGTGAATTTCCATGTACATTTTTCCAATAACCCTGATGGATTTAGCTCACTGTTAGATTTTTGTTTCACTTCTATCCATGACTCTTGCCATGCCATGCAGCTCTGCCCTCTTGGTAACTCTGATCATGATTCACTCCTGCTTTCTCAGCTGCAATTGTCCACAAGAATCACTTCTTCCAGCTTTACTTAAGTGACATATCAAATTATAATAGACACCTTTTTGTGTCTGTTTGTAATAAACGCAAGCATATCTTAAATGGTGCTAAGCTGTTTTTTGCTAATAGAATGAAGCAACATATGACATCGCACATATTTGGTGCTAAGGTTTACTGGGGGCTGTACAAAAGTGTGCTAAACAATAATGGATATCTCCAAAACATTTGATAGGGTTTGGCATGCTGGACCTCTGTGCAAGCTACAGTGCTACAGTATAACTGAATGATTGTTGCTAAACAATCATTGTTTGGGAAAATGTTCAGGGCTATTATCAACACTAAAATGATTCAACATCTCACATCCAACAACTTATTATCTGACAAGCAGTATAGCTTCTGCTTTGCCAGGTCTACTGCTGATGAGCTAACAGCCATCACTGAATACATGTATCAGGCCCTTGACAAGAACAGTGAAGCTTAGGCTGTTGCCCTGGATATCTCCAAAGCATTTGATAGGGTTTGGCATGCTGGACCTCTGTGCAAGCTACAGTGCTACAGTATAACTGAATGATTGTTTTAATTAAATCAGTCATTCCTGTCAAATCATACAATGATGGTCTTTTTGAATGGGCATGCTTCCAAATCCTTTCAAGTGAACATTGGGTGTTCCTCCAGGCTCTATCCTATGTCCTATGATTTTCCTGATATTCATCAATGATCTTCCTTATGTAATCAGTTCCCAAGTAAGCATCTATGCAGATGGCACTGCCATCTTCTTCTGCCTCAATATGAAATCTGCCATGGCTGACAAAGTAAACCTCATTTCTTGTTAGGGCACCGCCCCTATTTGACTACATAATGGACTGTTCCCATTGCTATATATAGCAATGGTGAATTCTCTACAGGGAGAGTGGTACGGAGTCGTACGGAGTTGTGAAGAGTCATACAGAGTCACTTGAGAGTCAGTGCGAGAGTTAGACACACTTCCGGTGGCGTACCGGAAGTAATCACATATACACACGTCTTACGACGGATTAGACTATTGTATCTTCTGTATTGTAAATATTACTAATCACTTCTGTACTTACTAACCGTCTTTCCGCGGAATACAACTTATATTCTGATTCTGTTGTTGAGTTATTCATTTACACTTGGCGACATAACATTTCTACTCTTGGAAAGGATCTCCAATCTGTGATTGATTGGGGTAAGAAATGACTCGCAAATTTTACTGCTTCCAAAATAAAGCTGCTCTCCTTTAACCACCATAGAGAAGCTTTCCTACCTTCTATTAATATGGATCACTCTAGTCTCCCTGAAAGCAATACACTGCACCTCCTTGGCCTCACTCTCTCGGCCAATCTGAAGTGGAATGAATATATCGAATCAATAGCAAAATAAAATCCAGAAGGAGGATCTGCAAATGTAATCAGTCCCAATTTGGCAGCTTGAGGTCAGACACCTTTTCACTGATGGAATGTGGTTTCCCTGTGTTTTTTCTACAAGTATTTTGATGAGATTCATTTCGTAGTGCCTCGCCCTCATGAATTTACTCGTGCAACTAGATTGGTATATTTTATCATCAAAATAAGCAAATGGAACTGTCATTTCTTCTTTTCCCCATGCCTCCTTCCCTGATAGTTACAATCTTCAAAGGTTTAAATTCAACATCAGTTGCTATCTTCTATCTCCTTGACTCTTGCCACTCTCTTACCCTTTCTTCAACATCCCTTTAACTGTTTTTTTTCTTTTCTGTCTTCCCTCTCCTCTTAATGTAATCCTCTGCACACCAATGGCAGTGCTGTCTTACTTGGCATGAAATGGTTATAAAGAAAATAAAGTTCCAATTATGTGCAAAAAAAAATAACAAAAATTGGTTAGAAATACTGATAAGAAAAAAAAGATAATAGGTTCACTAGGCAAATCAAATCCACACTTCTCAACTTGATCTCCAATACGCCACTCACCATCACGAACGGAAAACTACCCCACTTAAATGAGCATACCATGTTTTTATACACTTAATCCAGCCAACACTCAATCCGTGAGTGCCCAGAACCAGCCAATAAAAATGGCTACAAGTGACACCACCACCTCTATCTGCATGATGTTCTGTCTGATTCATCATCCATCCAAAGCTCGTCGATTCGCTGTCTCCACACTCCCTTGCAGAACATACACCCAACTCTGGCTCTTTTGGGTGGCAGAAGTAAGTCACTGCTACAAATTACCATAGGATTTGTGACACTTATTTGCAAATACCTTAAGAAAAGGTATGAATTCACCTGTTTCCTATACTCCCAGCAGAACCAGTATTATCTCCCCACCCAAAACAAAAGTCTTACAACCTAAAAAGAATTATTTTCTAGCGTTAAATAACCTGCAAGAGTCATAAAAAATTAATCGATCAGTTCATCAGAAGACACAACCTACTTGATAGCAAACAACACTCAGGCCAAGGGGATTGAAATTGGGATAAAGCACACCAAATGCTCCCTATCATTGCCCCTTTGGCTTCTGCACTCATGACATTGTTTATCTTTCCTTTACAGTGATAACCATCTCCTGAAGAGATGAGCTTTTCTACTCAGTACACTTTTCAGAATCTCTTGTAAGCAGAAGCTACCAGCATTTCTGTTCATGTCCGTTTCTCGTCTGTGACCAGAGCTCCTCTTATTATAGGTATAACAGAAATTTTAAAGTAGAACATTTTTTTTTAATTTCTTTACATTTTCCTTATTTTGTCATATTCTTTAACAGATATATTTTTATTTAATGGCACCGTCATATCTATGAAGAGCCTTTTTTTCTTTGTAATCTTTAATTTATTTGTAATCTAAACTTATTTATAAATGGAACTTTGTCTGTGTGTGTGTGTGTGTGTGTGTGTGTGTGTGTGTGTGTGTCCATTACCTATAGACTCTGAAACTGCTGAACTGATTTTCTTGAAAATTTACACAGTTGTACTATAAGCATCTGTGAGTGTTCATAGCTAGGTTTTTTGTCGAGGTACCCCCGATAAATACTGAAAATTGATAATCAAAAAAATCGGGTTATAGAAATAGTGGTCCGATTTTAATCAAATTTGATACACTCATAGATAAAGACATAAGAAACGATATTCAGAAGTTTCAAGGTTGCAGTTCTTACAATAGTGCAGAAAATTGATAATATATATATATACATATATAAAAGGTAAGATGTTTATGTGTGTGTCTTTTTATCTGCCTGTATGTCTGTATTTTTTCAGCCCTTTTATTTTAGTTTTTGCTTTGAGTTTGATGAAAAAAATTTATTTGATATCGATACCAGGAAATCAAAATTTGACTTACATTCATTCATTTTTCTTTCAGTCTACAGTTTTGCTTTAACTGGAAAACACTATTGGTTTTTCATGCCAATGTCCAAAGAGTCTGAGCTCCAGGACCATGGATTAGTTTTAAAGCTTTCATTACACCTGAGCAACGCAGGGCTATACTTCTAGTCTGTAATAGTTAGTTTTTATATACTTGTCAGTATGACAGATTCTCTCAAAGAAGAATGATGTCCTGGTTTTTATGATGGATTCTGATGTTCATACTATTTTTCACTATACAAAGCAATAATTTTTACATATATTTCAAAGAGTATTATTATTATTCTAAATAATAAAGAATTATAATTGAATTGACTAATGTTATAACAAATAAACATAAATTACTTTTTTGGTTATTCTAGCATTATCTATGTAATAGCAATATTCAAGAAAACTGAATGAATAATCATTAGAAAACAAAATGACCGCAAAATGTTAACTACAGATTGGGAATACTAAAATTAAGCAAGTGCAGTAATTTAAATACCTAGAAAGTGTTCTGACAAAGAACAGAAAGTGTGACACTGAGATCCAAATGTGCATTGGCATGATCAAGAATGCATTTCAAAAGGTAAGCAAAGTATTGAGAGAGAGAGAGAGGAAGATTTTGTTGGAAACAAAGAAAAGGGTACTAGACTTTGATGTGATATCTGCCCTTTAATATGGCAGTTGTTGCTCGGCATCCTGAGCAAGGCCTCTGATTAAAAAAAAATGGTTGTCTTGAGGAGCATGAAAACACCTCTTGACAAAAAAAAATTAAGCTCTCTCCCTCTCACTCTCTTCCCCACTCACTCATCCTTTCTGTCTCTTCCTCTCTCATAGTAATATTAACCATTTCCCTAACAGAAAAACATTCATCATTCATTGATTGAACTACTAGTGAGACTTTAGGTCATCCTAGATAAGGCCTCTGATTGTGAAATTGGTTGTCTTGAGGAGCATGAAACCACCTCTTAACTGCTGTTGTTCCCAGATCCTCCCAAATCCAGAGTAGTAATGTAAATAGACACTCGCCGCCTGGTCAGTGATGGCTTTGATTCAGCAGTTGGTCTTCAGGTCGACTATTACAATGGTGTTCTTCTCTGCCCATGTTGTGAGTTTTGATCTCAAGGAAGTCACACTGAAATCTTGCTATCTGACTCTTCACCAACTTGAACCAGTCTGGATGTATGCACATTGGAGTTAATGAAAATGGCACCAAAAATAAATTGAATGATGCCCAAATACGTTGCGGTAAAAGTCTTTATATACATACAAAAAGAAACAAAAAAAAACAATATAACAATCGCCAACCCCTTATCTCTACTTAGCCAACAATGGAGTGGAAGTTTTATCCAAGAGAAGTGTTTGTTTTCTTAACATCAGAGTTTTTGGTTTGTAATGTCAGCTCACTCCAATCGGAGTTTACAAGTTTGTGACAATTCAAAAATATCTTTGTTCGCTTTTCATCAAAGCTTCACAGAAATTGCCAAAGGTTGGTCTTTGTGTGTATGTTGGACAGAGGTGGTTGTGGTAATTTGTCTTGTCTTCAGCTCAGCACAACTGCTACTGCAACTGCTGTGGCCTCCTTGAAGCCCTGTATTTATGCTTGTCCCAGATTCACTAGTGGGAGGATGACGAACATGCAAATCTAATCACTGGCCAATGAAATCACTCTTACTACCTTTCTCTCTGTTCTTTTCCTTTGATTAAAAAAAAATTCTTTTATCTGCAGTGTAACTCAGTCTTAGAAATTTTAATTCCACTTATCAAATATGTTTTTTTTGTTGGTGACAGTCCTTTCTGACAAGTAAAACTTGTGTTTAGAATTCTTTTGTTTTTTTTTTACCTTTACCTGCAGTGGCCTTGTTCTGACATTAAGCTATTTGCAATTGTCAAAAATAACCTCCTTTGACTCAGCTGTTTACCAAATAACACACCTGCAAAATATGATTTCATTCATATCTCTCATTTTTGGGTTTTGTGACCCCTTACCTTCCTCTACCCATAATAAATTTTCTTACTGGCATTCATATTAGAACAAACAACTTTTTTTTAGGTTGTTCTTTTCAATTTATAAAAATGAATAATACTGACCAACACAATTTCTTCCATTTTTTTTTTTTTCATCATTTCACCCTGAGCAAGGCGAAAATGTCACTGATGAGTGAGGGGCTACATAACTGTAAAAAGATTAATTAGAAGAGAGTGAGGAGTACAAACTAGTTAGAAAGAAGCAATAGAAAGATGAAAATGCAGGTGTGATGACAGATACATAGGTGGAGAGAAAGGGAAGGATATACGGAGGTGAGGAGAGAGCTAAAGTCCAGTGGTTAATAGATGAGTATTGACATTGCATTTAAATTTCTGGAGGTGATTTATTTGCAACAATTAATAATACCACTTATTTAATTACTTCTGTCCGGTCAGGCTAAAATAGTGTTACAAGGTATTACACATAATACCTTGTCTTTTTTTTTAATTTAGTACTGTTCAGTTATTCTTTTTCTCATTTTTAGAGATCATTAGTTGAGATATCCCTAGACATCGACATTGAAATGAGACCAATTTATGTCTGTAGATGAAGTAAAGGGTTCAGTTCAAAATGCCCTATAGGCAACGGTGACATTCTACTGGTTCATACAAACCAATTCTTAAAATTATAAAAGCTTAGTAAACCAGTTGTTGGATTATCCAGAAATAATCTTATATATTAATAGCCAATATATAATAGCTAAAAATATAATTAATAACATTTTTATAATTTCTGCCATGGCTGAACAAGGGTTTTCTGTGATGAACATAATTTATTCTGACAAAAGAAATCATCTTCACGTTGAAAATATAGCAAATCTTTTAGTCATAAATTTGATTGGTCTTCCATTGAATCTTTTGGACTGCAATGATTCAGTTCGAATGTGGCAAAGAAACTATAATGCAGCAGAGGACACTAGCATCAAGAGCGTTATACTTCTGAACAAAAATGATGAGAATAGAATTTCAAACTGTTTTCTATCAAAATTATCAAAATTTTTTTTTTTTTTACTATATACTATAAAGTGATTTTCCTATATTTAATCAGCCTTTCTCCACTCTACGTAGCCCCCTGCACAGTAGTGGCAGTGACATGCCTTGCTCGGGGTGAAACGCTTATAAAAAAAAAAAATTCTCAGATTGAAAAGAAAATAAGCAGAAGAACAGGTTCCTGGAAATCTGGTATACCATTATTGCATATATTATAATCTAAGCTTTTACTTTTATTAGATTGATTATGCATCATAGCGGATGCATATTGTTTAACCTAAGTGTAATCTTTATTATGTTGATTATGCCATGGAGTGGATGCATATAGTGTAATATAAGCATTATTTTTATTAGGTGAATCATACCATACTTTCATTATATAAATATAGTAATATGATATAATAGTGCTTGTTGGTTCATATGGCTATTATTTCCTGTCAATATCTTATAAATAATGGATTATTCCATTTTGATCATGTGGAAAGACCAAACAGATCAGAGACACTACTTGGTTTCAGTAGCAAAAATGTTAAAGATGCGGCAAATGTCTTAGTAATAACTTTGATTAGTCTTCTATTGGTCCTTTGGAACTGCAACTATTCAGTTTGAATCTGGCTAAGAAACCATAACACAGCTGATGACACTAGAGTGAAAAAACATTATACTTCTGAAGAGAAATATATTGAGAATATAATTTCAGTCAGGAAATTTCTGAATAAATAAATGTTTTCTATTAACCCTCTAGGGCCATTCGTATCATATTTGATACAGTATGAAAACAAGCCTTGAAAGAAATATTTTACTGAAAAATTTTTCAAGAGAAATATTTTATAAATTTCAAATGAAAGCAGTACTGACTGCTCAGTCAATGAATACCAAATGTTTCCTTATAGGGAAATACCAAATGTTTCCTTATAGGGAAATACTGTATCAAATATGATACGAATGGCCCTAGAGGGTTAAATTATTAAAATGGGTTAATTTTTTATATTAAAAAGTGGTTAGTTTCCATTCCCATATTAAAGGGAAAATAAGCAGATTAGGTTTCTAAAGATTATCTACATTTATAGAACCAGTTCCTGGAAATTAGGAATGCTATTATTACTTGTAGGTTACCTGGCTTGAAATAGATTTGATAAAGGCCAGATGGGACTATGGCCAAAAATATAGTGATAACAACAACAAAGATGAGGACAATAGTTCAAATGTAAATAATTTGTCATCTCAAATTCAGTCTAAAATAGTTCTATTTCATTTTTCAAAGCAGTCCCCTGAGACTTTTCCAATATTTTAACAGCCACTAAATAATTTTTCCACCCAAAGAAATATATAAATATTCATCAAAAGATTTCCGTGCAAATTATCTAAGTGATAAAAGATATAAATGATAAAAAATAGAAATTCTGCCATTTTCCCCAAACATGGTTCTTCTTTTGTTTATTACACATATTCCTTCTCTTTTTTGATTAGTTAAAAAGAGGATAGTTCATCCAAAACATCTGTGATAACAAAGATTTTATTCGCTGCGTTCAAGAGTGTTGAGAGACAGGAAAATTTCGTTGAAAACAAAGAAAAGAGTACTGTACTGTTATGTGATATCTGTCCTCCTATATTGAAGCAAATGCTGGATAAACCCTCAAAGATGAAAGCAAAACTCAAAGCAACAAAAATGTGATTCTCTAGAAGGATGCTGAGGATACCATGGACTAAACATGTGAGCACTGACAAGGTTTTGGAGAGGATGCGGATGAAAAGAAAACTTGTACTTAGCATCAGGAAAAGACAGCTAACATTCCTGGGACCTATAATGAGGAAGGAGGGCTTGGAGAATCTAATACTGAAAGGAGGGATAGAAAGAGATACAGGAGAAAGCAATGCAAAACATACTTGATAATTTTGAGCAAGGGGATGTCAGAGTGGGTGTGTGAGTGATATCAAGAAGAAAAGTTTCAAGAACAACATGGTATAGGGATAAGTGGATGTCCATGATAGCTTACATCCTGAAAGGACACTAGATACAAAGAAAAATTGAAGAATAATTTAGCATTAAAATAAGGATTCTCAGTTTTATTACTGAACTCCATTTTTTGGTTCAGTAGTGAATTTGTTTCTTTATTATTTGCCTCTAAAAAATATTTAGGTCCTGGGTATGATGGTAAACTGCATCTGGCAGCAAGACCTTTAACTGGGAAGTTGTGAGGAGCATGAAACCACCTCTTAATTGCTGTTGTTCCTAGGTCCACCCTGACCCGGGGTCGTAGCACCTGATAGAGTCCCAGCTATGGGCAAATAGTTAACCCCCCAAACTGGGGTCAAAACACTATGAATGTATAAAAATAGACTTTTATAGCAAATACATAGGGGAGGGTGGGGAGACTTGGCCACCCCTGTGTCTGAGCAAAACCCAAATATGAAACTAATTCTTAGATTTGTTTCTGGAGAGCTCTTCTGTAGTGAGGAATAATTGGCCCACTGTTGATTACTTTCTTTGACACATGACTGAGAGAGAGCATTGACTCATTTTGGAGGTAAGTTTTTCAAATTTTCAGTTTTACCTTCAAACTCATAGTAGCTTTGATGACATTGTCAGTGTTCTATTTTTTTGCATCTGTAAAGAGTGTCCATTTAGCCTAGCTTTCAGCATATTTCTTAAAAGTGACAGTCATTGTTAATTTTTACTGATTTTTTTTGTGTTCAGATTTTCCTTGTGGGGAGAGTTGGCCACAGGCTGGCCAACTCTCCACATTGTTCATACTGGTTTTATATCTTCATATGACTGGGTTCTGAATGAATTTGTGGTTGTTTTTCATGCATTCCTTTTTATTAGGGTGTCTAATTTACTAATTAGAACACATCTGTGGCACAGATTTGTAACTAGTGTGTGTGTGTGTGTGTTTATATTTCATCATTCATGTGTAGTATTGTTCATATGAAGACCATTACATCGCTGAGCCCAGCACATTTCAGAATATTCTCAGGTGTTATTATGATGCAGAAATGATGTAAAGACTAATAAATACGCTCATTTTGTTGTATTTTGTTATTGAGAGCTGAAAAAGCTGACTTCTTTTAATGTGACCAACTTCCCCCATTTGTAGCTAAGTCTCCCAATGACCTGGCCAACTCTCCCCATTCATGACATGTCTGGAATTTTGTTCTCAACATTTTTTTTACATATTTACATGAATAAAACTTGTTCCATATCATGAAAAATGTGTGTTGTTTATGTGTGCAAATTTCTAGTTTGATACGACCAATCACCTCACTAGTGAAAGAAATATAAAAAAAGGGAGATTTTGTGGCCAACTCTCTCCACCCTCCCCTACATAAAAATAAACTTTTATAGAAAAATAGACATTTTTGAAAGAAAAAAATATTGCCATAATACATTTTTGAAGGAAAAAAATTATTACCAGCAATACATTTTTAAATAAAAAACTAGAAGACATTTTCAGTTTTCTAAAATAAAATAAACTTTTTCATCAAAATCTGACTAAATCAACCTTCTCACATTTAAAAAAATACCTTAAGATGCCACCTTTTTGGCATTAAATAACCCACAGTAATGCCATCAAACAAAACTCAAATCTTGTTGCATTTTTCTACAGGTTCAATTGTGAATATCTTCTTTCATTATTTTTCTCGCAAATACTTGATTTAGTGGATTTTTCTATTGGTGCTGCATTGAATTTCTTTTTTTTATTTATCCATTAAATATTTGTTTTTGTTATATTTTATGATATGATCAGTAGTGAATTGTTTTTTTTTATTATTTGTCTTTTAAATATTTTTGTTGGTGTTTAGAATTGGTTTACTAGTGAATTTTATTATTTACCTCACAAATATTTATGTTTGTGGTTTTTTACTGTTCATTTGATCAGGTTCAAGAAGGCGTTTGTTCGGTTGGGTGTCTCATATCTAAAGTCACAAGTTTATTCGCATGAAGATTCGAAACACATGTAGTGACACAAATATCATTATAGACACTTAATATATTATACAAAAGCAAGTAATATTAATAATAATGACAATCAATTTACACTTGAAACAAGACGTTCATGGCTTTTTGCACTTTTTTCTTCTCTCTCTCTCTTTCTCTCTCTCTCTCTCTTTATATATATATATATAGAGAGAGAGAGAGAGAGGGTGTCCAAACCAACTGATATTACTTAAAATGTGAATATCCCAGGTGAGCAAAATTAAATAGGCATCATGATAAACAATAAAATATTCATTTATCAAAATTTAAGAAAGATATTCAAAGCTTTTATAATCGATTTCATGAGAGCTTCAATATGCACAACACCTGAGACATAATATGTCAACTCGGTAGTCCAATTTCTGCCAAGGCCCATCACTGATTCTCCTAAGTTTCTTTAAACTCGTAGGAAGGATGGGAATATAAATCCATCTTTTCATATAGTCCCATACATTAGTATGCTAAAATTTTCTTGACTGTTGATTTTAATATACTTATCTAAATAATATCTGTAAATAAACAACAATTTTAGCAAAGAAATGAAATACTACTAATATCAAATCAATAAACATAAAAATAGACAAGCTTTTGACAGTTTAATCAAATTTTCCAAATTATGCTATTATGGTACTTGTTGTTTTCTTTACTTTGTCCAGCCCCTGTATGTTGATTCCTTTATATTTATTGTCAAAACATGACTCAACACTACCTGGTCATAGAAATTTCTTCCTGCGGCCATGACAGATTTATTACTCTTGAAGTCAAAAAGCCACAAAAGATGAGATTTTTGGGTTTGTTTGGTTTTTTTTTGTGGACTTAAAATGATTAATTTTTGTATATACCTTAAGATGAAAAATTGAATTCTCATAATGTTAAATTCTCAAAACCAAACATGACCTGTTGGGTCAGTCGCTACACTTGGGTTATAAGGAAGTCAAGATAATTTCAATATCACAGCGAAATGAAAATTTATTTGGAGATAATTAAACATTTTAACCCATTTATGTTGTTCATAACTCAAGAAAGAATGATCTGTTGATTGTGAGTAAACTAAAAAACAGGGAAATTTAAGAAACAACAAATACATGGTATCAAACTTATTCAGCAATATCTGAACTTGCAACCATATACAAAACTTATGGCTGCATCACAATGAAACACCATTTTCCATACAATCACCAAAGTTAAGCAATGTTGAATCTAGTCAGACCTAGATGGGTGACTGCTTGGGAATACCTGGTGCTGTATACTTGAATGTATGGATGGTGTTATGGATAATGATTTTGAATTGTCATTTAGAAAGCTTAGATTCATTATATTCACTTATGCGCAAATACCCTTGGGAAAGATACAAATCCACTTCTGCTTCCCCCATCTATAGGTTAATGGCTAAGACTTGTATCCCCAAATCATTTCAAGAAAAGTTCTTACAATCTAAAAATAAACTGTAAAAAGTTAATCCATAGAAAGTGAATTAATAAAAAAATATCCTGTTTCTTCACAAGAACTTCCTGAAACAATAGTAAATTTATTACTCTTCAAGTCAAAAAGCCACCAAAGTGTAGGTTTTATTTGAACTTCAAGTAATAATTTTTTTTTGCTTACAATACAAGATGAAAATTTAAATCTTTTATAATGTTAAATTCTCAAAGCCAAATATGACCTGTCAGTTCAGTCACTATCCTCAAATTATAAGAGTCACAATAATTTCAATATCACAATGAAATAAAGATTTATTTTGAGATAAACCTTTCTATCAATTTCTGTAGTTTGTAATTAAGAAAAAATTATTTATTGTAAGTAAAATGAAAACCAGATGAATATCTCATACATGGCACCAATCATGTTCAGAAATATCAAATTATTCTATAATTACAATCAATGACCTTCTTTTGATGGGATCTGTATATTCACAAGGAAGTGATTTTCTCATAGGTTATTAATCTGTCACTCTTAAAGAAAAGACAGAAAAATTTACCAATCACAATAAAATAAAGATTTATTTTGAGATAATTAAACCTTTCTATCAATTTCTGTAGTTTGTAATTAAGAAAAAATTATTTATTGTAAGTAAAATGAAAACCAGATGAATATCTCATGCATGGCACCAATCATGTTCAGAAATATCAAATTATTCTATAATTACAATCAATGACCTTCTTTTGATGGGATCTGTATATTCACAAGGAAGTGATTTTCTCATAGGTTATTAATCTCAGTCACTTTTAAAGAAAAGACAGAAAAATTTACCAATTAAAAGTAACAAATCAAGCAAAAGCATTCTGCAAAAGTTGAAATTTCATTGAGCCGTTAATAGACATGTTATAGCTGCAAGCACATTAGAAAGCAAATTATCTTCAATCCTAATATTTTTCTTTTTCTGCACAAGTCATCATCTCATTTGCATATTCTTACATTTATGTCTTAGTGGCTTTATTGCCTTGTTTCAGTTGAAACGATTAAAAAAGTAAGCCTATCAGTTGTATCTGGAATTTTTTCTTGAAAATTTCAACAAATGTTATTTTAAACTTCTTTATCACTTTTGAATTCCTGCATTCACTTACACACAAATACCCTTGGGAAAGGTATTAAACCATCTCTTCCCTCCAGTTATGGGTTAAATAATATAACAGATTGGGTTCTATAGCCTTGGCTGGCAATCAGTCTACTGCAGAAAGGAATGGCAACCTACTGTGGGATAATCTTCTGTCCAGTCAGTCATGTCTCTTTTAAGACATGATTGCTCAAAACATGTATCGCACATGGCACTTAACTGAATCACTATTTGGTCATAAATTATCCAAGCAAACAACATCATTTCACCTGTGATAGTATAATTTTTTGCAAAGATCTCTAAAATATATTTCCATCAAATTCTTCTTTCTAAGATCCATGATTATGATTTTGAGCAAATGAAGCTTGTAGGTCTTAGGAACACTCTTCTTCAAACCTTGTGTATTGATGTTACAGCATCCCAAAGAACTGTACCAAACAAAAACCACATCATTTGAAAATTTCCAACAGCAGCCGCAGTAGCTAAAATGGATAGCACATGTAAGCTATTACTAAATTCTGACTTAAAGGATGGAATCTAAATTAATAAAAAGGCTTATCAAGAGTGAATATATTCATTCAATTGTAGCTATATCATTTATAAGCTAAGTTTTCTTTGCCGAATGAAACAAATTCTTTTAACAATTCTGTCTGTCATATTAAAAATGGCTTTTAGTGAATAAAGCTTGTAAGTGTTAGAAAGGACTGTTCTTCTACAAATGGCAACAACATATAAAATTGATATTACATGTAAAAGAATCCATTGCTAAATCCGCTACTATGAAAGTCAGTTCTCTGTGCATGGCCCGGAGGTTTTTTCTGTCTGAATCTATCCTGCACATTTATAAATCTACCATCCGCCCGTGCATTGAATACTGTTGCCATATCTGGTTGGGTGCCCCTTCTATTCTTCTTGGGCTTCTCGACAAGGTACAGCAGAGGGTCTGTAATGTGATCGATACCGACTTAGCAGACTGCCTGCAGTCTCTCTCTCACCGGCACAACGTGGCTTCCCTGTGTCTCTTCTATAAATACTTTCACGGCTTCTGCTCTGATGAACTTAGATCACTGGTGCCCCCTAGGTTCGAATTTTCATGAGATACTAGATTAGCAACTAGATCCCACCCTTTTACAGTGAAACCGATAAAATTCAACCGCAACTTCTACTCCAACAGTTTTTTTTCTCGCACTTCCCGACTGTGGAATTCTCTTCCACAAGACTGCTTCCCCGGCAGCTACAATCTCCAGGAGTTTAAATGTAAGGTCAATAGACACCACCTAACAAACTAACTCGCTTCCATTCTTTCAAACACTCTTCCCACCCACCCAACTGTCTGTCACCCCACTTCTGACATTTCCTATATCTAACCACTCTTTCTATTTACCTTCCCCCATGTAGCCCCAAGCGCAATAGTGGCAGTGGAATGCCTTGCTTGGGGTGAAATGATTAAAAAAAAAAAATCAAATATTTTAAGCCAGAATGACATTGTTCTTTGGGACAATCTTAAGTGCAGAATTTTGTGAACCTTGAACCTTGAACCTAATCTCACCGTAGATGAATCTTCCTCCAGTTGTGGGCTAATTACTAAATCATTCTCAAAAAAAAATTCTTACAATTTAAAAATATTTTCTGGCTTTAAATAACCTGAAAAAGTGTTGCTAAGCTGTAGAAAACAAAATTTTCAGTCATTAGAAAAGTGTTTTTGAATAATGTTTTCAATAACTTAATGAATAAAAAGGTACACAAAGTTGTTGGTTGTTTATTGAAGGAATGGATTAGTTTGAAATTCCATATTTGTTCCCCAGTATGAAAATGGACACTTAAAGAAATCTGGAAAGTAGAACTTCTGAATCAAAATACCCCCAATTTTTTTTTTTTTTTATAAGCGTTTCACCCCGAGCAAGGCAATGCCACTACTGCGCAGGGGGCTACGTAGAGTGGAGAAAGGATGATTAAATATAGGAAATGTCAGAGGATGGGTGATAGGCGGGTAAGGATACCGAGAATGAGGGTTGGGTAGATGAGAGTGTTAATTAGTATGCTTGTGTGAATTGCAAAACATATGATTATATTTAAATTTTGCTTGGTTTTTAGTTAGCACAGACATTGCACATTGCAAGTATCTCATAAATAACAGACTGTTCTATTTTGATTGCAAGAACAGACAGAAAAGACATGTCATACTCTTTGGTTTCAGTAAGAAAAAGACAAGATAGATGAGATAATGTTCTCATGTGCTTAATGTCTGCTTCAAGAAAGCAGAAAACATTACCAATTTTAAATCTTTATATTTGCATCCACTTATTTTTTAAAATATTAACTTGCATTCATAATTACAATGGTTATTGCAATATTTTGTTAAAATTAAGCTCAAATATGTAACAATGCAATAGGGGAATTTATACAGGTTGTTTTTTTATAGTTGTTTAACTCACAAAGTGATTATTCAAATGTTAACATTAGATTTATAATTCTTTAGAAAATCAAAATAAGAAAGCTATGAAATATTCTCATGTTTCTGGTAATAATTTCTTGAAAATTTTGTTTGAGTTTTGTTTAATGGCATATCAACATCTGTTGGTTATTTAATGCCGAAAATGTGAGATTTTAAGGTATTTTTTTTAATGCTCAGTTGTAGTGAGAAAGTTAATTTAGTTAGATTTTGATGAAAAATTTTTTTTTTTTTTTTTCATTTTAGAAAAATTAAGATGTCTTCTAGTTTTGTATTCAAAAATGTATTGCTGATAATAATATTTTTCTATAAAAGTCTATTTTTATGCATATATTTCTATAAAAGTGTATTTTTATACTTTCATAGTGTTTTGACCCCAGTTTGGGGGTTAACTATTTGCCCATAGCTTGGACTCTAACAGGTGCTACCACTCTGGGTCGTGGTAGACCTGGGAACAACAGCAACTAAGAGGTGATTCTATGCTTCTCACAACCTCCCAGTCAGAAGCCTTGCTGCCAGATGCAGTTTATCGTCATACCCAGGATTGGAAGATTTTGTCAAAATGAAACCAAGCAGTTTTCATAACTAAAATGTTTGGGCAACTTGTTGACATGTGTTAAAATCTTCACGGTATTTAGTGTAAGGAGAGTACTGTGTTTATAGTACTAGTGCCAAAAAAAAGAAAATTTGAAATTTTTTTACTGAAGTGTAGGGTGCTGGTTAATGTTTCTTTTGTTCGGCTTTGTGTTTTAGTTAACTGAACTCCCTACAGCTTACAAGTTTTATCAGGAATTATTATCAGAATGTTTTCATCAAAAGGTTGTCAGCAGATTGGAATATGTAGAATTAGTGCAGATGAGTGGAATAATGAAATATACACTTTGAATGTAAAATAGAAATTTATTAAAAGAAGGAATAATAAGAGTTGTAAAAATTAATGTTCAGATATAAACCTTAGTAAGGAGTTATGAGTAGAGTTCATATTCAATGATAAAGTTGTTTGTAGCATTAATTATCCAGAGAGATAAGGAGAAAAAGAACAAGGTGCAACCTGACCTTATCTCCGGGTTAATTTAAGTTGCCCTTACATGTTAGTTGTGTGTCAGCAACCCGCCTCCCCCTGACTCACTGTGACCAGTTAGAGACCGTCTTTAAATATGTAATCCAGTCACATAGAGTGCCTCAAAAACTATTTTTTCTTTAGCTATGGAAAAACCGTTTCTCTGACATATTTTGAATTTTGCGACTTGATGACCAATCAGGATCCAGAGTTCCACTCAGTCAGTTGGGTGCCATATGTGATACACGCTTGGGCGATCATGTCTCAACAGAGACATTACTGACTGGGCAGAAGATTATTAGGTTGTAGTAGGTTGCCATTGCTTTCTGCGGTAGACTGGTTGCCGACCAAGGCTATAGAACCCAATCTATCCTGTTATTTAACCCATAACTGGAAGGAATAGGCAGATTAATACCTTTCCCAAAGGTATTTGCGTGTAAGTGAATGCAATGAATTCAGCTGGAATTCGAACTCGGCTCCCCCATTTCTCGTTCCGAGGAGATATCCAATGCACATGTTCATAAAAGGAATTTGATATTTATTTACTTTTGGTTTTCCACCGGAACATCTGCGTGGAGCCCAGATGTGCAAAAACCAGTTTTGGCCATCTGCTATCTGGACCTCTAAGGGCAAGCATCTGGTCTCTCGCTTGCTCAGAATCACCACACTACAATTCTTGAAATCCTCTTCCCATTTGAAATTATTCCTACCGTGCTGATATTTACAGTGCTAAAACTGTGCATTATATTTTTACCAGAATAAAAAAAAAGTTGATAAAACAATACTGCATTTATATTAAACTATCAGTATAGCCCAGCATTGCTCGGGTGTAATGAAAGCTTTAAAACTAATCCATGGTCCTGGAGCTCAGACTCTTTGGACATTGGCATGAAAGACTAAAAAGCAATAGTTGTTTCCAGTTAAAGCAAAATCGTAGACTGAAAGAAAAATGAATGGATGTAAGTCAAATTTTCATTTCAAATAAGTTTTTTTCATCGTAAACTGAATTTTGAAGGCTAAATAAGTCCTCTGAGTAAATGCTATCATGGCTGAGACTAAGAACTACAATTATACCTACTTAGATCCAAACCCGAAGCAAAAACTAAAATAAAAGGGCTGAAAAAATACAGACATAGATACAGATAAACAGACACACACACAAACATCTTGCCTTTTATAGATATATATATTATTAATTTTCTGCACTACTGTAAGAACTGCAACCTTGAAACATCTGAATATTGTTTCTTATGTCTTTGTTTATGAATGTATCAAATTTGATTAAAATCGTACCACACCTTCTATAACCCGATTTTTTCGATTATCAATTTTCGATATTTATCAGGTGTACCTTGACACAAAACCTACCTAAGAACACTCACAGATGCTTACAGTACAACTGTGTAAATTTTCAAGAAAATCGGTTCAGCCCTTTCGGAGTCTATAGGTAACAGATACACACACACACACATACACACACAAAGTTCCATTTATAAATAAGTTTAGATTTAGATAAAATATTGGGAATATTTTATATGTTAAATAATAAAACTTTAATGTTTCAAAATAATTAATGAACATTTATTGTACTAAGCTATGTGCCCTAGGAAAATCAACTGTACTTTGTACCCACCTTAACTGTTTGTAATTTCTCCTAAAAAATTTGTTTTGATTAGTCAATGTATAACTGTTTTAGACAGTCTGACAAATGTAAAGACTAACAAAAGTCACAGAATTTATATATATATTTTAAGCTTATGTTTTGAGATCTTTTGAATTCATTGTCCTTGCTTGCAAAAGGAAACCCTAAGCAATGAAGAGTGTCCTTTCTTTCTGATTTAACAAATTTTTGGAACAAAGGCACTCTAGCTTCAAAAATATTTTTAGCCCAGCTAAAAAGACTTTTTTCCTACTGAAAATGAGGTAATTTAAAGAAAGCAACACTGTCCATTACCAGAAGCATGACCAACCTTGAAGCAATTAAGCCTTTTGCTCCCAGTTAGACTCCATGACTAAGGTAATCTATTCTAGTTTTGTCAAGTACATGCAACATAACATTGTAATATACACTGAATGCTAAAATGATAACATTAGAGAGACTAGCAATAATTTAGATATTCTATTGAGGAGGAGGTGAGTTGTGGTGCTGTGGATATTGACTCGGTAATGAGAGATCAAGTTGCCAAGTTCAAATTCCAGTTGAATTCCTTGCATTCACTTACGCACAAATACTCTTGGGAAAGATATTAATCTGTCTCTTCCCTCCAGTTAAGGGTTAAATAATAAAATAGATTAGGTTCTGTAGCCTTGGCTGGCAACCAGTCTACTACAGAAAGCAATAGCAACCTACTGTGGGATACTCTTCTGCCCAGTCAGTCATGTCTCTTTCAAGACATAATCGCCCAAAGCGTGTATCCTGTATGGCACTTAACTGACTGATTGAATTCCTAAAAGTTAGGGTTTCTATCTAAAAATTTGGGATTCAGAATTATCACTATTTACATGTGGGCTATTATCCTTATATAATTTCAGCTTTTGTGCACTCAGTCCTTCATCAGGTGAGGGTTGATTTAAATAAACTTCAGCAATAAAATAAACTCACAGCTTAAAGCAATTGTTCATGAATTTTCATGACATAATAATTATGAGATCAAACCTGGGTTGTGAACTGCAGGCTTAAATTTCATTGAAACAGAACACTAACTGACCAGTGTTAAATAAGAACAAGACCATATATCCCTGGACATTGACAGTGAAATGAGAACAGTTTACTCCCATAGATTAAAGGCTTCAGTTCTAATTTCCTGAAAGGTTACCATATCAACAGACATGTGATGATGGCTGGAGGTCACAGCTGCCAAAATATTTGGATAATAGCAGCAAAGATGAGGACATTAGTCTAAATGTAAATAACTTTACTTATTATAATTTATTTTTATGTTTGATACTTATTTAACTGGACCTAAATTAAATTTTTTAACAAATAAATTTTCTGTTTTATTGTAAAAATCTATAAAAGGACAAAGAAATTATTTTCTCATTCTACAGATGGAATTCTGTAAAACTAGACCAAACTTATTTTAGGTATGAAAACTATTTGAAACTACAATAGAAGCCTCTAATGGAAGGAAGTTGATTTACATTATCTTTAAACAATTGCTTAAATGATGTACATTCTTCTAGAATTGAAAGTTATTCATGAGAAATTTGCTTTTAGATTAACCTTCTCTCATGCAGGACCTTTTAATACACCTGAATCTTGTCAAAAGAAAATTGTGGTCTTAGCCTATTGACATCTTATATGTGGACTTCATTGATAAAAGGTAAATTACTTTCTGAAGAAAGATATTTTCTTTCTTACCCTTTTTTTTCAACTAATCACACACACATACATACCATATTTTCCTTCTTATAAGACACACTTTTTTCCTAAATGATACCCTGAAATTATGTATATGCGTCTTCCAAGATGAATGTATCAGTTACCACTATGGTTAACACCATGACATGGACGGAAGTGAGGATCATTTATTGTACATGACTGGCAGTCGTAATGACTTTACAGTTGAAAGTATAGAGATTTTGTACAAATTCAGCAGTGACTAGTTTTTTGGACTTGAAGATGAATAAAATTTCTTTGTTTTATGTTTTTACATGTATATTTTTAAAACTTTTAATTCATTTTTATGAAACTAAAACTACCTTTGGACAGTGAAAGATGTATAATATATTTACTAACCACCAATTAGTATGTCATTACCATACTAACAAAATTGGATGAGTGATTAATGTAAATTATGCCTGGCACCAGTATGTGAGGGACACATGGTGGATGTGTTGTTGTATGAGAATGACTTTTTTTTCTTAGAAATTTCATGACTATATTATTGTGTCTTCCAAGCTGCAAAATACAGTATATTTTTTTTATAATCATTTCAGCCAAAGCAAAGGAGGACTGCCACTGGTCTGCAAGGTGTTACACAGAGAAAAACAGGTTATATCTAAGAAAGAATGAGATTTAGTAATGTAGAAGATGGGAATTGACATTGCATTTAAACTTGTGAAGATTGTAGCTATCAAGAAAGCAAGTATACAGAAGGGAAACAAGATATTTTTTTTTATAATCGTGTTGCCCCAAGCAAGGCATTTTACTGCCACTATTGAGCAGGGCGTTACATAGGAGGTAAGTTAGGATAAAGAGTGACAGGTTACAGCGGGTATCAGGAAGAGGATAGGAGAAGGATGAGAATACTGCTGAGAGTGGAATGAATGAAGAATGAAGAATGAAGCATGAGAGAGAGAGGATGCAAGTTAGTGAGATAGATGACTATTGACTTTACATTTGAATTCTTGAAGATTGTAGCTGTTGGGAATGCAAGTAAATGGAAGGGAATGTGGGAAAAGAAACTGATAGTTTAGAAGCGACAGTTACATTTGACAATTTTGATGGTAAAAGAATGAAACCTTGATACCAATCTAGAAGCATGAGTAAAAGGCTGAAGTGTGTTGACCTCAATGTCCACTTTTTATGGTGGATGTTTTTATGCTACCTCATTGTAATCTCTCTGAAGATGGCTCATGTGAGCCGAAAGCTTAGAACCAAATTAATAAAAAATGACCCAAATGTTGGAAAATTTTTGTCTTTATTTTCACCTGAAATTAAAGCCAGAATAGAATGTTTAGAGCAGCTCATGATTAAACATAATAGATATTCATTTCTCTTATATTTAACAGTATATATTTATAACGAGAGAGTAAAAATTAGTAAGTTACATAGTTGTAACAGCTATGGAATTTCATTTTTGGTTTAATAAACTTAAGAAAATAATCAAAGACAACATCATCAATCTCACTGTTGCAGCACATTTCAGCTAACCAGACCATAGCATTGAAATGGTAGATTCATCCATAAAGCTTCTTCATTTAAATGCCAACAAGAATGCCAAAGGACAGAATTTAAATAGTTTTAAAATACATTCAAACATTCTAGGTTTAATTGAGAATTTATTCATGCAAAATGAATACCGTTTTCACAAAAAGCCATCTACAAACCTAATCGTGGCAAACATAGACCTTATCATTTCAGTAATATAACACCTGGGGGGAAAATGAAAAAAAAAATTACTCCAAAGGAAGTCCAACGTTATTTTTTATTTCTCGTTGATTTTCTAAATTTTTCTCATCATGCTTACATTTGGTGAACAGGCCGACTGATATAAAATAAATATTATTATTATCAATACTATTATTTTTGTCATTTTATATCTCTCAAATTTCTTTTGTTTGTTTAGTGGCATATCAATTTCTTATGGGTCATTCAATGCCAAAATTCAATTTTCTTGGAAACATTATTATATTTTCTTTTACAAAAATGTGTTCCTGGCAATTTTTTTTTTTTTTTTACTATGAAAATGTATTTTCATACTTATATAGTGTTTGAGCCTAGTTTGGGACCCTAACAGGCGTTTCAACCCTGGTTCAAGGTGATCCTTGGAACAACAGCAATTAATAAATGGTTCTACACTTCTCGAAACCTCTATTCTCATTGCTGCCAGATGTAGTTTGTCATACCCAGGATGATCAAACTTTTATCATCAACTTAGGAAATCTCAATAGATACATATAAAAGACATTAAAAAGTATATAAAAAAAACTATAGATTTTGAATTTATGATCACTTTCAGTCAAATAATGATAATTTGTCATGTAAACAGGAAAAAACAGCTGAAGTTTCTGAGACACATAATAAGAAAAATAGGCTCAGAGAATCAAATACCCATGGGACAGAAAGAGATATAAGGGAAAGCAATTCAAGACATACTTGATGGGCTTGAGCAAGTGGACGATAGAGCAGGGTTTGGGGGAGATACCAAGAAGAAAAGTGTTAAGAGCGACAAAAGACTGGGCTAAGTGGAGGTCCATAATTTTCTATGTTCGGAA
The DNA here is from genome assembly GCA_037127315.1 of Ascarosepion bandense. Classification (NCBI taxonomy): domain Eukaryota; kingdom Metazoa; phylum Mollusca; class Cephalopoda; order Sepiida; family Sepiidae; genus Ascarosepion; species Ascarosepion bandense. The sequence continues at coordinate 2,124,317 of JBBBDQ010000499.1, forward strand.
GGGAAACAACACATAAAAAGAAGAAATTCATACAAATATTAATATAAAAACCGTGAAAATGTCTCAAATGATTTTTTAAAGTCAAGTCATATTTTCTTAAATTTGTTCATTCTTTAATCTTAAGCTACAGCCAGCAGTCAAATTCAAGTAAACTTTAATTTTTAAATGTTATGGAAAATGAAAGGTTTTCGATCTAAAAGATTAGATCTTTTTTTTTTAAAATCATTTCACCCCGAGCAAGGCGGAAACGCCACTGATGTGCAGGAGGCTACATAAATGTAAAAAGATTAATTAGAAAAGAGTGAGGAGTACAAACTAGTTAGAAAGGAACAATAGAAAGCAGGTGCGATGACAGATACATAGGTGGAGAGAAAGGGAAGGTTATACAGGGGTGGGGAGAGAGCTAGAGTCCAGTGGTTAGTAGATGAGTATTGACTTTGCATTTAAATTTCTGGAGGTTGTAGCCGTCAGGAAAGCAAGAGTACGGGAGCAAGTTCCACAGGCGGGAAGTGCGAGAGAAGAAGCTGCAGGAGTAGAATTGTCATCTGCATTTGGCTAACCTGACTGTGAATGGGTGGGACCCAGTTGCCAGTCTGGTTGCACGAGTAAACACCTGTTGAGGAGGCATCAGTGACTTAAGCTCGTCCAAGCAGAAGCCATGAAAGTATTTATAGAACAGACAAAGGGAGGCCACATTTCAACGATGGGGAAGTGGCTGCAGTCGAGTCACCAGATCAGTACCTATCACATTACAGACTCTGCTTTGGAGCTTGTCAAGAACACTGAGGAGAAGGCAGGGGCACCTGACCATAAATGGCAGCAGTACTCCATGCACGGACGGATGGTTGACTTGTATATATGCAGGATGGATTCAGGTGGAAAAAACATCCTGGATCGAAATAGTGACCCAACCTTTTTAGCAGTAGATTTTGCTATGGATTCAATATAGTGGTTCCATTTGAGAACTTTCCATTAGCTTATACCAGGCATTAACTAACAAAAATATCATTAATGATAAGGCCTTGGAAAAGTAACGACAAGCGATATGAACTACGAAATCCATATCAAGTCACTGATATTTTGCATTAGCCAACAGCTGTTTATTTCTATAAAGACACGTTTTATTTGTCTCTGTGTATTCATGTCTGTCAATGTTGCAACCATGGTGATTAGCAAGGATGTTATCAGTTGAGGATAAGTTGTTTATATTATGACAACATCTGTCCACTATGACCGTATATCAGTGTAATTGTATAAGTGTGTATATTTTATATATTTATACAATGTAATGATACAAACGGATGATGCTTCAAGAATTTAAGTGTAAAAGTCTCACTGCATAAGAGAGAATGTGATAGTGGAAAGAAATTAAATATCTAATCTAAACTTATTTATAAATGGAACTTTGTCTGTGTGTGTGTGTGTGTGTGTGTGTGTGTGTGTGTCCATTACCTATAAACTCTGAAACGGCTGAACCGATTTTCTTGAAAATTTACACAGTTGTTCTATAAGCATCTGCGAGTGTTCTTAGCTAGGTTTTGTATCGAGGTACTCCCAATAAATATTGAAAATCGATAATCGAAAAAATCAGGTTATAGGAGTGGTCTGATTTTAATCAAATTTGATACACTCATAGGCAAAGACATAAGAAATGTTATTCAGAAGTTTCAAGGTTGTAGTTCTTACAATAGTGCAGAAAATCGATAATATATATATATAAAAGGCAAGATGTTTGTGTGTGTGTCTGTTTATCTGCCTGTATGTCTTTATTTCTTTCAGCCCTTTTAATATAGCTTTTGCTTCGGGTTTGGCTCTAAGTAGGTATAATCATAGTTCTTAGTCTCAGCCATGATACCATTTACTCAGAGGACTTATTTAACCTTCAAAATTCAGTTTACAACAAAAAAAACTTATTTGATATCAATACCAGGAAATCAAAATTTGACTTACATCCATTCATTTTTCTTTCAGTCTACAGTTTCACTTTAACTGGAAACAACTATTGCTTTTTAGTCTTTCGTGCCAACATCCAAAGAGTCTGAGCTCCAGGACCATGGATTAATTTTAAAGCAATGCTGGGCTATACTGCTAGTTTGTGTATGAGTGCTTGCATGTTTGTTTGCATTCAAATGTATTTCTTTAACAACGTGGGAGAAAGAAAGCATTTTTTTAGATGTATTAAAATGGTTTAGCCATCTAAGTTTGCCAGCTGTGAAAATTTCATATTTTGTCTTTGGTTATGTTACTGTTGTGGAATAGTTTTCGCACTAAAGGTTATGACCGTGCTATGTCAGTTACTAATCAACTTAACGCACCCAAAATGTTAGGAACTTGGTAATTTTTCACTGAAAGCTGACTCCTTAGTATTCAGCTAATGGCCAACTAATATCAGCTGCCTAGTAGTTCTACTTAATTCCAATATAACTCTAAAGAACTTTTATGAACTTCTCAAGAACTTATAAGAACTTTTCCCATTAACTTCCTGTTAACACTTATTAATATAGGAGAGAGAGTCCATTATCTGAGGAATAGGTGTGTTTCCCCATAACAGTTACCCACTGGAAAATGGACAAAATGAATTTATCAACTTTGATTCTAGTTGATTTTCTATATGATTCTTCTATGTGCCTTGTCTTTTCAGGATATAAGTGACCATGGCTTTCCACATCACCCTATCCCTGGTGGCTCTTAGCACGCTTTCTTCTGTTGCATCACGCAACCCTCATTCCATCATCCACTTGATCGGGTCCTTCAAATATGTTATCCGCTGCTTTTCCCTGTCTCTTTTTCCTTCTATCTAGTCTGTTAGTATCAAGTTCTCCATGCCCTCCTTCCTTATTGCATATCCCAGGAACTTTAGCTGTCTCTTCCTGATGCTCAGTATTAATTTTCTTTTCATTTCCATCATTTCCAAAACCTCATCATTGCTCACATGCTTAATCCATGATATCCACAGCTTTCTTCTGTAGAACCACATTTCAACTGATTCAAGTTTTTTCTTCACCTTTGCTGAAATTGTCCAGCATTCACTACCATATTGAAGAACTGACATCACATAACAATACCTAATTATAGATTTACTTTGAAAAGGATGTTCTGCTTCTTATTAGGTCATGGCCTGTACCCTGGTTGTAAAAGCTTTCTGATAGGTTGGTCAAACTATCTATTTTTGGAAAATGTGAAATTTTGGTCTCCTTGTTACGTTTATTTTCTTTCTTACATCCTGGTTGTGAAAGCTTTCTGATCAGTTGGTCAAACTATAGCTTTCTTTACCTGGTGATTTTTATTATCCAACTATTTTTAGAGATTGTAAAGTTTTTACTTTCATGTTGGTCATGTGATTATTTATCTATCTATCACCATACAGCTATTGTAAACTCCCGCCTTCTTCAGGTGTCAGTAACAGCTGGCAATCCTCAGGAAATTTCCAACCTTTTTATTCAATCCATAGCAGTAGATATTTTTTTTCATTCCACTTGCCATGCAAGTGTATATTTCATATTGATGAATTCTACTACAAAGGGTTGTGGAAAAGTCATTGGCTTGACCAAGAAACTTTTCTACAAGTAAGTCTGATACTTGGTTTCGTTTCGGCAAAACTTGAAGTGTAGGGAGCTGGTTAATGTTTCTTTTGTTCAGCCTTGTGTCAGACTTAACCTAACTCCCTACAGCTTACAGGATTTATACAGAGTTATTATCAAGTTTTCATCAAAAGGTTGTTTGTCAGCAGGTTGAAATACATGGAATTAGTGTAGAAGAGTGGAATAATAAAATATACATTTTGCATTTTCAAAGGAAATTTATTAAAGGAGGAATAACAAGAATTCATAGAAATTAATGTTCAGTTTGAAGTATTAATAAGAAGTTATGAGTAGAGTTCATGTTCAATGATAAAGTTGCTGGTAGCAGGAATTGTTGAGAGAGATAAGGAGAAAGAGAACAAGGCATGACCTGATCTTATCTCCGGGTCAATTTGAAGTTGCCATTACATTTTAGATGTGTGTTAGCAAAACACCTCCTCTGACTGACTGCTGTAACCAGTTAGACCATCCTTAAATATTCAATCCAGTCACATGGGGTGGTTCAAAGAATGATTTTTTTCTTTAGCTGTGGAAAAACTGTTTCTCTGACGTATTTTGAATTTTGCGATTTGATCAGGATCCAGAGTTTTGCTATAAACTTTTCCTCATTGTAAAATTATCCTTATTTTTATTATTTGTGCTTAAATTACTTTGTTCTTTATTTTTGTTATAGTCATAGTATTTTAACAGTGGTTCCCTCCAGGTTTCATCAGATGACTTATCAATATGGGTTACCTTCAAGGAATTTTATGCTGAACTTTTTATTTAATGTACTGAAATGGATTATTTTCATTCTACTGACCAGGTCTATAAATATCAGGTCTTGCCATGGACAGCAGAATGGGAATAAACTACCCCAGTAGATTAAATAAAGGTTACCTGGACTGACAAACAATTGATGAAGACCGGAGAACACAATGACTGAACATTGTCATCATAACAAAGATGAGGACATTTGTCTGAGTGCAAATAATAACTCCTCCCCTCTGTAATTAATCTGTCTTCATATTATTGCTTGTCTCTTCTACTGGATGTGATGTTTTTCACTACCCAAGTAGGGGGCCAAACTCAGAAATCAGGAACTTGATTTATGTAATGAAATATTTTAATCAACAAACCAGGCGTTCCACGGGAGATAAATCCAGACTAATTTCTGACATTTGAAAAACCGTGAAATTAACAAAAAAAATTTTTAACACATTATTTGGTTGCCTTCTGTTTATTGTAAAAATATAAAGTTTATAAAAAGACAAAACTTATATTATTAATCTAGATCCCTATAAAAATAACATTTCTTATTAAACTCCAAGGCTCCTTAGACTCACCATGATCATATTTGTTTTCAGGTTGGGTGGATTATTTTCATTCTGTTGTCCAGGTCTACAGATATCTAGTCTTGACATGCACATGGTCCAGGGTATGACGGTAAAGTGCATCCAGCAGCAAGGCCTCCGATTGGGAGGTTGTGAGGAGCGTGGAACCACCTCTTAATTGCTGTTGTTCCCAGGTTCTCCCTGACCCAGAGTGGTAGCACCTGTTAGGGTCCCAGCTATGGGTAAATAGTTAACCTCCAAACCGAGGTCAAAATACGATGAAAGTATTTACCAACAAAACTGTTTTGAATGAAAAATGTTGCCAACAAAACTTTTTTGAATGAAAAATGTTACCAACAACTGTGATTTAAAATAAAAATACGTTTTTGGCCTTAAATGACCCTTCAGATGTTGATAGGCTACTAAATAGGAACAAACGAAAATTGACATGCACAGCAAAATAAAAATAATATCTACCAATAAATTAAATATTTCACATAGATTGACATGCAACTGATGAAGACCAGAGAGCATAATGGTTGAAACATTATCATTATGATAAAAAATGATAAGGATAGTTGTCTGAGTGCAAATAATAACTCCTCCTCTCAGTAATTAATCCATCCTCACATTATTGCTTTTCTCTTTTACTGACTGAGAGAATGTAATAATCTTCTAACACTACTGAAAACAATTTTAATGATATGTTGTACAATTCTAGATATCTTCATCAATTTTTAGTGAAACCATTTTTTTGAAATTATGTTTTTAACTGTTTATAAATTATAGAGATTGTTTCATTCAAATCTAAGATAGTCGTTCTGTATTTAAGGTAGTAATATAACATTCTTTTTTTATTTTAGAAGTCTTCCATTGTGAAATGAAAACCATTTCTATCTATTAAAACTTGTCGCAGGCCTCATTTAAAATAGAAGTAAATGTTGAAAAGAAATTTCAGCAGCTGATTGGCTGTAGAGGAAATTAAAAAAAAAGTTAACAGTATTCATGGAGACAAATCATTGCTTGGAACAAAGTATTTCAATCTGAGGTATCAAATTGAAGAAAACAATTTTTACATGGCTAAACAAGAAACGAATGAGAAAAGTCATATTGAAATGATGAACAGAATTCCATTTGAATTCCAGATATAAAGAATTATTTTTGTATACTTATATATCAAAACCATTGTTCAAATTTTGTATATTAGTCCCGGCATTTTAACTCCTTTTAGCATGAGCAATTATCATTGTTATACAGTGTGCGTTGTGGTGCAGTGGATATCGGCTCGGAACGAGAAACCGGGGAGCCGAGTTCAAATTCCAGTTGAATCCATTGTATTCACTTACGTGCAAATACCCTTGGGAAAGGTATTAATCCATCTCTTCCTTCTAGTTATGGGTTAAATAACAGGATAGATTGGGTTCTATAGCCTTGGTCGGCAACCAGTCTACTGCAGAAAGCAATGGCAACCTACTGTGGGATAATCTTCTGCCCAGTCAGTCATGTCTCTTTCAAGACATGATCGCCCAAGCGTGTATCATGTATGGCACTTAACTGACTGACAGTGAATTCAAATATTCAGGCTGGTAGACAAAAATAAGTATACTGTAATTTAATATGAAAACAGTATCTATTCAAATAAGGATTTCAATTAAAAATTGATGGACCAATGCTTTAACTGATGCAACAAAATTGTGCAGGAAAGATTGAAAGAAAACCGGTGGGTACAATAAAAATAGATGCAAAAAGAAGGAAATATTTGGTTTGAAGGACCTAACATTTTGGGTTGAGAGGTGTTGTAGAGTAGCTACACCTCTGCAGCACTCTCAATGTTGGAATGGGCCTTGGTTTGAAATGGTCTGTTTAAGTAAAGAATTGTAGCATTCAAGGGTAATATCTGAGTGTCTTTTGAGTAATATTCAGACTGATTACTTTGGCAACTAGTGCAATCTAAACCCTTCCCCTCTGTGTTGTAAGTTCTGTTTTGTCTATCATTGTAACTATTGCACTATTTTGTGTATATCTGTTTAGCACCAGATATTGTGCTGAATAATACTGCAGCACACTTTCTCTGTGTATCATATCTAATTTGATGATACAACACAAATAATGTTTAAGAGATAAAAAAAACTGTTAGATTAAGAAATATACTGTTAAAAAATATAATAACAAAGTCTCTATTCACATAGGGGTATCCATTAAAAATAATGTTTAAGGAATAAAAAAAACTGTTAGATTAATAAATATACTGTTAAAAAATATAATAACAAAGTATCTATTCACATAGGTGTATCCATTAAAAATAATGTTTAAGGGATAAAAAAACTGTTAGATTAATAAATATACTGTTAAAAAATATAATAACAAATTATCTATTCAAATAGGGGTATGCATTAAAAATAATGTTTAAGGGATAAAAAAACTGTTAGATTAATAAATATACTGTTAAAAAATATAATAACAAAGTATCTATTCACATAGGGGTATCCATTAAAAATAATGTTTAAGGGATAAAAAAAACTGTTAGATTAATAAATATACTGTTAAAAAATATAATAACAAAGTATCTATTCACATAGGAGTATGCATTAAAAATAATGTTTAAGGGATAAAAAAAACTGTTAGATTAATAAATATACTGTTAAAAAATATAATAACAAAGTATCTATTCACATAGGAGTATGCATTAAAAATAATGTTTAAGGGATAAAAAAAACTGTTAGATTAATAAATATACTGTTAAAAAATATAATAACAAAGTATCTATTCACATAGGGGTATCCATTAAAAATAATGTTTAAGGGATAAAAAAACTGTTAGATTAATAAATATACTGTTAAAAAATATAATAACAAATTATCTATTCAAATAGGGGTATGCATTAAAAATAATGTTTAAGGGATAAAAAAAATACATTACTTAAGACTTCTCTTTGTTTCTCAGGATTTTGAACCAAACCATGTACTGCATCAATTGGCGTAGACTGTTTTATGTCCAGAGGATAATATTCATGTAGATATAATTGTTTTAGCATATACAATTTGCCTGGGGTTCAAAGGTTCAATACCCAGATAAAACAGTTGAATCTGTACACAAGCTTATTCAGTATAACAAGCAGAAGTGGCATCTTAAAGATGATTTAACTAAGCAATCCCCCCTCTAATCAACAAATTTGAGGTTCTCACCTCTTCAACAGACAATCATGAGTGCAGATTCTCCACCAACTCGACACTAGACTGGTTTGGAGTATCTGTACCCAACTTCCCACCCCAAAGTGAGAACCAACTGAATGACATCTACATTACCCCCTTGGTGGTTTCTAACATAATTTCAAAGTTTGACTCCCATAAAGTGATCAGTGGTAACAGAATCCCAATCATTGTCCTGAAGAAATGTGCCCCTGAACTCTCCTCTGTTCGCTCCAAACTCTACAACTACTGCCTCTCTGCTTCTTGCTTTCCTGCCTGATGGAAGTCCTTCTCTGTGGTTCCTATATACAAAAGTACTGGTGAACCCTCTGACTCTGCTAATTACCACCTTATCAGCCTTCTACTGATTTTGGCAAAGTGTTCAAAGCCATCATCAGCATCAAAGTCATTCAGCATCTCACATCCCACAGTCTCTTCTCTGACAAACAGTATGGTTTCTGCTTCATCAGGTCTACTGCTGATATGCTCACGACCACTGTTGCTGCCCTAGATATCTCCAAATCATTTGACAGTCTGGCATGCCGGCCTTCAATGCAAGTTGCAAGGCTATGGTATAACTGGACAATTGTTTGACCTAATCCAGTTATTCCTTTCAAATCACACAATGAAAGCAGTATTAAATGGACATGTCTCCCAATACTATCATACAGATGCAGTGAGAGTGGAGTGGATGGGGAAAGAAACATGAGAAAGAGGATGCAAGTTTGATAGGAGATGACTATTGACTTTACATTTAAACTCCTGGAGATTGTAGCTGTTGGGGAAGCAAATAAACAAAAGGGAATTCCGCAGGTGGGAAGTGCAAGAAAAGAAGCTGATAGAGTAGAATTCACATTTACATTTTATTAGTTTCACAGTAAAAGGGTGGGACCTAGTTGCTAATCTTGTGGCTCAAGTAAATTCATACATAGAAGCCATGAAAATATTTGTGGAAGAGACATGGGGAAGCTACATTGCGCCAATGAGAAAGTGACTGTATTCAAACTGCTAAGTCGGGATCGATCACATTGCATATTCTCCACTGGATTTTGTCAAGGATCCCTAGGTGGATAGCAGAGGCACCCGACCAGATATAGCAGCAGTATTCAATGCACAGGTGAATGGTAGATTTATATATGTGCAGGATTGTTTCAGATGGGAAAAACTTCTTGGCCATATACAGAGAACCAGCCTTTTTAGCAGCGGATTTAGCTATGGATTCGATATAGTCATTCCACTTGAGGTCTGGTGTGAGAGTTAACATAAGGAAGTGCAGTGTTTTGCTTTCAGAGAGATTAACCTGATCCATGCTAATGGGGTTGGCAGGGTAAGAATGATTGTCTGTGATGGTTAATAGATATCAGCTTTGTTTTGGAAACATTAAAATTCATGAGCCATTTCTTACCCCAGTCCAGCATAGATTGGTGGTCCTTTTCAAGCTCGGCAGTGAGGTTTGCTTTGTCAGCCTCAGCAGATTTTTGTTTGAGGCAAGAGTAAACTGTAGTGTTGTCAGCATATATGCCTACTTGGGATCTTATTAGATCAGGAAGATCATTACTGAAGATCGGGAAAAGCATAGGACCTTAGTTGTCTTTGGCCATTGTCTGCAATGGATGTTATTCCAAAGAAGTGTTCAAAAATTGTAACGCTGCACAAACATACTGGCAAGTCTTACAGAGAAAGTGCAAATATTTTTGGTATCAGACTTTTAACTGTTGCTCTTGTCATCAAGGCAAAGAAACAAACTCGATCCATCAGTTCAAAATGTAAATGAAAATCTGGTTGGAAGAGGAAAACAATGCTAAGAGATAATGTATATATTATCAGGGAAGTGTGAAAGAACCTAGAAAGACATTCATTTTGTTTCAATTAGTTTACACAAGGTTTTAAATGTGGAACAAAGCCATAAATGTAGAGCACCCAATGTAAATCAAACTTCCTACTCAGCTGTAATTAATCTAGCAAGATAAGTCTGTTAACCATTACACCATGCTTTATTTTTTTAATTAGGTGTTCAGTAGTCATACCATAGGTTGGGCAATTTTTGTACTTGAGCCAAGTATATATGCTCGTCTTCCCTTCATTAAACCCAACTCTGTGTCACATCCCATCTCAGTTGGAAGGCCATGGTAAATAATATTGCAAACATTATTTTCTTTATTTGGGTACACATGCTTAAGTTGCTATCCCTGTTTTAAATTTCTTAAATAGTAAAATAACAACTGGCCAAGACTGCAAAGTCTTACAAGGTAACCAAAAAAGTTCTGTCAATTTTTAAAGGAGAAAAAGAAAACGCTTCACAGTATGTGTAACTTATATTTAGTCTTCAAAGTAATCGCCATCGGCATTCAGCACCTTCTGCCAACATGTCTCCAGCTGTTCACTGTCTTTGCGGTAGAATTCATTGGTGAAGGATTTCACACAAAGATGATTATTCAAGGAGTGGAAGAGGTGGTAATCAGATAGTGCAAGGTCAGGTGAATAAGGTGGATAGCACAAAGTTTCCCACCTAAGTTGCTCTATGGTATCCCTGACCACTGGAGCTGCATGTTGTCATGGAGGAAAAGCACACATTTGCGATTCACCAGTTCTGGCTCCTTCTGGCGCAATACCTGTTTTACACATTTCAATTGCTGCGAGTATAGGTCTCCAGTGACCATTTGGCCTGTTGGTTGCACTTCATAATGAGCCACTTGATGACCTGTCCACCAGACACAAAGCATAATCTTGCGTGGGTGCACAGGCAGTCTTGCGGTGTGAGGGCTTCATCCCGAGGAGACAATCAATATCTGGAATGCTTGTAAGTTTTGTACAGAACTGACTTTTCATCACTGGTAAGCACTCGATTGAATAAGGATGCAGTATGTTGGAGAAAGCAGCAATACGCAGATTGCCACTCAATGTTCCTTTGTGGACTTCCAACAGCATTTGCAGAATACACTTGCTGAGTTTGTACGTCTTACCTAGGCGGTGCAGGTGAAGTCTAACTGTTTCACTGGAAATGTTGAACTGTTTTGCAAGTTTACCAAATGTTAGACTATTGTCCTCTTCAATGGCTGCCTTCAGGACTCCGTCATTCAAGACCTGTGGTCATCCACTGTGAGGCTCATCATGGAGAGACAAATCTCCTGACTTGAATTTTTGAAACCAATGCTTTGCAGTACATTCATCCACAGCACTATCTTCAAATACTTGACATATGTGGCGACTTGATGCAGCTGCTGATAAGCCAACTTTGAAGTTGTAAAGCAAACAGTCCCGAATGAAATCTCTAGACACTTCCATCCTTCTCACAGCTGTCTGGCTTATAACTGATGACCGGGCACGGTGCGCGTGTTTTTTTATGTCTGATGTTCCTATCCTAGTTTTGGCTGTCCAAATTTGAAAACAATTACTACACATATTTCATATATATTTCAACTTCATTCAATGACTAACCAAAAAACGGACAGAACTTTTTTGGTTACCTTGTATTATAGAAAGAGTGTGCCTCTGATAGAAATTGAACCTGTATCTCTTTTTTTTTACCTCAGAGAAACCACTTTTTAGCCAAAGTGTGCCATTAGCAATACAGGCTACATAAACCAGCCTGACTGTGCAATATTCAAATTAATTATTAAAGGAAAGTCTATATCTCTCATTGGGCCTTCTACAAATCTTTATCTATTAGCTTCAGTTTTGTGTCCAAAATGTGAACAACAGTAATTTTTTAAGAGATATTTTATACATCATTATTGCCTCCTCCTTAAAGACAATGTATTATATTCAGTCACATTTGTCTGCTTGCTTGTTTGTTTGTTTGACTGTCTGTTTGTGGTCAAGATATCTCAAGACCAGCTGGATTGATTCAGATAAAACTTTCAAAGATGAATAGCCTCATGACTGTCACAAACAGATTAGATTTTGGGATAAAGTTTTTGGGTAACATTTTAATTTATTATTTTTTTTACTAATATTTTTTATACATTTCGCATGCCAAATACTGAATTAACTCTTCTAGATTGCTTCATGTTGTTAGATTTTCTGAACATACTATTTTTACCATGAAAATATTATTATAATATAAATTTAATATTTATTGTCTAAAAGCAATCAAGTTCATTGCAGTTATTCTCATTTTAATAATCATTTCTTGCTAATCACCAAGATGATATTGGTATTGCCTTGACAGAGGTTTGCAGCCTTTAACTGTTCTTTCTAGTTTGTTATTTATTTTTAGATTTTCTTGTCTTCTCTTAAAAAAGTCCCAAACACTGCCATTTTCTATATGTCAAGTCTTCCACATTTTTATTCATTATTACAGAGAGTTATTTAGCAGGCCTTTACACCATGGCCATCCTCTGACCTTATCTATCCATTTGACAGTTATTGCTACATTGTCATCTATCACATAACATCAACTTTCATTTTTCAATAACCTGAATATATATATATATATATATATTAATATTGGATTTTTTAACAATTTCAGTATATAAGGGTCTAATAGTTCAGCTTAAAACTGATTCATCAGTTACCCACACAGATGGTTTCATTATAGAGACGAAAGTTTGTGTAGAACCAGCCATACCTTTTTAGAAGAACTGATAACAGAAAAAGAGTACCGAGAAGTCTTCTTCTATATTAGCTTTAAGGAGTGAATTTAATAACAGTTGACCTAAACTGAGAAGGTTGGACTAAGAAAAAAATTGTACCTTGTATTCATATCTTCCATCAGCAAAATCACTTTTTTTTTTGCCATTTAGTGTGACATTACTAGTTCAGGCCTCAAAGATCAACCTGACAATGCAAAGTTTGAATTACATTTTGCAGAGAAGCTTCTCTCTTTTTAGAATTTCTGTAAATCTTTATTTGTTAGCGTCAGTTTTGCACTGGAAATGTAAACAATAGTAACTTTTAAAAGAATATTTTATCCAACATTATTTCTTATTACGAGAACTTCACAGTTTCAGCAAGTTATTATTTTCACTTTTTAATAAAATATTTAAAAAAAACAGGGATAACAACTCACTAGAAAATTAATTCTCATTGGGTTTTCTACACCATGAAATGGTAGAAGTAATTTTTTTTAGTAAGACTTCTTAATTTAGGCTAGTTGTTATTCACACTGTTTAAGAAAATAAAAATTAAAAACAGGGACAGCAACTCAGATGTTTGTTTTTTTGTTTTTTTTATAAGTATTTCACCCCGAGCAAGGCATGTCACTGCCACTACTGTGCAGGGGGCTACGTAGCGTGGAGAAAGGCTGATTAAATATAGGAAATAACAGAGGGTGGGTGATAGGCGGGTGAGGATACCGAGAATGAGGGTTGGGTAGATGAGAGTGTTGTGAGAATAGTTGGGAGTTAGTGTGATAGGAGGTGTCTATTGACTCTACATTTAAACACCTGGAGATTGTAACTGTCGGGAAAGCAGACTTGTGGAAGGGAGTTCCACAGGCGGGAAGCGCGAGAAAAGAAGCTGTTGGAGTAGAATTTACAGTTACATCTTATTTGTTTAACTGTAAAAGGGTGGGACCTAGTTGCTAATCTAGTATCTCATGTAAATTCGTGCTTAGGCGGCACCAGTGATCTAAGCTCTTCGGAGCAGAAGCCATGAAAGTACTTGTAGAAGAGGCACAGGGAAGCTACATCACGCCGGTGTGAGAGCGGCTGCAGCCGGTCTGCCAAGTCAGTATCAACCACGTTACAGATCCTCCTTTGTATTTTGTCAAGAAGCCCAAGGAGAGCAGCAGGGGCACCTGACCAGATATGGCAGCAATATTCAATACACGGGCGGATGGTAGATTTGTATATGTGCAGAATAGTTTCAGGTGGGAAAAATTTCCGGGCCCTGCACAGGGAGCCGACTTTCATAGCAGCAGATTTGGCAATGGATTCAATATAGTCATTCCATTTGAGGTCCGCCGAGAGTGTAAGGCCAAGGAGGCATAGTATTTTACTCTCTGGGAGGCTAGCCTGTCCCATGCTAATGGGAGGTAGATGCGATTGTCTATGGTGGTTAGTTGATAACAGCTTTGTTTTGGAGGCATTGAAATTTACCAACCATTTCCTACCTTAGGTCAATACGGATTGGAGGTCCCTTTCAAGTGCGGCAGCAAGGTTCACTTTGTCGTCCAGACCTGGTTTCTGATCGATGCGGGAGTAGATTGTTGTGTCGTCGGCATACATGCCAACTTGGGATCTAATGGTGTCGGGGAGATCATTAATGTAGATCAGAAATAGCGTGGGACCTAGGATAGAACCTTGAGGGACGCCCGCGTTCGTCTGGTAGTTTTGAGAGGCATGCCCATTTAATACCACCTTTAATGTGCGGTTAGAGAGGAGGACTGGATGAGGTCAAACAGATGTCCAGTTATCCCATAGCTCCGCAGTTTGCACAAGAGGCCAGCATGCCAGACCCTGTCGAATGCTTTGGAGATATCCAAGGCAACGGTTCGGGCTTCACCATTCTTGTCGAGTGCCTGGTATATGTACTCGGTAATGGTCGTTAGCATATCAGCAGTAGACCTGGTGAAGCGAAACCCATACTGTTTGTCAGAGAGAAGCCCGTTGGTCATAAGGTGCTGAATCACCTCGGCGTTGATAATGGCTTCGAAAACTTTGCCAAAGATTGGAAGGAGACTAATAGGACGGTAATTGGCGGGGTCTGAGGGTTCGCCAGAATTCTTAAATATAGGTACTACGCAGGAGGACTTCCAACAGGCAGGAAAGCAGGAAGCAGATAGGCAGAGGTTATAGAGTTTAGAGAGGACAGAGGAGAGTTCTGGGGCACATTTCTTCAGTACTATGACTGGGATTCCGTCACCGCCGCTCGCTTTGTGTGGGTCAAGTTGCGCAATTATCTTGGCGACCAGCGAGGGTGAAATGTGGACGTTATTTTTAGCAATAAGAAATATGTATATATTTATAAAGGAAATCTCAACATATCATTTAGATTGGTTATAAATTATAATTAATTTCTATGAGCTAAATTAGCTCATTTCATCAGACCACACTATATTCGTTCCATTCAGTATAAATATTTTCCCTGAAATTTAAATGATGTGTTGAGTTTTCCTTTAAAAATATCATATTGCTCTGGATAACATCTGTTGAGCTCTCTATACAGATATAGCACTTAATATTTTCTTGTTGGATTGTCCCTGCCAATCATGGACTTGACATCTATACCTAGACACACACACACACACATACACTATGAGTGTAGCATTAATTCTTAAAAGGATACTTTATCCAACGTTATTTAGTTTTACAATCTCCTCAGATGAAGAAACTTCAGGCAACAGAAATGTGGTTCTACAGAAGGATGCTGAGAAACTCATAGATTAAACATGTGAGTAATGCAGATAATTTAAGCAAAAGTAACAAAAAGGGGGCTGCTACTTAAAATCAGAAATAGATACTTGAAATATCTAGGGTATATGAGGAAAGACAGCCTGGAGAATCTGACACACACAGAACATCAGAAAGCAAGAGGAACAGAAGAAAGCAGTAAGTAACTTACTCAACAAGTTTGTGCAAATGAATAGTATAACAGGGATTAAGATAAAAGAAAATCTTATGAGCTAGAAAGGATAGGAAGTTGTGGAGAGGCATATTTATGGCTGGACAATCTCCTCAGATGAAGAGACTTAAAGTAACAGAAATGTGGTTCTACAGAAGTATGATCAGAATACCATCAACTGAAAATGTGAGCAACTACAAAGTTTTAGGGAAAATGGCAACAAAAAAGACACTTATAGAATCAACAAAAAATACAGATGAAATTTCTAGTGCGCATACTGAAGAAAGAGGGCTTAGAAAATTTGACACTCACAAGAGATAGTAAAAACAAGTGAGAAGGAAAGCAGTGCATAATATACCTAAAAAGTTTATCTGAATGGTTGGCTGAACAGTGATTAGGAGATATAGCAAAAAAAGACAAACTTTGCTGAGAGCTGCGAATACCAGGAGAATATGGAGAGCCATGAAGATCAACATCCTGAGAAGACATGTCCCATAGTCCAATTTCTTCTTTCATCTACCATCCACCCATGCATTGAATACTGCTGCCACATCTGGTTGGGTGCCCCTGCTGTTCTCCTCAGGGTTCTTGACAAAATACAACGGAGAGTCTGTAATATGATTGATGCCGACTTGGCAAACCGGCTGCAGTCTCTCTCTCACCGGCGCAATGTGGCTTCCCTGTGTCTCTTCTATAAATACTTTCACAGCTTCTGCTCCGACGAATTTAGATCACTGGTGCCCCCTAGGTATGAATTTTCACGAGATACTAGATTAGTAACTAGGTCCCACCCTTTTACAGTGAAACCGATAAAATGTAACTGCAACTTCTACTCCAACAGTTTCTTTTCTTGCACTTCCCAACTGTGGAATTCCCTTCCAAATGATTGCTTCCCTGATGGCTACAATCTCCAGGAGTTTAAATGTAAGGTCAATAGACACCTCCTAACAGACTAACTCGAATCCATTCCTTCAAACACTCTTCCCATCTACCCAACCCTCAGCCTCGATATCCTTACCCGTCTATCACCCTCCTTCTGACATTTTCTATATCTAACCACTTTTTCTCTTTACCTTCCCCTATATAACCCCATGCGCAATAGTGGCAGTGGAATGCCTTGTTTGGGGTGAAATGATTAAAAAAAAATCTAGGGAGAACAATGTCCGTGGATGGTGGGGCAATGAAATCTGAAGGTAAATAGAATTAGTAAAAATTGCCTTTCAGAAACTAAGCAGTATAACCAGGATATAAGAGAAACTCGGATATAAGAGAGATTTTCTCTGGTCTCCAATTAGAGCCTGTGGTAATGTATATAAAATAGACCAAACCCGTTTATAAGTGAAACATTTATCCGGTTCCAACAACTCTCTTATATCAGGGTTACACGTATAGTGTTAAAAGATCAAAATATGTCAATAGGGTCAAAAGAAAGTGCTGAACTGCTGTGTAATACATAATCTCATCTATGAATGGTGAATAATTCACAAATGAAGACACTTGAAACAACAATTCTCTCCTTTGACTGAAAAATACTGAGAATACTACTGACAGATCATGTGAGCAACAAGGAACAGAAAATACAAGGAAATTAGATCTAACAATCAGATTCAATTTCTCAGAAACATTAGAAAAGAAAGCTTGGAGAATCTAACACTCATAAGGAAACTTGATAAAAGTTAAGTAAACAGATAGCAAAACAGATACAAAGAATAGTACCAAAGAGGCAAAAATTGCTTCAATAAATATAAATGGAGAATCATCGTCAGCCATATCTTGATAGGATATTGTTATAACTGGTATATCTCGCAGTTTTAATACTTGATACGGGGTACACCATTATGTGTGACATAATGGAATGCCAACAGCGGCTTAGCACTTAAATACAATTCAACTAATTTGCATAGAATAGCACAGATATGATTGATTTAAGAACTGCCACCAATAGGCAGCGTTCTCAAGGAGGTTAGAATACGACATTGTGGGATGTCTTGCAAGTCCAGAAGCATGACAGCTAAATCATCTAAAGTGGCAACATATCTGTTCCACTGGCGTAAGATTCTTTGAACAGCAATACATCAGCTTGCTTGAAAATTGCCAAAGAGCCCTTCATGTCAATTCTTAATAGAAATCTTAAACAAAAGACAACTTCATCTGCTAAGAGGAACACAGTTGATATTTCTTGTGGATAAGACATTTTTGCCACTGTTTCAGCTACAACTTTGCATTACAAGTAAGTCCAAGAATGAGAGAGGATCTATTGGTTCTGACAGCACCATCACTCATCATGATCATCATGACTTGAGAAACAGTCAATGTTTGTCTATAATGAGAATCAGAATCTAAAAATAATGGCATCTATTACATGTCTTGATGGAAATATTTATCTGAATATAGAATTACAAATGTCATTCAGTTGAGTGCCATACGTGATACACACTTTGGGTGATCATGTCTCGAAAGAGACATGACTGAGTGGGCAGAAGATTATCCTGCAGTAGGTTGCCATTACTTTCAGCGGTAGACCGGTTGCCGACCAAGGCTATAGAACCTAATCTGTCCGATTTGACCCATAACTGAAGGAAAGAGATGGATTAATACTTTTCCCAAGGGTATTTGTGCATAAGTGAATGCAAGTAATTTAACTGGAAATCAAACTTCGTAAGTAATCCAAATCAGGATGCTGATGTTCAGTGCTACTATAATAGCAAAAGTTTAGGAAAGAAACATCCCATCAATACTTAAAAGTGCAATAACAGTTACTGGACTTGATTAATTAGCCATGGTTAAATGAAACTAACAGTAATGCCCAAAATCAACAAAGTTTCCAATGAAGAGTAACAAAAACAAGAAAAGGGCAAAAATGATACAAAGCAAGATATATATATATATATATATGATTGCCACTTCTCCAAAGAAGACCATCTCTTCTTACTTATAAAATGAAAACTTGTTTGATCAACAAAAATAAAGGGATCTTAAAAAAAATTAAAAAAGGAGGAAATATGAGTTTGAGTTTTGTTTAACAGCATATCAACCTTTGTGAGTAATTTAATACCAAAAAGGTGGGGTTTTAAGGTTGTTTTTTTTTAATGTTCAGTTATAGTGAGAAGGTTGATTTAGTCAGATTTTAATGAAAATTTTTTTTGTTTTTATTTTTTTATTTTATAAAACTGAAAATGTCTTCTAGTTTTGTATTCAAAAATGTTTTGATGAGAATATTTTTTTCTTTCAAAAATGTGTTATGGTAATAATTTTTTTCTTCATAAATGTATTGTTGGTAATATTTTTCCTTCAAAAATGTATATTTTTCTATAAAAGTCTATTTTTATGTATATATTTCTATATAAGAATATTTTTATACTTTTATAGTGTTTTGACCTCAGTTTGGGTTGGGCGGGTAAATATTTGCCTATAGTTGGGACCCTAACAGGTGCTACCACTCCGGGTCAGGGTAGACCTGAGAACAACAGCAATCAAGAGGTGGTTCCATGTTTCTCACAACCTCCCAATTCGAGGCCTTGCTGCTGGATGCATTTTACTATCATGCCCAGGACCAAGGTGGAAATATGGTTTTTAAAAATATGAAAGTATATCTGTATTGTCATAAAACAATAATTGTTAAAAGAATATTAAAAGGATATAGACAAAGGAAAGCTAGTAAATGATAAAAGGAATGAAATCTTGTTAAGAATGCTTCAAAGTGAAATACACCCAGTTCATATTTATGAGAGTGACTGTAACCTACAGTGCATTGCCAAATTCATGTGCACACAAGTGGCTCTTTAACCCTGCTGTACTCTTACAAGTTCTTTTTACATGAAAAAAAAAATGAATAGTGTAATGAGAGTTTTGAAGGTTATTTTATGATATATCCCAAAAAGGAATACAGTATAAAATGATGAGTTGAAGAATGGAACTCCACACCAGGAATAAGAAATACAGATTTATTGTACTAAGGTACAGTTAACAATAATACACATATAGGCAAGCCACGGGTTGAACTGGAATCAACTATCAAATAGTGAATGCCATTGCCTAAGACTTTTTCCCTCTTCATACCGCTTGTTACTGTCTTTTATAATGTAGAACATTCTATTCTCGGGGATGGCAGGATGTTGCACTATAACATTTTGTTTTGATGAAATCTTTTAATGTGCCGCTTTAGACAAACTGATGATTTACGGATTTTGTCAGAAAACGAACACAGGGCTCCAGTTAGTATAGAAGGAAAGGATTCAGTCTGAGAAGCACGGTCTATCTTATTGTGGTGATGGTATCTCATGTGGCTGGTTAAGCCAGCTTTGGTATGCTATATATATATATATTTCAAAAGATTCTTGGTGGTACAAAATTTAATAACAGCAAGGAATAAGTGGAATTTTGATGACGTTCTATGCATATACATTTTATATAAATATATATATATATATATATATGGAAGAAGACCCACTGGGTGGCCATAACTGCAGTATTGTGGCATCATAAAACGCGATATGACAACTGTGGGCATCAACATGGAGTCATGGGAGAGTGTAGCAGTCAACCAGTTCAAATGGAGAGAAACCCTGGGCCAATGACTCAAATCAAGGAAGGAGCAACTGATACAAGTCACCATGGAGAGGTGGGTTTGCAGAAAGCAAAATGACAGCTCCAACAGGCCAGAAACAAAACATAAATGTAGCCTCTGCAACAAAGACTGTCACTCCCGCATTGGTTTCTACAGTCACAGGTGACAATGCTCCAGCCAAGCAGACAAGTAAGATGCTACCCATGATCAACCCTGACCAATGGAGGCCTACTACTACTACTACCATATATATATATATATATATATGGTAGTAGAGTAGTAGTAGAGAAGAAAATTTTAAAAACAGTTCTTTCAGTAACTGGCATGTGTAAACATTGCTTATATACGACACACTAAAATTTCCCTTCTCTGATTCCATGCGCTTATAGCTTAGGGAGTAGTGACTCCGACTGACACCAAATCAGTCAAGTTTTGATCCCAGTCAGAAGCAAGTGGATGTATCTAGCCACATTGATGAGCTGTGATACAGCAAAACAGGCTTGTATGTGGATGACTAATACATTATGCTCTCATTACGATTGAGCTCTCTAGAGAAGAAAATTTTAAAAACAGTTTCCACTTCTGCAATATAAGTGTGACTCTTCAGAAATGAATTGAGTTCTTTTGGTGACTGGCATGTGTAGAACACTGCTTATATAACACATGTTAAAATTTCCCTTTTCTGATTTCATGCCCCTATGGCTTAGGGAGTAGTGACTCTGACTGACACCAAATTGGTCAAGTTTCAATCCCGGCCAGAAATAAGTGTATGTGTCTAGCCACACTGATGAAACAGCCATACAGCCATACAGCGAAACAGACTTGTATGTGGATGACTAATATATATATATATATATATGTGTGTGTGTGTGTGTGGTGTGCGTGTGCGTGTGTGTGTGCAAGACAATGGTAGACAATTTAAGATTAATAAGACAGAATGTTCCCAAATCAAGAACAGTTTTAATATGCATAAGGGATATAGAGATATGATTGCAGTATTTTGACTTCAAGACAAGAAAGAATAAAATATAGTGGATAAGACTGAGAAGTGTCTTTTTTTGTCTTCCTAGGAAGAAATCCAGCATGGCTTCCTTCTGTCTTTTCTATATTTTCATGATACTTTTTCTACTGAGTTTTCCTCTATAGTATTTCAACCGAAAGGATTTAAGAGTACGACTAGTTAGATTACTAGGTCTCATCATTTTACTGATGTAATCTGAAAGTTCTATTCTAATAGTTTTTTCTTTTAGATTTCTTGCCTGAGAAACTCTCTTCTGGTTTTTGCATCCCAATCACCTACAAACTCTGAAAATTTACTCACAATGTCAATTGCTATCTTCTGCCTTCCTGATGCAATGTCAACACCCATCTCTTAACCACTTGACTCTAGTTCTTTCTACATCACCCTGTATATCTTTTCCTTTCTCTCTACCTTTGCAACTGTCATCACACCTGTATTACCATCCTTCTCTTGCTCCTTTCTCTGATACCCACTGTAAGTGGTTCGTCTTTCTCTTTACTCTCCTCCTATCTAATCTTTTTCTCTTATGTAGCTCCCTGCGCATCAGTGGCGTTACCACCTTGCTTGGGGTGAAACAATTAAAAAAAAAACTCTTTTCCTTCACTGTCATTTCTCTTCACTAAAGTCTTCACATTGTCTTCAAATCCCAGTAACCACTTTGTATCTTAGTGACATTATTGCCTTGCTTGGGGTTAAATGATTAAAAAAGAAAACGCAGTAAAAATGTTTAAATGCAACATAAATTGCCATCTTCTATCTCCTTGATTCCCATCTATCTCTTATCCTTTCTTCAACATCCCCTGTATCTTGTTCTTTTTTTTCTTTGCCTCGCTGTAACCCCCTGCACACCAGTGACAGTGCTGCCTTGCATGGGGGAAATGATTATAAAAAAAAAAGAATTTAAACATTAAAAAATCAAAATACTTTTATAAAAAAACAAAAACAAACATTGATTAGAGCTCCCACGGATAGGAAATTGTAGAGAGACATACTCGTCTACGTCCTGAAAGGACATGGCGTATAAAAGAAGTTTTCACATATCCAATCTAAAATTATTTATAAATAGAACTTTGTCTCTGTGTGTGTGTGTCTGTTACCTATAGACTTCGAAAAGGCTGAATCGATTTTCTTGAAAATTTACACAGTTGTACTATAAGCGTCTGTGAGTGTTCTTAGCTTGGTTTTGTGTCAAGGTACCCCCGATAAATATCAAAAATCGATAATTGAAAAAATCAGGTTATAGAAGGAGTGGTCTGATTTTAATCAAATTTGATACACTCATAGACAAAGACATAAGAAATGATATTCAGAAGTTTCAAGGTTGCAGTTCTTACAATAGTGCAGAAAATTGATAATATATATATATATATAAAAGGCAAGATGTGTGTGTGCATGTGTGTGTGTTTGTTTATCTGCTTACATGTCTGTATTTTTTTCAACCCTTTTATTTTAGTTTTTGCTTCGGGTTTGACTCTAAGTAGGTATAATTGTAGTTCTTAGTCTCATCCATGACACCATTTACTCAGAGGATTTATTTAGCCTTCAAAATTCAGTTTCCGTCATATCTATGAAGAGCCTTTTTTTCTTTGTAATCTTTAATTTATTTGTAATCTAAACTTATTTATAAATGGAACTTTGTCTGTGTGTGTGTGTGTGTGTGTGTGTGTCCATTACCTATAGACTCTGAAACTGCTGAACTGATTTTCTTGAAAATTTACACAGTTGTACTATAAGCATCTGTGAGTGTTCATAGCTAGGTTTTTTGTCGAGGTACCCCCGATAAATACTGAAAATCAATAATCAAAAAAATCGGGTTATAGAAATAGTGGTCCGATTTTAATCAAATTTGATACACTCATAGATAAAGACATAAGAAACGATATTCAGAAGTTTCAAGATTGCAGTTCTTACAATAGTGCAGAAAATCGATAATATATATATATATATATATATATATAAAAGGCAAGATGTTTGTGTGCGTGTCTGTTTATCTGCCTGTATGTCTGTATTTTTTTCAGCCCTTTTATTTTAGTTTTTGCATTAGGTTTGGTTCTAAGTAGGTATAATTGTAGTTCTTAGTCTCAGCCATGATACCATTTACTCAGAGGACTTATTTAGCTTTCAAAATTCAGTTTATGACGAAAAATCTTATTTGATATCAATACAAGAAAAATCAAAATTTGACTTACAGCCGTTCATTTTTCTTTCAGTCTACAGTTTCGCTGGAAACAACTATTGCTTTTTAGTCTTTCATGCCAACATCCAAAGAGTCTAAGCTCCAGGACCATGGATTAGTTTTAAAGCTTTCATTACACCCGAGCATTGCCAGGCTATACTGCTAGGAGTTCTATAAACTTATCAGAAAATAGAGCACACACATTCTTCAGTTTGTGTATATTGACTTCATTAAAGATTACAATATGATTAAAGAAATGTGATTCTTGGGATATTTCGAGAATTAAATCTAAACCAGCAAAAATCACCTGACCCTGTGAATTTAATTAAATCAACTTTCTGTGTTACCTCCTCGTGGTAAGTTCACCCAGAATCAGGCTGTCTTTTCTGTAATTTTTAATTTAATTTAATTTAATTTATAATTATTTATTTTTTAAAGTTTTGGTTTTTTGTTGAATTTTTATTTTATTTGTTTTGTCACTAACCTAAGTATTTTGTGTAAATTATTTTGCAATTGAAGGTTAGTTTTGACTTATACTAAGTTAAAACTTAGTAAATTTCAGTTACCCTTTTCTTTTTCTTTTTTTTTTAATTGGAGTAGATAGTTCCTACTATCTCCCGGTCTCACACTCTGCCCCCTTCTTTCGATCAAGAGTAGAGGTGATAGTCTTGTTTCTTGTTCAGGAAGGGGTTTCCGGTTCATCCCCCTTCTTTGGTCTTAGTGTTAGTTCAGCTGGAAGCTGCTTGCAGTTACAGAGTATGGTGACAACGTCTTTACACTCTGAGGGTACCGGGTTGGCAGTTTCCTGGTTGCTGCTTCCAACTGGTAATTAGGAGCCCGAACTCATGCGTAGCATCTTGAGAGGCTGCTCTGATCAACAGTTGAATAATACCAGGGTGCTTGTAGTGCCATATCTGAGTTTGACATTCCTGGCTACCTTCCCCTTTTCAGGAAGGACTCCAATGTTCATATGCATGGGCTTGGTGTCGATGTCAGCAAACACCTTCCCCTAGCTAGGGCGACATCCCTTGAATCCCCGGATCATTCTTTCATGTGCTTCTGCCTCTCACTTCTAAGCTCAATTAGCTATCTCTTCTTTCTCTACTGCTCCCCTTCCTCCCCTGACTGTTTGTTACTTGACAGTGTCTCTGACAATATTGACAAAGCCATTTCTTCCCATCCCTCTGCCCATATATTCGGGTTTGGTGATTTAATGCTCACTACACCAAGTGGCTGGAGAACTCTGTCACCGACCCTGCTGGTGTCCACACCATGAATTGTTCAGTAACCCAATCCCTTACGCAAGTGGGGAACTTCCCCACGCGTTTCTCCGACAACCCTAATGGAAGGGACTCACTTCTAGACCTCTGCTTCACTTCCATCCCAGACTCTTGCACTACCAGACAACTCTGCCCACTTGGTAACTCTGACCACACCGTAGTTTCTGTCAACATTTCATTCCACTCCCACCCAAACCAAGAAACCCAGACAAGTAGAATATCCTACTGCTACCAAAGAGCAGACTGGGATTCGTTCCAAGACTTCCTCTGTGACGTCCCTTGGAACAATGTTTTTAGTCTTCCCATCGAAGAATGTGCATCCAAGGTATCCTCCTGGGTTAAGGCTGGCATCGATGCTTTCATCCCTGCCAGGAAATTTCAGCTTAAATCTCATTCGTCTCCTAAGATGTTATTTGCTGCCAGAATGAAGCAACGCATAGCATCCTCTAAGTTCGGCACCAAAGACTGCTGGCAACTCTGTAAAAGATTACTTAACAAGAGAAAGTCCACAATACCCCCACTAATAAACAAATTTGAGATCCTCACCTCCCCAGCAGACAAAGCTGAATGTCTTGCCCGCAGATTCTCGAATAATTCGAGACTGGATTAGCCTGGAGTTTCTGCACCCAACTTCCCACCTAGAACTGATGCTCAACTGAATGATGTCCATATTACACCCTGGCTCATCTCTAAGATAATCTCAAAACTTGATCCTCACAAAGTGAGCGGAGGGGGCGGAATCCCAATCATAGTCTTAAAGAAATGTGCCCCCGAACTTTCCTCTGTACTTTCTAAGCTCTACAACTCCTGCCTATCTGCTTCCTGCTTTCTTGCTTGTTGGAAATCTTCCTCTGTAGTTCCTATATTTAAAAACACTGGAGAACCCTCAGACCCCACAAATTACTGAGCTATCAGCCTTCTTCCGATCTTTGGCAAAGTGTTCGAAGCCATTATCAACGCCGAGGTTGTTCAGCATCTCACGGCCCACGGGCTCCTCTCAGACAAACAGTATGGCTTCCACTTCACCAGGTCTACTGCTGATATGCTAACGACTATCACCGAGTACATATATCAGGCACTCGATATGAATGGTGAAGCCCGAACCATTGCCTTGGATATCTCTAAAGCGTTCGACAGAGTTTGGCATGCTGGCCTTCTATGCAAACTGCAGAGCTATGGTATAGCTGGACAATTGTTTGAACTAATCCAGTCATTCCTATCTAGCCGCACATTGAAAGTGGTATTAAACGGACATGCCTCCCAGAACTACCATACGAATGCGGGTGTCCCTCAAGGCTCTATCCTAGGTCCTATGCTCTTTCTGATCTACATTAATGATCTCCCTGATACCATAAGATCCCAAGTAGGTATGTACGCAATGACACCACAGTTTATTCTCGCCTCAACCAAAAATCTGGTGCGGGTGACAAAGCTAACCTTGCAGCTGAGCTTGGAAAGGACCTCCAATCCGTAGTGGACTGGGGTAAGAAATGGCTCGTAAATTTTAATGCTTCTAAAACGAAGCTACTATCAATTAATCATCATAGACAAATGCACCTACCTCCTATTAGCATGGACCAGGCTTGCCTCCCAGAGAGTAAAACACTATGCCTCCTTGGTCTCACACTTTCAGCGAACCTCAAGTTGAATGACTATATCGAATCCATTGCTAAATCCGCTGCTGTGAAAGTCAGTTCTCTGTGCAGTTCCTGGAGGTTTTTTCCGTCTGAATCTATCCTGCACATTTATAAATCTACCATCCGCCTGTACATTGAATACTGTTGCCATATCTGGTTGGGTGCCCCTGCTATTCTCCTTGGGCTTCTAGACAAGGTACAGCAGAGGGTCTATAATGTGATCGATACCGACTTAGCAGAGCGCCTGCAGTCTGTCTCTCACCGGCACGATGTGGCTTCCCTATGTCTCTTCTATAAATACTTTCATGGCTTCTGCTCCGATGAACTTAGATCACTGGTGCCCCCTAGGTTTGAATTTGCACGAGATACTAGATTAGCAACTAAATCCCACCCTTTTACAGTGAAACCGATAAAATGCAACCATAACTTCTACTCCAACAGTTTCTTTTCTCGCACTTCCCAACTGTGGAATTCTCTTCCACATGACTGCTTCCCCGACGGCTACAATCTCCAGGAGTTTAAATGTAAGGTCAATAGACACCTCCTAACAAACTAACTTCCATTCTTTCAAACACTCTTCCCACCCACCCAACTATCTATCACCCCACTTCTGACATTTCCTATATCTAACCACTCTTCCTATTTACCTCCCCCTATGTAGCCCCAAGCGCAATAGTGGCAGTGGAATGCCTTGCTTGGGGTGAAATGATTAAAAAAAAAAAATCTCTTTTTCAAACATCCATGGTATCAGTACCAACTTTTGCAGCACTGAATCTTTCTAAGAAAACTCAACTAACATCCTTGCGCCCCAAGTAAGGCATTTTACTGCCAATGTTGTGTAGGGGGTTTCATAGGAGGAAAGTTTTGAGAAAGAGTGAAAGGTTATAGGGGTTGTCAGGAAGTGGGTAAGAGAAGGATGAGAATGCTGATAAGAGTGGAGCATGAGAGAGAGGATGTAGGTTAGTGAGATAGGAGATGACTATTGACTTTACATTTAAATTCTTGGAGATTGTAGCTGTCAAGGAAGCAAATAAACAGAAGGGAATTCCACAGGCGGGAAGTGTGAGAAAAGAAACTGATAGAGTAGAATTTACATTTAAATTTTATAGGCTTCACAGTAAAAGGGTGGGACCTAGTTGCTAATCTTGTGGCTCAAGTAAATTCATATATAGGAGGCACCAGTGAGCTAAGTTCATCGAAGCAGAAGCCGTGAAAGTATTTGCAGAAGAGACACAGAGAAGCCACATTGCGCCAGTGAGAAAGTGACTGTATCTGAGCTGCCAAGTCAAGATCGATCACATTACAGATTCTTTGTTGGATTTTGTCAAGGACCCCTACGTGAATAGCAGGAGTACCCAACCAGATATGGCAGCAGAGTTCAATGTACGGGCAGATAGTAGATTTATATATGTGCAGGATTGTTTCAGATGAGAAAAAATTCTTGGCCCTACACAGAGAATCGACCTTCTTAGCAGTGGATTTAGCTATGGATTCTATATAGTTATTCTACTTGAGGTTTGTTGTGAGAGTTAAACTTAGGAGGTGCAGTATTTTGCTTTCAGGGAAACTAGCCTGATCCATGCTAATGAAGGGGTAGGAGGGTATCCGTACCAAACTTTGCATGTCCTCATTTTTCCTGAACTTCCATGTTCATGTAATATCTTTTCTACTGTTTATCACTTATTTAGCATTTTGAGCTTTTCATACGCAATAAAACATTTTCCAATAAGGAAGAGGTAATCAAAGCATTTGAATTGTTTATCACATCAAAGAATGAGAATTTTTTTAAAAGATAGGATCAAGAATTCAGAGGTACATTGAAAAACATTTGTTCAGCAACATCATTTCTAGTTCAAAGAAATAAATTAGTTATGTAACATTTCAGACGCAATTCATTCATTTCCTATAAAGTGCATCATTTTATGTTTATATTTGCTGACAGTCATACATTGTCTTTGATGTTTAGTCTTTTTTGTTTCTCATGCACTGCTGGTGCCTACTTTAAAAAACCCTGATTTAGAGCCATAAAATGCAGATGCTTTGATAGTTGGTCATTGAAATACTGATTTGTAGAAATGGGTCAGATTAGGAACTTTTGCGTCCTCACTCATATATTCAAGACTACTGCAAGCTTATAGATTTATCGCATGGAAAAAACTGGTTCTCATCCAATCATCAAAATTAAGCAACATCAAACCTAATCATTCAGTAAAATGAATTAGAGCACTCTAGCTACTGAGTGCATATAATGATAATATATGCACTAAAAAGTTTGCCTTCTTCCACCGAACGCCCATAGCCCAGAGGTAGAATCGCTGACTGACGCCAGTTCGGTTGGGTTTCAATCCTGGGTTAAAAAGCAATCGGAGTCTAACCATACTGATGAGCTGTGATACAGCAAAACAGATCTGTCTGCAGATGGCAATATTTATATATATGTTATATAACATATATTTATATATATATATCTATATATTATATATATAGAGTTTATAAAGGAAAACTCAACACATCATATTAGTTATAAACTATAGTTTATTTCAATGAGCTTAACTAGCTCATATCATCAGACCATTTTACAATATTTCCTCCATCTGGCATAAAATTTCTGCCGGAATGAACGTTTTCTTAAAATGAAGAGGGAACATAATAGAAATAATAATAATAAACATAATATTACAAACAAATAAATAAATGACAATAAATGTAAGGGGAAGGAGGAGAGTAAGAAGAGAGATAGCGTCCAGTTCCAGATATGGGTAGTATCCATTTGAAGTTATTTTGACTGTCTTAGATGGTATGACCTCTGAAAAAAACCAATTCCCCTGACTTTAGGTGTCTATTTGACCCCATCAGGTCAACCCACTTACTTATACTAACTTTTATCCACATATACCTATATGTACATTCCCACAGATACTTACCCTGTGATTTTGTTTATATATCTACTGATTTCTTTTATTTGTATATATATGTTATATAACATATATTTATATATATGTTATATTTAAACTAGCAGTATAGCCCGGTGTTGCTTGGGGGTAATGAAAGCTTTAAAACTAATCCATGGTCTTTGGACGTTGGCATGAAAGACTAAAAAGCAATAGTTGTTTCCAGTTAAAGTGAAACCGTAGAATGAAAGAAAAATGAATGGATGTAAGTCAAATTTTGATTTCCTGGTATCGATATCAAATTTTCTGCACTATTGTAAAAACTGCAACCTTGAAACTTCTGAATATCGTTTCTTATGTCTTTGTCTATGAGTGTATCAAATTTGATTAAAATCGGACCACTCCTTCTGGGGGTACATTGACACAAAACCTAGCTAAGAACACTTGCAGACATTTATAGTACAACTGTGTAGATTTTCAAGAAAATCAGTTCAGCCATTTCAGGGTCTATAGGTAACAGACACACACACACACACACACACACACACACACACACACAGACACACAGACAAAGTTCCATTTATAAATAAGTTTAGATTTATAAAATTATTCTATATTATAAAAATATAAATTTTCTTTAAATTTTCAATGCACAACTCTTTTTTATTAGACTAACAGTAAACAAGATGTTCTTATCGAACCTGAAGAACCCTGTTACCAGATATATATCTTTCTAACAGCATATGAAAATTATAGGTTCATGAAAATCTGATTCTTGTTGGCTATTCTTGCTGAAGTTAATTCATTATTCAAGAGAGAATGACCATTTCAGAAGAAATTGTAACCTAGTACCTTCTGGTGCAATATGTTATCAATGCATAACACCATTTGTCTGATTCACCCGTCATTGAGACCCTATTATTCAGGCAAATTGAAGCATTCACTTCTAATGAGGAATATCGTATCTTGTTAATATCCTCTCTGTTGCTAAGCTATGGATTCCTCTGGGAAATGTAATCCATCTGAGAGTAACACAATCACCACTGAAGAACTTACTGTCCTCAAAGCCTCTTCTGCAATGTGTCACCAAATTGTAATGAAGTTTCTGCAAGCATAAGTCATCATTTATTACGGCAAGACTTGACAAGTGAAGTTTATATAACTAATTATGAGATTTTGTGAAGAGACGAGTATTGCTTCGAAATTAGCACTTGATTTCTTTATTTTGTTCAGTGAAAAACATATGTGGGTTGATTCTAAGTGTTTTGAAGATAATTTGTGGAAATAAGAACATCTTTCGCTAATGAAAGCATTATTCAAGAAGATATATTTCTGCGACTATGTAAGCATTTGATTCCAAGCAAGATGATAATGCCACTAAGGTTCATTGGATTACTGGGAGTGGAAGAGAATGAGAAAACAGATTTTAGGAAAACAGAAAATGGCATTTGATGCTGCATTTAAATCTCTGAAGATCATAGGTGATAGGGAAGAAAGAAATCAGAATTTCCCAGGTGAGAAAAGAAACTATTACATTAGAGTTCTTGGTTGCATTTATTTCAACAGTAAAACTATGAGACCTACTTGCCAATCTAGTAGCACATTTAAATAATAACCCTGTGGTGAATACGGAATTAAAAATAACTCTTCTCTTTACTTTTACAAAAACTCACAATTATGTGTGAAATCCTAATTTTGACAAACAAAAAAAGAATTGACCCCATACTGAAAGAAAAAATATAGCCAAATTTCACAAACTGATGTTAAATTTATTTTTTAACAAGCCTATGTGAAAAACTAAATCGCTATAAAACAAAGAAAGAACCGTAAATTCTACTCCAACAGCTTCCACAACTCTGCTTTCCCGACAGTTACAATCTCCAGGTGTTTAAATATAGGGTCAATAGACACCTCCTATCACACTAACTCCCAATTATTCTCAGAACACTCTCATCTACCCAACCCTCATTCTCGGTATCCTTACCCGCCTATCACCCACCCTCTGACATTTCCTATATTTAATCATCCTTTCTCCACTCTACGTAGCCCCCTGCGCAGTAGTGGTAGTGACATGCCTTGCTCGGGGTGAAACGCGTATAAAAAAAAAAATCAGTCAGATGGGAGGAGAGACAACAACGCCAAAATGTGACAGAATATTCAAGCCACTGACCTGGACATAAGATCCCATCACACATTCATTCTCCGTCTACTTCTCGATTGCTAATTTCCTTTACCTCTTCTGCATCTTCACTATCTTCCCATCAACAAAGAAAAAGACAGCAACAACAACAACAAGAATATATTTTTTGCACTTCCAACCTGTGGAATTCCCTTCTGTTCACTTGCTTCCCCAACAGCTACAATCTCCAAGAATTTAAATGTAAAGTCAATAGTCATTTCCTATCTCACTAACATGCATCCTCTCTCTCATGCTCTTTTCTCCATCCACTCCACTCTACTCTCATCAGTATTCTCATCCTTCTCTTACCCACTTACTGACAACCCCTATAACCTATTACTATTTCTCATAACTTTCTTATGTAACCCACTGCACAACAGTGGCAGTAAAATGCCTTGCTTGGGGCAATATGATTACAAAAAAAAAATAAATCATGATGTGGATATAAAGTGGGGGGGGTCAATTCTACATTACAATCAATATATAACTTGATCACCCACTTTATGGCCCCAATCATGTTTCTCTTATCCACTTCCTGACACCCCATATATAACCTGTCACTATTTCTCATAACTTTCCTCCTATGTAACCCCCTGCAGAACAGTTGCCGTAAAATGCCTTGCTTGGAGCGATATGATTATAAAAAAGAAACATGGTTCTGTAGCATCTTATTTCTAATGTTGTAATTCTGCTAACAACTTTTATTTCTAATATATTTAAGGAAGACAAAATCTGAACATTTTTGTTTGATTATTTTAATAAATCATTTTTCTATATGCAATTTTCTGTCACTATTTCCCCATTTTCTATTTTCCCTATCAGTTTTCATGTACCACTTCAGCCAACCTACACATTTGTTTTTGTCATGTTTACTTAAAGGTATTAGTTTGGTGAAAGATATAGAAAGAACAAATGTTCTTGAATATACTACATCTTTTCTCAAGATTTACATTTCCAGCACCAGATTCTTTAAATATTTATTTGCTGTTTAATCCACTTTTCTCATTTATTACACTTTTAACTTTTTCCAAATCTTTTTTTGAAATATTCTTAAAGCCAGATTTTTACTTCGTGTTACTTTTTTCAATTTCTTTATTCAGTGTTTTTGCAAACTCTGTTCAATTTCTTTCCATGATTTTCAATGTTGTGTTTCCATCTCTCAATAACTTTGTGGTCCTGGGTATGATCGTCAACTGCATCCGGCAGCAAGACCTCTGATTGAGAGGTTGTGAGGAGCAAGGAACCACTTCTTAGTTGCTGTTGTTCCCAGGTCCACCCTGACCCGGGGTGGTAGCACCTGTTAGGGTCCCAGCTATGGGCAAAATGTTAACCCCAAACTGGGGTCAAAACACTATGAAAATATAAAAATAGACTTTTATAGAAAAATATACATTTTTGAATGAAAAATATTATCAACAATAGTTTTGAAGAAAAAAATATTATCATAACACAGTTTTGAAGGAAAAAAATTATTCTTAGCAAAACATTTTTAAATACAAAACTAGAAGACATTTTCAGTTTTCTAAAATAAAAAACATTTCATCAAAATCTGATTAAATCAACCTTCTGGTGCCTTCTCAACAGGTGTTTACTCATGCAACCAGACTGGTAAACTAGGTTTCACCCATTCACAGTCAGGTTAGCCAAATGCAGACGACAATTCTACTCCTGCAGCTTCTTCTCTCGCACTTCCCGCCTGTGGAACTCACTCTCGTATTGTTATATATCGACAAACAACAAACACGCATATATATAAAAATATAAAGTTATATTTTTATTAATGACGATGAACCGTGTAGCATAGGGAACAGAGAATTGAGAGAGCGTGCTTCTAATGGGTTGACGGGAGTGTAGTCTTATCTGTTGTGTCTCTCTCTTCACCGGCCGATCTCTGTTGCACCTCTACTCGCGAATCCGTGTGCCGAGGTCTTTTTATAATCTTCCAGAACCGGGACTTTTTCTTCCGGTTTTGCCTCGCCCACGCACGCCCACGTAATTCTCAGAGACACCTGTTCTGTTTGCCTCTGTAGTTATTTCCACTGCTGCCGGAAATAAGGTCAAACGACATCCGTTCCTTTCAACGACCGGAAACACCCTCGCTTGCATCAGCCTTCCTCGGGTGGGGCCAGATTGTTATATTACAGTATTATTGCTTTCCTGACGGCTACAACCTCCAGAAATTTAAATGCAAAGTCAATACTCATCTACTAACCACTGGATTCTAGCTCTCTCCCCACCCCCGTATAAACTTCCCTTCTCTCCACCTATATATCTCTCATCGCACCTGCTTTCTCAGCTTTCTATTGCTCCTTTCTAACTAGTTTGTACTCCTCACTCTTTTCTAATTAATCTTTTTACAGTTATGTAGCCCCCTGCACATCAGTGGCATTTCCGCATTGCTTGAGGTGAAATGATTAAAAAAAAACAAAAAAAATCTGAACATTAAAAATATACCTTAAAACTCCACCTTTTTGGCATTAAATAACCCACAGAGGTGTTGATATGCCATTAAACAAAACTCAAACTCAATAACTGCATTTTCTCTTTTAAGGCTAAAGAGTTGCCCCTCACCAAACTGGCAATTTGTGAACCAGGACAAATTTTTTGCTAAGAGCAATTTCAGTTTTCTTGGGTCACTGCATGAACCTGCTGTTGTTTATTGGTGCTCACTGATGCACTAGCTGCTTCTCGAGGACTTTCTAACTCTGATAAGGTATTTTTACTGTTGTGCCTTTTTATTAGAACCTGCTGATATTTAGCCTCAGGTTATGGTACCAATGAACACAGAAAGTGCTTATTGCTGTCTGAAACACAAACATGAGTCATTCATCCTAACAGATAAGGTAAAACTTCTGAAAAACTTTGAAAGTCAACATAATTTCATTCATCATTTTTTCTTTATTAACCAACATGTAGATATACTAGACAGCTACAACTAATACATAACCTACTATTACAAATAAGTATCCTACTAATAAGTATAAGTGTTGTCGATCTTTGTGGACAATTTGCTGTGGAGTTCTTGTGACTAAACTTCACCACAAAATTGTAGTGGCAAGAAGTAAGATATGGAACACAGAAGGTAGGTTCAAAACAGTATATAACAAGAACAATATATACAAAGTAAGTGTTAGTAATAAATAAATAGAAATAAGTAAGTCCGAATGCTTATTGCCTGACTAGTAGCTGGCTTTACTTGCTTCTTAACTGCATTTCTAACTGCTGTCAACTGCCGACTGGAAATCACACAGGTAATTATATATTGTAAGAGGAAGAGTCCATTTCTCATAGGAGGGCATCATAACAATAAGCATACTACCAATAATTATACTACTACTAAAAATGTTATAAAAAATAAAAATGTAAATTTGTTTCCCTCACACTAAAAAGGCTTACGGCCATATCACATTTAATACACCGGTTCTCGCTCGATCATCAAAGTTAAGCAACGTTGAGCCTGGTTAGTACTTTGATGGGTGACAGCTTGGGAATACCAGGTGCTGTAAGTGTATAGTGATGGATATGCATTGTGGTGCAGTGGATATTGGCTCGAAAAGAGAAGTCGGTGAGCTGAGTTCGAATTCCAGTTGAATACCCTGCATTCACTTAAGCACTGGTACCCTTGGGAAAGGTATTAATCCGTCCCTGGGTTAAATAACTGGGTAGGACTTGGGGACCCTGCCCTTAAAAACAAATCCCAATGAATCTTGATATTCGAAAAGAAAAAAGTATTACTAGACACAGAACTTACATAAAAATAACAATAAATTGTTGAAAGAAAAAGGTATTGCCAGCAATAAATAAATTTTAAAAAATTTAGTTGGCAATAAATGATCTGCCGAGGTAGATATGCCATAAAAAAAAAAACCAACCAACCCTCACACTAAAAGTCCCCAAAATCAACATGAAGATTATCACCAAAACATGAATAAAAAAAGCCTATGATAAATACACATACACACATTATAATTCGACATGAAAAAATTCGAAGTATGATATACATATGCATATGTATAACATACACAAATGCAGTTTGAAAGACAAAGGAAAAACTTGAAGGAACTGAAATGTGGTTCTACAGAAGGATGCTGTGAATATCATGGATTGAGAATGTGAGCAATGATGAGGTTTTAGAAATGATTGAAACAAAAAGGAAATTAAACGGAGCATCAGGAAGAGACAGCTGAAGTTCCTGGGACGTGCAATGAGGAAGGAGGGCTTGGAGAATCTGATACTAACAGGCCAGATAGAGGGAAAAAGAGAAACAACTGAAATGTGGTTCTACAGAAGGATGCAGTAAATATCATGGATTGAGAATGTGAGCAATGATGAGGTTTTAGAAATGATGGAAAAAAAGGAAATTAAACTGAGCATCAGGAAGAGACAGCTGAAGTTCCTGGGACATGCTATGAGGAAAGAGGGCTAGGAGAACCTGATATTAACAGGCCAGATAGAGGGAAAAAGAGACAGGGGAAAGCAGCAGATAACATATTTGAAGGACCTAATCAAGTGGATGATGGAACGAGGGTTGCATGGTGTAACAGGAGAAGGCATGCTAAGTATCACCAGGGATAGGGAGATGTGGAAAGCCATGATCGCCTACGTCCTGAAGGGACAGAGCACATAGATGAAGAAGTTTGACAACAAGACTGATTCACATGAAGTCTGCTTAATCAAAGAAAAACAAACACAAAAATAAAAAACATCAGAATTTTCTTTTAAAAAATGTCTAGTATGTGTACAAACACACACATGATCAAAGATTACCATCTGACTCTTGCAAAAACAAACTAGAATTATGATACACATACACAAATGAATTACACACATGAAGCTGCTTGACAAGACAGATGCATGTGAGGTCGGCTTAACCAATAAAAAACAAACAGAACAAAAATTAAAAATACTTTCTTTTTCTCCTCTATATTTCATTCTTTGGGAAAACCTTAATAAAAGCAAAACATATCAGATCTATAAATGCTTCCTATTTGTTACTCATCCTCTCATTTTGTTTGATTCAAATTCAGATTTAATTTTAATTAATATATTTATATCCATATCTATAGATTAGGCGCCTTCACTAATTTGCTGAACAAAGAGCTTTGTATGATGAAAAAATGTTGATAAAAACAAAGTTATATTTTCAAAATTTTTGTTATTAAAAGGAAAGACCAAAATATTTTTTATTATGTTATTAATTTTTTTTAATCCTTTCTTGGCTTAAAAATCTTGTTTTTCTTGCATTAGTGATAGGACCAAAGGTTAGTAAATATATGTATCTACATAAGTTCTGTAGACTCGACTGTGGAGTAAATGGCTTTCTATTTCTGTACCAAGTAGATTTTTTTTTGTGGGGGTGGAACATGCAGAGGCTATCAGCAATTACTCAGGGTAGGCAGCTTATGATCATAACTGAGAAAAAAAATTAAAAATATCAGAATTTTCCTTAAAAACATGCTTAGCACATTTACAAACACACGTGAACAGAAATCATCATCATCATTATCATCATCTAAATCCCGCAATAACTAACTAGAATTATGATACACTTCAGTCAGTCAGTTAAGTGCCATACATGAAACACACTTGGATGATCATGTCCCGAAAGAGACATGACTGACTAGGCAGAAGATTATCCCGCAGTAGGTTGCCATTGCTTTCTGCGGTAGACTGGTTGCCGACCAAGGCTATAGAACCCAATCTGTCCTGTTATTTGACTCATGGCTAGAGAAAAAAGATATGTATTATATTATTAAGTAGTAATTAGTAGGGGGTCAGTTTATTACTTCATAATAATAGAAAACCGATCCCCCACTTTATGACCAGTAGAAGTCTTAATCATTATTTCAATTATTATATTCAGTCAGTCAGTTAAGTGCCATACGTGATACACGCTTGGGCGATCATGTCTCGAAAGAGACATGACTGACTGGGCAGAAGATTATCCCACAGTAGGTTGCCATTGCTTTAAATAAATTTTCCATATGAACACTACTTGACAAGACTGATGCACATGAGGTCTGCTTAACCAATGACAAAATTTAAAAATATCAGAATTTAAAAGAAAAGTGCTTAGCACATTTACAAACACACATGAACAGATATCATCATCATCTGAATTCTATATAGTTATCTCATTTTTAACTCTGCTAAGTTATTTGTTCACCACTGCTGTAACCAGAAATTGAACTCACAACTCTTTGTGTCAAGTCACTGGAAGTAACTAATGCCTTTATCTATTGGGCTATGTGTCCTTGAGGACATAACATCTGGAAGTAGCATCACACATAGAATGAGAATGATGTACCCCAGTAATCAAAATAAAGGGTTCAATTAAAAGTTCTTTGCACATTAAAAAGACTGGAGTGTACAATGGCCAAAACGTTGTAAACAGGGCAATAAAGATGAGAACAATGATCTGAACAGTGTAAATAATGTAAATAATACCTCATCACAGAAGTATAGACAAATCTTTTGAATTATCTGAAAATGAAATTCTTTGTTTAATATTATTTTCCTTATTAGTCTATTTTCATTTTCCAACACCCAATCAGTTTGTGACTCAAGATTAAATTTACATCAAATTTTGCTGTTAAAAATCTTAAAAAGTCAGTGCTTATTATATGCATCAGAAGGTTTTTCCTTTTCAAGAATTTTGTCACTCAAAATTAGGAGTGCATATTAAATGAGAATAATTGCAGTAAATAGATATGAATCGATATTATTGAAAATAAATAGATATGAATATTATTAAAAATAAAAAAAGAATAACTTTGTTTCAGAGTAGTACCAAATCAATCCTTATGTGAATAGATTAAAGATAATCTTGTATGTAAGATAATCTTGGATATAAGGCCTGTTTGATAAATAGTGATTCAAATATTTCAAGAAAGATATTTAAACTGAAAATTTGACCGAGTCAGTTTTAGCTATTTATTTGAAATGATTTACAATCAAGAGCAACACTAATAATTCCATTTTACTGAAAACCTTTTCAAAAAAAAAGTTTTCAATTAATAGAGAATGTAACATGTTTCTCCAAAATTTAATCTTCCAAATAAATTTTAAAGATATTTGTTAGAAATAATCATTTTTTTTGTATGGTAATGGTGAAGTTAGTTGTTTCCATACAGGAAGCATCTGAATAGAGGATGTGCGTTGTGGTCCAGTGGATATCGACTCAGAACGAGAAATCGGAGAGCCGAGTTCGAATTCCAGTTGAATTCATTGCAATCACATATACACAAATACCCTTGGGAAAGGTATTAATCTGTCTCTTCCCTCCAGTTATGGGTTAAATAACAGAACAGATTGGGTTCTGTAGCCTTGGTCGGCAACCAGTCTACCGCAGAAAGCAATGGTAACCTACTGCGGGATAATCTTCTGCCCAGTCAGTCATGTCTCTTTCGAGACATGATCGTTCAACTGTGTATCACATACTGGCACTTAACTGACTGAACAGATGGTTTTGTCATTGGTTGGAATTTATAAAATCTTTTTCTTTTAGTTTTTCAGCAAATTAAACTTCTCAAGTCCTCTGTTATACACCTTTCTAATAATAAGAAATTCCTTCCAAACTGTTTTTTATTTTTTTGGTTTGGCAACAGTTAACATCTTGATTTTTCTCATTATTCTCTTTTTTAGTTACATATACTACCAATTTTTATTGTTAATGCTGTTAGTAGTCTTCAAGTGGTGTGGTTTCTGTTATTTCATCATCATTTATCCATCTCACCCAATGGTGCATAGGGCAGCAACTTTTTGTTGCTGTTTCTTTAACAAACTGTTTTTTACGGGGCAGGGTTGGATGGTGGACCATTCTTGGTCCTTACGTTTACAGCATCTGGTATTTCCAAATGGTCACCCATTTAAGTACTGACCAGGCTTGATGTTGCTTAACTTTGGTGATCCTTCTTTTACTGGAATAATCTGTGTGAGACTAGAATTAGTGTTCCTTTTTGGCCCCTACACAGGCAGTAAAACTTTTGATACTCAATACAACAGACATGAAAATTTGACTACTCCCGTTCCATTAAGCTTTGGGTGGAAAGATATACAGTCAGTCAATTAAGGGCCATACATGATACATGCTTTGAGCAACCATATCTTGAAAGAGACATGACTGACTGGGTAGAAGATTATCCCACAGCATGTTGCCATTGCTTTTTGTGGTAGACTAGTTGCCAGCCAAGGCTATAGAACCCAGTCTGTTTTATTATTTAACCCATAACTGGAGGGAAGAGATGGATTAATACCTTTCCCAAGGGTATTTGTGTGTAAGTGAATGCAAGGAATTCAACTGGAATTTGAACCACAATATACATCCAAAGATAAAAGTCTGCCAATTTACTAGCTTTGTAAAATCAAAAAGCTCTTCTGTAGCTAATTTCAATATTTTTTCTCTTCTTAGCAAATAAAAGAGTTTTTTTAAAATTTGGATCCTGTTTTTCTAGAAAGCAACAATAACTCATTGACGTCATGTTCTACTGGGCTTAGGGTTGAAAGATATCTTATATGAAACAGGTCGCTAAAGTTGAAGCAACACAAAGATGACATAACCTGTGGGAAACTTAACCCTTTGTTGCATATTGGTTACAGTTGTAACCATTATCCAACAGAGGGTTAACAACTTGTTTATTTAAATTTCTTGCTAAATTTGTCTTGACCCCAACATTCCCTACTGGGACCAGAAGTCCTTTCAATCATCCTCATCATCATCATTGTTATCATGACTGCTATAAAACAAAGAAAAATCATTTTGTAGGTCTCCCTGCCAGTCACAGTTTGATACTCAAAGGAATTTGGCACTGAGACATTTTAATAAGTTAAAAAAAATGCACAATACAAACAAATAATTCCAATGTATGTTTCCCCCTCCACTTGTCTATATCTTGTGGGTACTTCTTAATTTGTAGGTGTCTTTCATTTATAGTTTATAAACAAAAATCCTTGAAGATAGAGTAGATAGATCTACCTATCACCCAGTTCACACTCCACCCACGTCTATTGAACAGGTTAAGAGGCTCATCCCTTGTTACCTGTTTAGGATGTGGCTTCCAGCTTTCTCTTTTCCAATCTTCTCACTTTGTTTTGTTTTGTTTTTTCAATTGGAGTAGATAGATCTATCTATTGCCAGGTTCACACTCAACCCATGTCTATTGAACAGGTTAAGAGGCTCATCCTTTGTTCCCTGTTTAGGATGTGGTTTTCAGCTTTCTCTTTTCCAATCTTTTCACTATTACGTAGCCCCCTGCACATCAGTGGCGTTACCGCCTTGCTCGAGGTGATACGATTAAAAAAAAAAATTATTTCAGTAAAAATTTATTCAGTATCAAGTGTGAATATCATCTGAAAACTTTAGTCCACATCTTACCAAAAATAATTCACTAAAACTCAATTTTTGTTCTTTGAGTATTCATGCTTCTATAATTTCATAAAATGTTATTTTCTTTCCAGTTTGTTGGAATAAAATATCTATACTTAAAACTTAGGTTAATAATATTTATTTTTTAAAAATTGTAATTTTTCAGTGTGTTTTTGAAATTCATTTCACTGCTGTTTGGCACAAAAGTTTTTTATTAAATAAAGATATGTTTGAAGAATCCACAAATGTAAAATTTGATGCCAATTTTGAGTGTGAGCCTTTTCTGAAAGAATTTTGTTTTATTATTTTTCTTTTAGCAACAGTTAGATTATTTTTTGTATAAAGGACAAAAAGGACATAACTCTGCTATCTCAGTTTGATTGACTACTATTCAATATTATACTGTGTCACATAAAACAATGTAATACATAGCAAATAAAACAAGTATGTAAATTTATTACCAACACAGGATTACATAAAAGAGAATAATGTCTCAACTCCATACCCTGTTGTGTTTTCTGTTCCATGTTTTTCCACACAATTCATTTTCACCATTAACCCTGTTAGATTCCACTGTGACAATTTAAAGTTAGTTGTGCAGAAGAAATCTACTTAGCCTTAAAACACTGAGGGCATGTGCCTACTAATGCCATTGGCTCGATGATATAAAGAAAAACCATGGCAGACACATAGTCATTTATGACAAAAAACAGTTGATGGAATAGCCAGGATGTGCTGGCTACGGATTAATGCACCTACCTTTGAATGCATATAAAATCAGTCACAATGAATAAGAAAAAAGGATGTCAATGAGGTGTAAGCATAGATTTGCAGCTATTTGATTTTCTTGGTTGATTTTGATTAGTGGCATACCAACACCTCCATGGGTTATTTAATGCCAAAACCTAAATATTTTGAATGAAATTTTATGTCTTCCATGTTTTTCCTCACAATTAATTTTTGCCATTAACCCTGTTAGATTCCTCTGTTACAATTTAGAGTTAGTTGTGCAGAAGAAATCTACTTAGCCTTAAAAAGGCTGAGGGCATATGCCTACTGATGCCATTGACTCGATGATCTAAAGAAAATCCAAGGTAAACACATAGTCATTTATGACAGAAAATAGTTGATAGAATAGGCGCTGGCTACAGATTAATGCACCTACTTTTGAATGCATATAAAATCAGTCATGATAAATAAGAAGAAAAGAAGCCAACGAGGTGAAAGCATGGATTTGGGGCTATTTGATTTTCTTGGTTGATTTTGATTAGTGGCATATCAACACCTCTATGGGTTATTGAATGCCGAAACTTAAATATTTTGAACGCAATTTTATGTCTTCAACTACAGATAAAATGTATCTTTGGTCATTGTGCTATAAAATGTGTTGTTGGTAATTTTGTTATAAAATTTATTACTCGTCATTCTACTATAAAATAAGTACTGTTGCTCACACACACACACACACACAGACACACAGACACACACACACACATACATATATATATATATATTAACTAGGATCATAGCCTGGTGTTGCCTGTGCAACTCAAAACATTTTTGTAGTAGAAGATGCCACTTTTTTTTTTACATATTTTGTTTTTGGTTGAAAAAACACTTTTTTTTTTTAGATATTTCTTTTGTTTCAAAATTGCAGGAAAAAATATTCACATTTTTTTTGTTGACCAAATGAATTTTTAAAATGTCGAAATAAAAATTAAATATAAAGGCTCATTTTTTTAAAATATTTTAGTCGCATTTGACACATGTGATTTAATTTCTGTGACGTAATTTAGCAACCCTCTTAGATTTTAGATGTTTTACGAAGCAAATGTAAACAATCAGCTCAACTGGACAAAAATTGTGAAAGAGAAACTTGCTGAATTTAAACTAAAAAAGTATGTGTTGACCTGGCTTCCCTGTAGATATGTGTCGCTAGAAAGTTTGAATGACATAGCTTATAAAATGTAGGCATGCATAGGGAACAGTTACACACAGACTCACACGTTGCCGTTTACATATGTAGATAAATACACATATAATCCTGCGTTTATAGCACTTAGAGTTTCATGCACGATGTAATCAGGTGCATATTATAAACTGACCGTTTCTAGATTTTAATTTTTATTTTTGGTTCTCATGTTTTCTAAGGTTGTCATAAATTAGAAATTTGGGGTGGCATTTTTTAAATTATTAAATGTATAATTTAATATGGTTATATTTAATCTTTCTTTTGTTGGTTGGCTGATGTTGTTTAGCAGCATATCAACTTCTGCAGGTCATTTAATGTTGAAATTTCGATATTTTGAACATGATTTTATGGCTTCTACTATGGATAAAATATATTGCTGGTTATTCTATCATAATATATATACTGTTTGTTTTTAAATAAAAATGTATTGTTGGTAATTTTACGATAAAATATATTTTTATATTTTCATAAAGTTTTGTTTTCTTTGGAGGTTCACTATTTACCCATTGCTGGGACTAACAGGTGCTACCACCCTGATGAACTTGAAAACAATAGCAGTTAAGTTTCCATGCTCCTCAAAATCTCCAGTCACACAATCAGAGTACTTGCTGCCAGATGCAGTTTATTATCATACTCAGAAAAAAATGGGTATTTGAAGTTA
Organism: Ascarosepion bandense; assembly: GCA_037127315.1. Taxonomy (NCBI): domain Eukaryota; kingdom Metazoa; phylum Mollusca; class Cephalopoda; order Sepiida; family Sepiidae; genus Ascarosepion; species Ascarosepion bandense. The sequence goes on from JBBBDQ010000499.1 coordinate 2,167,653, forward strand.
CAGCTCTAGAAATTTGTGACAGTTTGTTACAATAGTTAAAGTTACAGTAACAAAGGCAGCATGTGGCATAAGGCCAGTTTTTGCATAGGGTTTTCTGAGCATTTATGTTCAGGCAAAAACTTTCTATAGATCCCATATATGCAGGGTTGAGCTCTTGTCTGTTTTTTTTTTCCTCCGACAAAACCCAGCCTTTTGGTTTAGCCTCATCTGAGTTCCTCTCCATCCAAAGGCAGTAAGTCTGACTACAAGAGAGTTTTGGTAAACTCTGGTAGGAAGGTTACATTCTTCTTTTTTATGTCGCTCTAGCCTTCAATAAATCCTGAGAGCATCAAATTTTTTAAACCTTTTTTCTTCATTAGATATCCCAGAAATTTCAGTTGTCTTTGTATAATCTAAATTGAAATCTAAATTTATTTATCTAATCTAATCTAAACTTATTTATAAATAGAAATTTGTCTGTATGTGTGTGTCCGTTACCTATAGACTCCGAAACCGATTTTCTTGAAAATTTACACAGTTGTACTATAAACATCTGCGAGTGTTCTTAGCTAGGTTTTGTGTCAAGGTACCCCTGATAAATATCAAAAATCGATAATCGAAAAAATCGGGTTATAGAAGGAGTGGTTCGATTTTAATCAAATTTGATACACTCATAGACAAAGACATAAGAAATGATATTCAGAAGTTTCAAGGTTGCAGTTCTTACAATAGTGCAGAAAATTGATAATATATATATATATATAAAAGGCAAGATGTGTGTGTGCATGTGTGTGTGTTTGTTTATCTGCTTACATGTCTGTATTTTTTTCAACCCTTTTATTTTAGTTTTTGCTTCGGGTTTGACTCTAAGTAGGTATAATTGTAGTTCTTAGTCTCATCCATGACACCATTTACTCAGAGGATTTATTTAGCCTTCAAAATTCAGTTTATGAGAAAAAAATTTTATTTGACTTACATCCATTCATTTTTCTTTCAGTGTATGGTTTCGCTTTAACTGGAAACAACTATTGCTTTTTAGTCTTTCGTGCCAACATCCAAAGAGTCTGAGTTCCAGGACCATGGATTAGTTTTAAAGCTTTCATTATACCCGAGCAACACCGGACTATACTGCTAGTTCTAAGTATAAGTGTCCTTTTATATTACCAGTTTCCTCAAACTTTGTGATTTTTTTCTCTTTATTTTATATCATTCATGGATTTCTATTATGTTTGTCATATAGGAATTCTTCTTTGTCTTTTATTTCTTTATTAGGAATTGAAAAAGACATTAATCACTTAATCTGTTAAACTTAATCTTTATATGAGAATTGTGACAGTACCTAAGTAATAGATCCTAATCACTTCATCTATTATGCTTAAACTTAACTAGAGTATTGTGACTCTAAGGAAATAATAGTTTTTAATCCTTTAATCCCTTAAATTTAAACTTAACGAGGGAATTGTTTAACTAAGAAAATAATGGTTGTTAATCCTTTAATCCATTATACTTAAACTTAACAAGAGAATTGTCTTGCTAAGGAAATAACAGTTGTTAATCCTTTAATCCATTAAACTTAACGAAGGAATTGTTTAACTAAGAAAATAATGGTTGTTAATCCTTTAATCCATTATACTTAAACTTAACAAGAGAATTGTCTTGCTAAGGAAATAACAGTTGTTAATCCTTTAATCCACTAAACTTAACGAGGGAATTGTTTTACTAAGAAAATAATGGTTGTTAATCCTTTAATCCATTATACTTAAACTTAACAAGAGAATTGTCTTGCTAAGGAAATAACAGTTGTTAATCCTTTAATCCACTAAACTTAACGAGGGAATTGTTTTACTAAGAAAATAATGGTTGTTAATCCTTTAATCCATTATACTTAAACTTAACAAGAGAATTGTCTTGCTAAGGAAATAACAGTTGTTAATCCTTTAATCCACTAAACTTAACGAGGGAATTGTTTTACTAAGAAAATAATGGTTGTTAATCCTTTAATCCATTATACTTAAACTTAACAAGAGAATTGTCTTGCTAAGGAAATAACAGTTGTTAATCCTTTAATCCACTAAACTTAACGAGGGAATTGTTTTACTAAGAAAATAATGGTTGTTAATCCTTTAATCCATTATACTTAAACTTAACAAGAGAATTGTCTTGCTAAGGAAATAACAGTTGTTAATCCTTTAATCCACTAAACTTAACGAGGGAATTGTTTTACTAAGAAAATAATGGTTGTTAATCCTTTAATCCATTATACTTAAACTTAACAAGGGAATTTTCTTGCTAAGGAAATAATAGTTGTTATTCTTTTAATCCATTATACTTAAACTTAAATGGGGGAGAGGAATTGTTTTGCTAAGATAATAATGGTTCATTAATTCTTTAATCTATTATACTTAAGCTTAACAAGAGAATAGTCTTGCTGAGGAAAAAATAGTTGTTAATCCTTTAATCCATTATACTTAAAATTAAGTTGGGAATTGTCTTGCTGAGGAAAAAATAGTTGTTAATCCTTTAATCCATTATACTTAAAATTAAGTTGGGAATTGTCTCATTAAGCAAATAATGGTTGTTAATCCTTTAATCCATTATATTCCTGTTAACTTAAAACAGGGGAATTGCCTTGCTAAATAAATAATGGTTATTAATCCCTAAATCCATTATACTTAATTAGGGTATTGTCTGGCTAAGGAAATAATAGTGGTTATTATTTTAATCTATCAATCTTAAACTTAAATAGAGAATTGTAGCTCAAAGAAAATATTAAATATTAATCCTTTAGATCATGATACTTAAATTTAAACAGGGTATTGTGACATGAATGAAATAATAATTGTTAATCTATTATGCTTAAACTTAATTAGGGAAATGTATCCCTAAGATAATAATAAGTCTCTTAGTTCTTTTTCTATGTGCCCTGTCCTTTCAGGACGTAGGCAAGCATGGCTTTCCATGTCTCCCTATCTCTGGTGGCTCTTAGCATACCTTCTCCTGTTACGCCATGCAACCCTCGTTCTATTATCCATCTGATTAGGTCCTTCAAATATGTTATCTGCTGCTTTTCCCTGTCTCTTTTTTCCTCTATCTGGCCTGTTAGTATCAGTTTCTCCTAGCCCTCTTTCCTCATTGCATGTCTCAGGAACTTCAGCTGTCTCTTCCTGATGCTCAGTATTAATTTCCTTTTCGTTTCCATCATTTCCAAAACCTCATCATTGCTCACTTGCTCAATCCAAGATATCCGCAGTATCCTTCTGTAGAACCACATTTCAGTTACTTCAAGATTTTCTTTCATCTTTGATGATATTGTCCAGCATTCACTGCCATATTGAAGAACTGACATCACATAGCAATCAAGTACTCTCTTTTTTGTTCCTATACTTAAACTTAATTAAACAATTGTGACTCTAGGAAAATTACAATTGTTAATTATTTTATCCATTATCCTATGATTTGTCTTTAGCTCTAATAATTTTTGCTAATTCTTCTTCTATGTGCCTTGTCCCTTCAGAACATAGGCGATCATGTCCTTCTACGTCTCCCTCTCACTGGTGGCTCTCAGCATGCTTTCCCCTGTTACACCTCATTCCGCCATCCACCCACACAGGCTAGTCAAGTATGTTACGTGCAGTTTTCCCCTGTCTTTCCTTCCCTGTATCTGACCTGTGAGTATCAATTTTTCCAAGCCCTCCTTCCTCACTGCATGTCCCAGGTACTTTAGCTGTCTTTTTCTGATACTCAGTATTAATTTCCTTTTCATTTCCATCCTTTCAAAAACCTGATTATGAATCAAAATACATCAGATATTTAGAAACATGCATCAAGATACATCAGATATTTAGAAACATGCATCAAGATACATCAGATATTCAGAAACATGCATCAAAATACATCAGATATTCAGAAACATGCATCAAAATACATCAGATATTCAGAAACATGCATCAAGATACATCAGATATTCAGAAACATGCATCAAGATACATCAGATATTCAGAAACATGCATCAAGATACATCAGATATTTAGAAACATGCATCAAGATACATCAGATATTCAGAAACATGCATCAAAATACATCAGATATTCAGAAACATGCATCAAAATACATCAGATATTCAGAAACATGCATCAAGATACATCAGATATTCAGAAACATGCATCAAGATACATCAGATATTTAGAAACATGCATCAAGATACATCAGATATTCAGAAACATGCATCAAGATACATCAGATATTCAGAACCATGCATCAAAATACATCAGATACTTACAAATATCTATACAAAATCTATACTTCTTACCTTCACCTATATTTATACAATCTCATTTAATAGCCCTCTACCTTGAATGGCTCTTTGGTCTTATTATTAAAATAAAAACCAAGATGTAAGAAAATAAATAAATCTTTCACTATTCCAATATTTTGAATATTTACATAAAAAGTAACATTTCCAGAGGATTTTATCCTAAAAAATGTGTTCTGATCTTATAAAGTTGTTGTTCTATATCTGAATACTTTGTGTTTTAATCTTCCAAAGGTAATTTTAGTATTTCCGTTAAAAACTGATTGCATTGTTAGTTGCATATTCAAATCACATTGTAGTCACCAGTGTTGGTAGCAGTGTTGGCAGTTGTGTGAAATGTTAACATGTTACAAGTATCATGCATGTAGAGGATTTACAATGTAAATCCTTAAGGAATAAAAATCATGGAAGGTTTATGATGTAAATATTTAAATGATGAAAGCCTTAGAAGTACTAATAAACAGAACCGTTAAAAACTGATTCTTTAAAAGAAAACATTTGAATACTGAGCCTACTGAATGCATTTCCATTAAAAAGTGATGGTTATGTTAGGTTTGAAAGAACACATCTGAATAACATCTTATTCATTTTGAGTAATCTCAGATAATCATTTTAAGTATACCCGTTAAAATTTTAAACAAACATTTTTGGATGTAAAGAAAAACATCATAGTGAATCGTCTACAACATATTTTTAAAAATTTTTGTATAAATATTTCAGTTTAGCTAAAAACTTCAAACTGTTTTACAAGGTGAGTAAATTCCTTTTTCAAGCATTGTAACAAGGAAAGGCTCTGTGTAGATTAGTTCTTACTCTTTGTAATTTGGCACTAGGTGTTAAATATCTTTACAGATCAACAGAAGTTTGGAAGGAATTCACTTGGGCAAGAAAGATTAATAATCTTGAAAGAGACATTTTACCCTTTTAATCTTTGTATCATCAGTGAAATGCAATCTTTTTCTAGGGTTTCTCTGAAATGGATACCTGACGCCAACGGCAGAAGTGATGCATGGCTATTCGGCTTTCATTATGGAATTTAATCCAAAAGGTATCGAAAAGATTTTACCCTGTCATGACAAGAGTGACTTTTCCAGTTACTTAATGGAAAGCATATCACTTGATAAGCAGATCTCATGTTGAACACATGACAGCATTAGACAATGAAATGAAACAGTTAAACTAATGTTGCCTTTTCAATAAAGAAGGTTTGTGATTAGTAATGAGTTGTAGGAGGATTAGTTGAAGGAACTCAAGTGATTTTATTATTTTTGGCATTGCTCAACTGAAGATTAGAGATCGATGTTATCATATCATGGCAAAGAGTCTCATAAGGAGTCACTGCCATAACCCTAGTTCATCTTACAGCATGAGCATTTTAAATCTCACTGGTTTTAGCCATGTTATAAATGCACTTTCTCTATGAAGAATTTCAGCTGGCCATTCTAGCTTTACTCATCATGTAAAAATAATGTTTCCTCAGATATACATTCTTCTTTTAAGTACAATGTCTCTTCAGGATTGGACATGCATTGTGATGCATTAGTTTGAGTTTGAGTTTTGTTTAACGGCATATCAACCTCTGTGGGTTATTTACTGTCAAAAATGTGGGGTTTTAAGGTATTTTTTAATGTCTGGTTATAGTGAGAAGGTTGATTTAGTCAGATTTTAATGAAAATGTTTTGTTTTTATTTGATTTTATTTTAGAAAACTGAAAATGTCTTCTAGTTTTGTATTCAAAATGCTTTGCTGAGAATAATTTTTTTTCTTCAAAAATGTATTGTTGGTAATATTTTTCCTTCAAAAATGTATATTTTTCTATAAAAGTCTATTTTTATGTATATATTTCTATAAAAGTGTATTTTTATACATTCATAGTGTTTTGACCCCAGTTTGGGGGGTTAACTATTTGCCCATAGCTGGGAACCTAACACATGCTACCACTCCAGGGCTAAGTGAACCTGGAAACAACAGCAATTAAGGGGTGGTTCCATGCTCCTCACAACCTTCCAATCAGAGGTCTTACTGCTGGATGCAGTTTACCGTCGTGCCCAGGACCATTGTGATGCATTCTCAGAATAAGAAATAGGAGAGAAGAGTTTGAATTCTATTTGAATTCATTGCATTCACTTTATGCAAAAATACTCTTGAGAAAGGTAATAATTCCTCTCTTCATCCTTCAGCTATGGGTTAAATAGCAGGACAGATTTGGTTTTATATCATTGGTTGACAACCAGTTTTCCTCATCCAGAGGATAAAGGGGTTTGTGTTAGGTCAACACTCCTACCTATAAAAAAGACAAATTCAAAATGCATCAACAACCCACTCATCAGTAGCGAGGGGTTGCTGATGGCTTATGCTCCACTGGGAGTGATGGGATTTGGGGATATTCAGAATATTGGAGATCATGGCTCTCTACAACTTTCTCAAAGTAATGTTTGTTACTTTACTATTCCTCCTAATTCCCATTATGTTATTTATTTACACAATTTTGTTAGGAGGTTAATTGATACTTTATTCTGCACTACTTTGAACCAGTATGTTCTTGTAAGTATCAAATTCTTCAAACCCTCTTTCTCCATTATGCATTCAAGAAATTTCCTTTCTCTCTTTCTTATCCTAGTTACCAGAAAATTGTCAAAGTTTGTGCCCCACAAAAAAGTGTAATTTTTTACCTAGCAGAAGCTTAACCCTCTAGGACCATTCGTATCATATTTGATACAGTATTTCCCTATAAGGAAACATTTGGTATTTCCCTATAAGGAAACATTTGGTATTCATTGACTGAGCAGTCAGTACTGCTTTCATTTGAAATTTATAAAATATTTCTCTTAAAAAATTTTTCAGGAAAATATTTCTTTCAAGGCTTGTTTTCATACTGTATCAAATATGATACGAATGGCCCTAGAGGGTTAAGGCTTCTACTGGGCATAAAGTGGGGGATCAGTTCTATATTGTTATGAAGTAATAAACAGATCCCCCACTAATTACTACTTAACCCTCTAGGGCCATTTGTATCATATTTGATACAGTATTTCCCTATAAGGAAACATTTGGTATTTCCCTATAAGGAAACATTTGGTATTCATTGACTGAGCAGTCAATACTGCTTTCATTTGAAATTTATAAAATATTTCTCTTAAAAAATTTTTCAGGAAAATATTTCTTTCAAGGCTTGTTTTCATACTGTATCAAATATGATACGAATGGCCCTAGAGGGTTAAAGAGTTGAAATTGGGAAACCCTCCAACACTCACTGTGGTTTCCTGTCTTTGCTTTTTCAGATTTTCATTTGTTCCGCTATCAACAGGAAAACATAATTAAAAAAATATAATTGTATAATCAGTTGAAAGCTACCTCATGACTATCTTCTAAAAAAAAACACAAAGTTTCTATGAAAATGGTATCAAAAATCTTCTAGAATGATGGGAGATAGTTGTTAAAAATAATCAAAATTATGTAGTTAACCAATAAATGTTTTTTGTGAGTATGTAAATCTTTGATTTAATTTTTTAATCAGGCAAAACCTTTAACAATAATTATTTAATAAAATTTTTTTTCCCACTTTGATCCAAACTTAAACTTCTATATTTATATATTTAAAGAAGATTCTTCGATCAAATATTCCAAGAAGTAGTACTCAAGATAAACCTTTCCAAAACCAAAGTAGTAATCTACAGTTGGATTGAAATACATGATGGCGTAACGCTGAATCTGTCAGAAATCTGGATGTTGAATTAGTAATACTAATGAAAGTGTTTTATGCTTTGATGTTTGCCTTTGGCACTGTCTTTTGTAAGACGCAGAATTCATTTGGAAAAGATAAAGAAGAAAAAATGAGCAATTCAAAAAGATGTGTTGCATTGCATGTCATCTCTGGTTTCTCTTGGTCTATCGGCAATTCCTCTGTAGGGACCTCAATACTGCATCCCCCACTGAATAGACAATTTTCTTGCTTGAAGTAAAATGATTAAAAACAAAATATATGATTAAAAAAAAATAACAGTCTCATCTAGATAGAATAAGATTCACTAAGAAAGAAATGGAGGCACCAAGGCATAATGGATAGCAGCTTTGATTGAAGAATCAGAAAGGTGAGTTCAAATTCCAGTTGAGTTCATTACATTCATTTAAGTGCTAATACCCTTGGGAAAGGTATGAATCCATCTCTTCTCCCCAAGCTATGGGTAAATAGCAGGACAGACTGGGTTCTATAAACTTGGTTGTCGACTGGTCTAGAAGGAAAACTCTGAATTCAAAAACAGCCTGGAGAGAGTTGGACTCTGTAAGGCTATTTTGCCTAAGATAAACCATTTCTACTGCAGCTTCAGTACATGGTGCACTTATGACTCTGGGGAGTCATGAGACTTGCAAAGAAGAAAATGCATTGAGTGTATACTAATCTCACAATTCTTGACAATAAACCTAAGAGCAAGATCATGCATGATATTGCAAAAGCAATAGCATGAAAATGCGGTATACAAGCTAATAGAGTGAAAAACAGATTTACATGGAATGGATTTATTTAAAATCCATCATGCACCAGCACCTCTAATATATATATATATCGCATTGTTCATTCAGTAATGAATTAGAACACACTCAGCTACTGGCGCGCATACATTGTACATAATATGCTAAAAGTCTGCCTTCTACTACCGAGCGTCCATAGCCCAGAGGTAGAATCACCAACTGACATCAATTCAGTGAGCTGTGATATAATGAAACATATCTGTCTGCGGATGACTATATATATATATATATATATATATATATATATATATATATATATACATATTCAGTTAGGTGTGAGTTTTTGACTCTGCGTTTCACGCTTTTGTGATTGTTAAACAATCTCACACCTATCTAACTGTTAGCTCTATCACTGATATTGAGCACTTACAAATAAGTACCGTACATATATAATATATAAATATTATAGTATATATAACAAATTCATATATATATATATATTTACATACATACACATTTCACATACATATATATATATATATATACACTACCGGCCATAATTATTAGGCTACCCCAGTGTTTTAAGAAAATGATGTATTTCATACTATTTTCTAGTATTTATTGCCAAGTGAATAATTGTAAATGAAATTAGAATGTTTTTTTGTTAATACTACACAATAACATGTTCATCAAATGAATTTATAAATATTTAATAATTACCTATATTGCAGTTTCATCAATGAAAGGATGGAGGAAGTTTAGGGTGATTCGGACGAGTTCATCTTTGTTTCCTTGCCTCGTAAACTTTTGCAAAGTAATAATAACAAAAGAACCATTCTATTTTCATTTAGAATAATTCACTTGGCAATAAATGCTAAAAATAGTATGAAACACATTCAGTCAGTTAAGCGCCATACGTGATACACGCTTGGGCGATCATGTCTCAAAAGAGACATGACTGACTGGGCAGAATATTATCCCGCAGTAGGTTGCCATTGTTTTCTGCAGTAGACTGGTTGCCGACCAAGGCTATAGAACCCAATCTGTCCTGTTATTTAACCCATAACTGGAAGGAAGAGAGAGATTAATACCTTACCCAAGGGTATTTGCGCATAAATGAATGCAATGAATTCAGCTAGAATTCGAACTCGGCTCCCCGATTTCTCATTCCGAGCTGATATCCAATGCACCACAATGCACATTTCTTCTAAAAAACTGGTGTGGCCTAATAATTATGGTCAGTATATATATATATGTTATGATAATGTTTATGATTGAGATTGTTGTTTTTCAGAAGTTTTACTGATAAAAAATGATTTTGACAAGCATGTTTCTTATCGTAATGTGCTCAGTATGGGTGGAGATGGAGTAATAATAGTTTTAGTGCAAGAAACCCAGCATCATATCAGTTTCTTCATGAAGGTCAGCAAGAATCTGCTCAGTTTAAATAACAAATTCTTTATACCAAAACTATATATATATATATATATATATTGTGTGTATTTTGGCAGCATTTTTTCATTAATGCAGGTTTCATTGAATAATATAGACAAGTTTTGTCTATTAATTTTGTGTAGGATCCGTTCATACCGTCTGATATACTTGATGGTGATGTCGTTAAAAGACAACAAAAAATCACAGTATTTGTTGAATTTTTTATCGGGTCTAAGCTTTCGGCTCACATAAGCCATTATCAAAGAGTAAATAATAACACACAGTAAACATAGAACATTTAAGCTATTAACAATAAAGATAATTGAATTGAAAATATAAGTCCATCCCTACCGTGGCGGATGGCCGAAGACAGTGACAAAATAGTGGTGTTGTGGTCCCTGGTCTGATTACAGACATTTGAGTACGTTGTTGGAAATATCGAAATTGATTGTATTCAAACCAGGTTTAAACTGTTTAATGTAGAGTGCTTCGAGGATTTTTAGTTTCTGCTTATTATTTTCTTGTTTGAGTATGTACGTGTTATCAACAAGCGTTTTTCTCAGAAGTGTGCGTTGATAACCGTGTTGTTCTAAATGACGGAATATATTTGAATTTATATATATATATATCAGTCAGTTAAGTGCCATATGTGATACACGCTTGGGCGATCATGTCTCGATGTCTCAAAAGAGACATGATTGACTGGGCAGAAGATTATCCCACAGTAGGTTGCCATTGCTTTCTGCAGTAGACTGGTTGCCGACCAAGGCTATAGAACCCAATCTGTCCTGTTATTTAACCCATAACTGGAAGGAATAGATGGATTAATATTTCCTCAAGGGTATTTGTGCATAAGTGAATGCAATGAATTCAACTGGAATTCGAACTGAGCTCCCCGATTTCTTGTTCTGAGCTGATATCCAATGCACCACAATGCACATATATATATATATATATATATACTTTTTTTAAAATATAAAACTTTAATCCAAAAGGAAAAGCAGGAAGGTAAATCCCAAAGACTTGATCCTAATTAATATTTTAATATTAAAAAATGATCTAGGTGGAGGGCTCAATGTAATTAATATTTAAATTATATTTATTATATTAGAAATGATTATACAATGATTTTGAACTTCGAAATTTATTTTATTATATATATATATATATATAAGCAAACAAACACTTTATAGTCTCTGGTTATCAAAATCAGCTAAAGTGATTTAATTTATTTAATGTCTCTCTTATCAAAAATAATCAGGCATTTTTTTTTATACACAGTTTTGCTTTTCATTGCAGTCTGGGGAAGCCAAACCAAATATATATCACATTGGGGAAATATGTCATATAAAAACTTTTCTTCTTTGTCTCATTATGGGCAGTGTTATTTTGGATGCTATTATACATTCTAAAGTGTGTGCACACACATTAGGGGGCTTGACTATTTGCCCATAGTTTGAAGCCTAACAGGTGTTACTACCCTGGATCAAAATGAACATCAAACCAACAGCAATTAAGAGGTGGTTTCATGCTTCTCAAAATCCTCCAGATCAGAGGCCTTGCTGCCAGATGTAGTTTATTGTCATGCCCAGGAGGGGATAAACTGTAGAAAAAGAATCAATAAATCAATAAGTTAACAACTGCTCACATCAGGATATGTCTTGCATCTCTTCATATTCTCACCAAAATTGAAAATTATTACTTTGGAAAAAATGGTCAGTTCTAATGTAACTACTGATAATTCATTAAATACTAACATAAAAAATTAAGTACCATTCCCACACACACACTTTTTTCTCTCGTTACTTTATTCTCATTATGATTCAGTGAATTCCGTTATAAATTAGAATTTTCAGACCAAAGAGTGTAAACACCCAATGGGCTCCTCTTTCAACTTTTCACCAATCTGATCAATAATTCCATGTTGCATCTCTATTCTCATTGATGTTAGTGTGAACAGAAACGGGGAAAGCTTCATTGTACATTCACAAGGGGGAATGAAAAGTGAAATGAATTCCACAATGAGAAATGAAAACTCAATTCTTGTTTGCAGTATATTTGGTTGTTATTTCAGGGCTTCACTTGCACGGTCAGGGATTAGTTAGGTGGCACTTGGGACAAATTCTGCTACTTCTGTTATGACAGAATATGAATCAGCTTTTCCCAGTGAGAACTCTCTCACTATCCCTCACTTTCCTACCGCCAGTCTGTATTAGAATGCATAGCTTGTAATTGGCTCTACATCAACAGTCCCCCCCTTGCCAAGAGATGGCTCAGAACTAGCTTCATTTCTGACTTATATAAACTTGTGAATACAAACTTCAAACATCAAGTGCCACCTGTTCACAAATGTTTTCATTTATCTATCATTTTATTCTGTTTTGGTCAAGTGGGTGGCTGCTTTGAAGATTCAATTTCACAAAATTTACTGCTGGTCATAAAAATGCAATACAGATGCAGATAAAATCATCTGGAAACCACTTGACTTCAAGCAAGCCCAAAGCGGGTCCTTGGAGCAGTTTTTAGTTCAAGAATTTCACCATTCAGATATTGATTTGATTTGGAGGTTTGTGTTTTTCTATAACAAAATATGTCACAAAATTCACTGAACATAGCAAGAAAAATGGTAGAAAATTATTTTTTACATCCCCATGATTTGCTCACATCTGATATTTTTTTCCTTTCTGAATAAGGTTGACTTGCATGCATAATTTGGAAAATTACAGAGAACTGCATTAGAAGCTGTATTGGGGACTCTCAGATCTGTTAGTGTTTTCTGACAAAGATGCTTTGCAAAATTTAAGTCATTGGCACAAGTCTGCTATGTATGTAACAATGTCATTGTCAGCTTCAGACACAGAAGTGAGATTATTCAGAGAGGGCATATGTTCTATGACCTGTATCTACATAGTGCAGTAATATTTTTTTCATGTGTGGATTGTATGTATGTTTAGAACACTGGAAACTTGGTTTATAGTAAACAGATATTTTTTGTGATAAATCAGTGGATACTAATATAAGCAATGGAAAATGAGTTTTAAAAGTTGTGCCAAACTTCTTTACAATTTGATTATCATAATTAATCCAAATCTGAAAATGACATGCACTTTTCAGGTAAGTTCCATGACATAATATATGAGGTCTGATCAAAAAGTATCGAGATTGGGGCTATATAAAGAAAACTACAACACATATCAATTCAGCATTTAATCTCCTTTAAAATAGTCCTCTCTTGAAGCCACACATTTTATCTAGAAACATTTTCATTCATAGAAGCATTTGTGGAATTTGTTTTTCTTTTAATAGGTATCAGCTACTTTGTCCCATGAATTTGCTTTATGCCTTGAAATCTTTTTGTTATGGGGTAAATAAGACAATAAGACCCCCCACCACACCAATAAAACAAATGAACTAGGCAATTCATCTGAAATAAGGAACTCTGAGAGAGTTCAGGAACAGAGTTCCACGAGAGTTCTGAGAGAATGTTCATTATAATAACATTGGAATCATTACAACCATTAGTCACAAGTTATAACAGTGGCAATGAGAAATCAAGACTTATACGGAGAAGAAAAAAATTTTCTTACTGTAACACACTCAATAACAATGATGATGAGAAATTAGAACCACGTTGGTGGGGTAAAAATACCGCAACAGCAACAGGAATGCCAAAAACAATAGAAAATGTTAACTGAAATAATTCAGAAGAAAACGAAAAATTTTCTGATTTTTGATGCAGTGGCAAATGCTATATCTGAATTCACATACAATTCAGTGATGAAATTAACTTTTCTGCTTGTTTTAGAAGATATGAATACATTTTCAGAGAAGAATGCAGTGACTGAGGAGACAAGAAAAAAAGATTTTTTGGCTGAAAAAGTCAGCACCAGTAGAACACAAAAAATACTTCAATTTTCTACTACCAAGAAAAGCAGGAGAAACTGTAAATATTCTCAGTCAAACTCTTAGTGAGAGAAGTTCATTATTCAATACTCACTGGAAGGATATGAATCTCATGAAAAAAATAAGATGAGATTTTCTCACATATGCTGGAATTGGTAAAAAGCAGTGGGAAAGATTCAAATTAAACAAGAAAATTATAGATATGTTTAAAAGATTATTTTTGTTCAAGGATTAACTTAAAAAAAATATGCAAAAATGTCTGCTAGAATTCTAACAAAACTGGAACAGAATCAATTCTGTTCCAGTTTTGTTCATTCTGTTCATTCATCTGATATTACATGAAATATCAGATGAATGTCAGAGAATCCTACATCTGAGACAGAATATGGGGGAAATTGAAAAACGAATGCATCTATACTACTAGCCATAATTATTAGGCCACCCCAGTTTTTTAAAAGAATGATGTATTTCATACTATTTTTTAGTATTTATTGCCAAGTGAATAATTGTAAATGAAAATAGAGCAGTTCTTTTGTTAATACTGCACAATAACATGTGCATCAAATAAATTTATAAATATTTAATAATTACCTACATTGCAGTTTCATCAAAATGAACTCCTTTTGCTTTCACTGTGGCTGCACGCACTCTAGGCATTCTTACCACAAGTTTTATAAAATAACCCTTCGACAATTCTCTCCAGGTATCCTTTAGACACCTAAGTAAACCCTGAACATTACTAGGCTGTTTCTTCTTACTTCTCCTGTCCAACTCATCCCATGCAACTTCAGTTGTTGAGAGATCTGATGACTGAGATGGCCAACACATAACTTTTAACACTCCAGCTATTTCTTTTAATTTTAAATAATTTTGGCACAATTTAGAAGTATGTTTTGGGTCATTATCATACTAGAGGATGAAATTTTGATCCACAATATGCAATCCAGATGGAATTGCATATCTCTATTAGATTGAATGGTACTGTTCTTTCTACATAATCCCCTTTACTTCAGCCAAGTCACCTGAACTCGTACCCGCAAAACAGCCCAAACCATGCAGGATCCACCACAATGTTTCATCGATGTCTGTAAACACTCATCTTTCACTCACTCCCCAACACTCCTCCACACGTACCACCCTCCTTTTACTCCCAAACAGTTCAAACTTAAACTCATCAGTTCACAACACGTTTAACCACTGTTCTGGTATCCAGTTTTTATGCTCTCTTCCCCATACTAGTCTCTTTTTCTTATTGGCTGGCAAAAGCAAAGGCTTCCTGGCTGCCACTTGTCAAAAAAACCATTCTATTTTTGTTTAGAATTATCCACTTAGCAAAAAATACTAAAAATAGTATGAAATACATAATTTTTTTTTTTAAACTGGGGTGGCCTAATAATTATGTCCGCTAGTGTATATACAAGGGAAAGAAAAATGTAGCAAATGAAAAATTAATCTACGTTTTAGATGTGGAAGGTTTTATTGCAGAGAAGACTGTCCCTTTATTTGAGTTTGAGTTTTGATTAACAGCATATCAACCTCTGTGGGTTATTTAATGACCAAAAAGTGGGGTTTGAAAGTATATTTTTCATGTTCAGTTTTAGCTAGAAGGTTAATTTTAGTCTGATTTTAATTAAAACTTTTTGTTTTTTTTTCTTTTAGAAAACTGAACATGTCTTCTAGTTTTGTACGCAAGAATGTTTTGCTGAGAATAATTTTTTTTTCCTTCAAATATGTTATGGTAATAATTTTTCTTCAAAAATGTATTGTTAGTAATATTTTTCCTTCAAATGTGTATATTTTTCTATAAAAGTCTATTTTATGTATATATTTCTGTAAAAGTATATTTTTATACTTTCATAGTGTTTTGACCCCAGTTTGTGGGTTAACTATTTGCCCATAGCTGGGACCCTAACAGGTGCTACCACTCTGGGTCAGAGTGGACCTGAGAACAGCAACAATTAAGAGGTGGTTCCATGCTCCTCACAACCTTCCAATCAGAGGCCTTGCTGCCAGACTGTCCCTTTAAAAAGATAAAGTGCTACAAGTGTAGAAAAATAGGACATAAAAGTTGTCCTGTTAAACTAAAGCAAGGAAAAGTTCTCACAGGAAAAAAAAAGTTCGTACAGCATTAAGACGGAGAAAATAATTACAGAAAATCAAAGAAAATTTGTGCATGTGAAAATGAATAAAAGGTGATAGAAATGTAACTAGACACTGGCAGTAATATCACAATAATCAACACAGCCACACAGAAGGCAAATGAAATATTTATATTAGAAAGAACTTTGAAAATAGCATGTGGGGTATCAGATTAGAAATTATTTGTTATTAGTGAAAACAATTGGTAATGCCTCATTTCGTACCAAATGTGTAAAAACTAAGGCTTATGTGTTAGAAAATACTACAAACTTAACTCGGTACTCACTGGATAGAATTATTCAAATTATGGGAATTACCTATAAATATTTATTGCCAAAATATAAGTGGACAAGCAACCAATTTAAAAGAAAAAAAAATGTGAAAATTTAAAGGAAGAATAGAAAAAGTGTTTTCTAGTTCTTCTATCAGACAAGTTGAGTTGGTGTTTGAAAGTCAGAGCCAAAATTTCAAGTGAGAAAAGGGCCGATGCCAGTATTTAAACCAAAACCTAGAATTTTTCATTGCTTTAGTTTAACAGGATGACTTTTATGTCCTATTTTTCTACACTTGTAGCACTTTATCTTTTTAAGGGGACAGTCTGGCAGCAAGGCCTCTGATTGGAAGGTTGTGAGGAGCATGGAACCACCTCTTAATTGTTGCTGTTCTCAGGTCCATTCTGACCCAGAGTGGTAGCACCTGTTAGGGTCCCAGCTATGGGCAAATAGTTAACCCCCATTAGCAACATTGGATCAAGTCAGTAAAGAATTAGACAAATTTGAAAGAATTAATATAATTTTTAAAAAAATGACCATTCAAAATTGGCAGCACCAGAAAAAAAATAATAAAATTTGTGTTTGTGCTGATTTTTCAAACGGGCTAAACAAACATTTAGAATCACATAACTATTCATTACCAAGTCGAGAGGAAATTTTTGTGAAATTATTTGATGGAAAAGTTTTTTCAAAGCTGGATATTTCAGGGGCACATTTGCAAATACAAGCTGCAGAATGTTCAGAACTAATAACGATAAATGGGGATTATATAAGTTCAAACGAATTCCTTTTGTGATAAATATAGCATCAACCCTATATCAGCAAGTTATGGAAACTATGTCTTCATATTGCAATTTCACAGTTGCTAATCTGGGTGAATTATTAATTAAATGTGTATCTAAGTAACAACATAAAAACATATCGAGCATTCAAAAATAATTTTTGAAAAAGTACGAGAGTACGGGTCCAAACTCAGTGAAGAAAAGTGTGAACCTTCTTTTAGTTACAGAGAAAGTAATTTATGTACATCTCCACTAAGAAAAATGACAAGGCTCTGCTGTTTGACTGAGCCTTGTCTGGTGAAAAATGGACAGATCCCCACCCCTGCCTTGTGCAGAGTATAAGGGAAATTTTTGCCCCAGTTTAAGGACTCAGCATTCTCACTATAAAATGGTTTTGTGCCACATCCTTCAATGTCAAGATAGATAGATACCCAGAGTTCCACCACAAACTCACCTTGTAGAACTCTCTGCCTTGGGGTGGAGAGGAACTCAGATGATGCTCAGCCAAAGTGCAGAGTCTTGTCTGAGGAAAAAAAGACAGGAGAATAATTATGCTTTATGCAAGGTCTCCAGGAATCTTTTGCCTAAACTCATGCACTCAGAGTTCTCACATTAAATAAGTAACCTTGTGTCACATCTGGACCCAGTGAAGATTTTCCTAGAGTTACACCACAAACTTTCAATTATCAGACTCTCTACCTCCAGGTAGAGAGGAATCCAGATGAGGCCATGCCAAAGGGAAGAGTCTCATCTGGGGAAAATTAGACAAAAGCCTCCAAGAAATTTTTGCCTGAGCTAACAGGTTCATGATTTCCACATTAAATGATTGGCCTTGTGTCACATACAGCCTTAGTGGGAATTGTTAGATATCAAGAGTTACACATGATCTTATACTTGTCAGACTATCTGTCTTCTGGCAGAAATGAAACTAGACAAGGGTATGCCAAAGGGCAGAGTCTTGCTTGGGGAAAAGTAGACAAGATCTGATCCCACTTATGTGGGATCTATGGAGAGTTTTTACCTGAATGTATGCACCATGAATGCTGCATGTAAAAATAACAACTTTGTGTTATATCCAACCATTTTTGAGAAAGGCTCAGGTAAATACCCAAAGTTCCACATGAACTCAAAGCTACCAGTCAAGCTATTTGTCTTCAGGTGAAGAATAACTTTTCAAGGCTGGGTCTATAGACTGAGACTCAGCTGAGAAGAATAGACAAGCTTAGTGCCCGATCCCACAAATAAGAAGGCTGGTGAAATTTTGACCCTTGCCTTGAGTGTCCAAACTGAGGTTCCCTGTATAAATAAAGCCTGATATTGTGTCACATCCAGTTTCAGTAGTGGTGGAGGGAACTTTAGTTAAATACTCTGAATTTGGATAGAGGTCTGGTAGAGTATTAAAGTACCATTAGAGTTAGTTGAGATAATACTGTACTCATTTGTAGTGAGTTATAACACTTTTCAAATGGGATTTTATTATTAGAAAGAGAAAAAAGTTGCAAGGAGCAAGACCTAAGGAATAGGATGATTACCAATAAATCAGACCTATTTTCCTGAAAACTTGTTTTAAGAGAAAGATTTTATAAATTTAAACCAACAGTGGAAACTGGCTGCACAGACCTTGGTCACTGATGGTACCTCAATGGTGTGATGACCATACTTCCCTTCCCAGCACAGCCATAAGCAACTGAAGTGAGTTAGAACATTATGACTTAGTGTGTATACATGGCAGTATTCAAGGTCAATCTGTGCCAAGTGACTTTAATTGTGCACTCTAGTTCTGTTGCCATAGCAACAAGCTTGATACTTTTTAATCAGAACTCATGCTTTTTAAATGGATTAAAAAATCTGACAGTATTTCTTATGATGACAAACATTTTTTAGAGAGTGAACTTGTTAAAGAATGAAAATAAAATCAACTGATCTAGATGTCCTTTTTTTTAATCATTTCACATCAAGCAAGGCAACAAAGCCACTAAGATACAAGGGATTACTGAGTGTTAGAGAAAATGAGAAACAATAAAAGAACAAGAATTATGAAGACAAAAGGTAATGATCTACATTCATAATATAATAAGGCACAATGCCACTTTTTTTTTTTTATCAGGAAACCACTCCCCATTACATAAGTGCACCATTGACAATTTGACCATGGAAGACACTCATGATAAAGGGAGGCTCAGTTACTGACTTATGGAGTGCACACCTCTTGTAGGGACTTCTTTGAATCTATAAAAAAAAAAATTAGTATCAGAGATAAGGAAATGAAGCATAGAATAGGCTGCACAAGAATTAGTTTCACCCAACACTGCAAATGGTTACAGAACCAAAACATCAACTGGGAAACTCAAGACATGTTTTAAATAGCTTTGTCAGACTGAGACTTTTATATGCATGCCATGCACATTGTCTAACTCGATAAACTGTAAGCTGTAAAGAACCATTTTCAAAGAACAATGATTAAAAATAGCTTTGAGCAAGTCTATGAGTCTTGGCAAAGACCATTCATTGAACATCCTGTATTGATTCTATAAAATCACAAACAGAACTGACCCAAATAACAAAAAACACATCACTTGAAGACTTTCAGTAGCAGCAACAGCTAAAATGGATAGCACTTCTACCACAAAGAGACAATAGTGAGCTAATCAAGATGTTGACATTTCCTTTTCAAAAAAGCCAAAGAGCCCCCCCCCCCCCCCCCCGCCATCAGAACTGGAAAGATCAATTAGAGCTACAATACCTGAGAAACCTATTTTCATGAAAAATTGTTTTAAGAAAAAGATTTTATAAATTTCAAATTTTAAATTATAAATTTCAACCAACAGTTTTACTGGCCACTTAGAAAATAAATGCCAAATATTTCTTTATCAGGTAAGAACTGATATTATCATTAGTATTACATAGACATTGATATACCAATAAATCAGACCTATTTTCCTGAAAACTTGTTTTAAGAGAAAGATTTTATAAATTTAAACCAATAGTGGAAACTGGCTGCTTGGGGTAGGAAAGCCAAATGTTTCCTTATAAGGAAACAACTGATATTGCCATTGCTATTACATAGATATTGATATACCAATAAATCAGAATTATTTTCCTGAAAACATGTTTTAAGAAAAAGATTTTATAAATTTCTAACAAATGATAAGACTGGCTGCCTCGTCAATAAATTCCAAATATTTCCTTATAACAGGTAATAATACCATATATGTAAGAGTTGTAAAGATCTCTGCAAAAGGAATCTCTGATAAAGTGTAACCAGCTATTTATAAAATCTTGATTAGTCTTTCTTCATTACTTTTCAAATCAGTTATACTCCTTGTCATACAAACAAATAGAAATGAAAAACAAAAATAGTGAAGAAAGCCTATATATTATTCAATATATTTTTTTCACAAGGCTAGCTTGTTGCTAACTCTTTTTGTTGGTGTGATGCTAAAAAAAGAGTAAGGTCATTTTTTGTGAAATTAGAAAAAGACAATTCATAAGCCTTTTTTTCATAATATAGATTTTTATTTTTTGTAAATCAGAGCTAACTTCACCATTTATTTATTTTTATTTTATTTATTTATTTTATTTTTATATAAAAATATTGTATTTCGTTCTTATCAACATCAGTTTGTTTTTTTAATATAGAGAGTAGGGCATCTGTTAACCACTTTTTCTTCTATATGCTGTGCTCTTTCAGGACATAGTCGATCATGGCCTTTCACATCTTCCTATCCATTGTCGCTCTTAATACTCTTTCTCCTGTTATCCCACCCAGTCTATATTTCATCATCCATCTGCTCAGGTTCATCAATTATGTCAGGCATTGCTTTTCCTTGTCTTTCTTTCCCCCTATCCATCCTGTGAGCATCAGGTTCTCCAAGCCTTCTTTTCTCATTCAGTCAGTTAAAGTGCCATATGTGATACATGCTTTGGGCATGTCTCGAAAGAGACATGACTGACTGGGTAGAAGATTATCCGCAGTAGGTTGCCATTGCTTTCTGCAGTTGACTGGTTGCCAACCAAGGCTATAGAACCCAATCTGTCCTATTATTTAACCCATAACTGGAGAGAAGAGATGGATTAATACCTTTCCCAAGGATATTTGTGCGTAAATGAATGCAAGGAATTCAACTGGAATATGAACTTGGCTCCCCGAGTTGTCGTTCTGAGTCGATATCCACTGCACCACAATGCATATCTCATTCAGTCAGTTAAGTGCCATACGTGATACACGCTTGGGCGATCATGTCTCGAAAGAGACATGACTGACTGGGCAGAAGATTATCCCGCAGTAGGTTGCCATTGCTTTCTGCGGTAGACTGGTTGCCAACCAAGGCTATAGAACCCAATCTGTCCTGTTATTTAACCCATAACTGGAAGGAATAGACAGATTAATACCTTTCCCAAGGGTATTTGCACGTAAGTGAATACAATGGATTCAACAGGAATTCGAACTCGGCTCCCCGGTTTCTTGTTCCGAGCCGATATCCACTGTACCACAATGCACATCCTTGTACCACAACGCACATCTCATTACATGTCCCAAAAAACTTTAGCTGTCTTTTCCTGATGTTAAATATCAGTTTGCATCTCGTGTTCATCATCTCCGAAACTTCATCATTGCTCATATGTTCTGTACATGGTAACCTCAGCATCCTTTTGTAGAACCACATTTTGGTTGCTTCAAGTTTTTCCTTTATTTTTGATGAAATTGTCCAGCATTTGCTGTTATATTGAAGGATAAACATCATGTAACAATCCAGTACTCTCTTCTTTGTCTCCAGCAAAATTTTCCTGTCTCTTAACACTCTACTCATCTTCTGAAATGCATCCTTGGCCATTCAGATCTCAGTGACATAATTTCTGTCCACTATTAAAACACTTCCCAGGTATCTAAATTTTTATCCCTGTTTGATTTTAGTATCGCCAACTTGTAATTGGCATTTTTTACTGATTACCTTGGATTCAATTTCCTTGTAGTTTATATGTAGGGTTTTCTTTTTACTTTCTTGAACTACTTAAGCCTTTTTAAAATCACACCAACAAGAATGTGAGGACAGTTTGTTTTTCATAATCAATTTTGTACTGATGTTTTCTTGAATCTATTTTTCCACTTGCTGACTTGGTCAGTGTTAACCCTTTAAACTTTCAGTCGTTCATGTCACTAATGAGCGATATTGTTTGCCAAACTTGATTTTATAATTTTTTTCTTTTTTTGGCAGTAGGAAAACAGTCATATATTTGAAAAGTAAGTTTAGTTACAGATTATAGGACTTTGTCGACATTAATTTCACTGTTTGAGAAAAAATACCACACAAAGATGTAAAAGGATTGTAAACTTTTTATTGGTTGATTTATATAACCTGCTATCTAACTTTCTATTGGTTGAATTATAGAAGCTTCTTGTAGAATAAAAAACATCATATTCATCCTTGCAAGGAAGTCCCCAACTAGCATCCATGGCAGACAGGAGAAGATCAGACAGGAAGTAATTCACTATGATTTGACTTGAAGAGAGACTCTACCAGGTCAACTTAATCAAGACATGCTCAGGATAAATAAATATGCCTCTAGTTTTCATCACTCTCAAAAGATTTTCTGGTAGTGTCATAGAAATTTATATTGTTTTTCCATTATTTTAAATTGATCCTTTTGTAATGTACTGCGACTATGATTGTGTAAATTGTTTTTAATTATCAAATTTAGGTTTTGTATATTAGGGTTTCGGTTATATGTAGGAATTCTGAGTAAAGACCGGCCATGTTTGTTTTTTTTTTGTTCTCTCTTTCTCCCTTGCTAACTGGACACATGGCTTTGAGGTGTTCCCCCCTCCCACTCCAATGTATTCTGCCCTCACACTACTCTCTGTTACTGCTTACTTAGAGGCAGCTTAAACTTTCCAGAACTGAATGGAGAAAACAAAATGAAGATAATTTTTGAAATTTTCTTAACTTTTTTCTGTCAGTCAGCCTGCAACTGGTAAGTTTTAGCCAGTGTGATCATATTTTGCTGTAATTTTTGAAATTTTTTTTTTGTTTTTATTCCTTTGGTTCTTATCTTTTCTGTCTAATTTTTGTTCCTGTTTTGTTACTAACCTAAGTTATCTACTAGTCACTTTTGTAATGCACTGCGACTATGTTTGTGTAAATTGTTTTTAATTATCAAATTTAGGTTTTGTATATTAGGGTTTCAGTTATATGTAGGAATTCTGAGTAAAGACCGGCCATGTTTGTTTTTTTTTTGTTCTCTCTTTCTCCCTTGCTAACTGGACACATGGCTTTGAGGTGTCCCCCCCCCTCCCACTCCAATGTATTCTGCCCTCACACTACTCTCTGTTACGGGTATCCTTACCCGCCTATCACCCACCCTCTGACATTTCCTATATTTAATCATCCTTTCTTCACTCTATGTAGCCCCCTGTGCAGTAGTGGCAGTGACATGCCTTGCTCGGGGTGAAACACTTATAAAAAAAAAAAGTTAAAAAAAGTTAAAACAGGAGAATGGCATCAATATACAAGAATCTATGGAAACCTGAAGAACAGGATATAACGAGGAAAAATTTACTTTTCCAGGTGATGTGGGCAGGTTCCATAATTCAACCAATGAAAATTTAAAAAATACAACATTAAGAAAAAAGCCCCAGTATCTGTTAGGATTCTAGCTATGGGAAAATAATGAACCCGCAAACTGAGGTCAAAACATGAGAATATGGTGTGGATACTTTGGTCAAAATGCATTAGAAAAATATTACCAGCAAATCTTCAGAATCAGTCAGTCATTTAAGTGCCATACGTGATACACACTTTGGGCGATCATGTCTCAAAAGAGACATGAATGCCTGGGCAGAAGATTATCCTGCAGTAGTTTGCCATTGCTTTCTGTGGTAGACTGGTTGCCAGCCAAGGCTATAGAACCCAATGTGTTCTATTATTTAATCCATAACTAGAAGGAAGAGACGAATTAATACCTTTCCCAAGGGTATTTGCGCATAAGTGAATGCAAGGAATTCAACTGGAATTTGAACTCAGCTCTCTGATTTGTCATTCTAGGAATAAATACAGTAAAAAAATTACCAGCAATACATTTCCAGAAAAAATACCAAATGTCATAAGAAAATAAAATTTCGGCATCAAATGACCCATACATCATTAAACAAACAAACCAAATATCATTTAACAGAAACAATTTCTCATTACAGAATTTATGATGAAAATGAATTAAAGAAAAATCAGCTAATGCCATTGATAAAATCAGACTTGAAAAATTTGATACTAAGAGGACATTAAAAGCAAGAGA
The DNA here is from genome assembly GCA_037127315.1 of Ascarosepion bandense. Taxonomy (NCBI): domain Eukaryota; kingdom Metazoa; phylum Mollusca; class Cephalopoda; order Sepiida; family Sepiidae; genus Ascarosepion; species Ascarosepion bandense. The sequence goes on from JBBBDQ010000499.1 coordinate 2,192,234, forward strand.
AACAGAGGAACCCACTTATAATCTACCTAGTTAACTTGAGTAAATGGATGATGGAAAAAGGTTTAAGGAAATAATGAAAAGAAAAAATAATATGAAACTGCAAAGGACAGGAAATTATGGCAAGACATGATTACCTATATCCTGAAGAGATATGGCACATAGAGAAAGTGATAAAGAATATCTCTTTGGGTAGTCACACAAATACCCTTGGGAAAGGGATTATTCCATCTCTTCCCTCCAGTTATTGGGTAAATAATAAAATATATTGGGTTCTATAGCCTTGACTCACAACCAGTCTACCACAGAAAGCAATGGCAACCTACCGCTGGATAATCTTCTGCCTAGTCAGTCAAAGTGTGTATCACGTAGGGCACTTAACTGACTGAATGGTTATTGGCACAGAAAATGGGATTGGCTAGCTAAGTTCAAATTCCAGTCTAGGCTGTTGTTTTCTTTTGCACTATTGCCCTTTGGAAAAAGCATGAATCCACTTCTTCCCCAAGCTTCTGGGTTTTAAAAAAATGTAAGCATTATGGAGAAACATACTTATTCCTCAGATAATGGACTCTCCCTCTTATATTAATAAGAGTTAACAGGAAGTTAATGGGAGAAGTTCTTGGAGTTCTTGGGAAGTTCCTAGGAACTTTTTTAGAGTTCTATTGGAGTTCAGTAGAACTACTAGGCAGTTGATATTAGTCAGTAGTTAGCCAAATACTAAGGAGTCAGCTTTCAGTGGAAGATTACCAAGTTCCTAACATTTTGGGTATATTAAGTCAATTAGCAACCAACATAACACGATTATAACCTTCAGTGCAAAAACTACTCCACAACAGTAAGACAAGAATGAAACTATTTTCTTTTAAAAAAAGATATGGCAAGTCAGTGATGATAATAAAAAAAAAGGATTAGGGAGAGAGACATGATCGTCTACATCTCAAAAGGATATGGCATTTAAAAAAATTAATTACTGATAAGAGTAACACAAGCCGAATCAACAACAAAGATACAGAGACACTAGAGGGATAGTTTAGACACTGATTTTATTTTTGGTTTCAACAACCTCTTGTTGGGGAAATTCCTTCCCAAACAGTTTGGCACGTCTTTACCATCCAAAGTTCAACAGAGAAAGAAACCGAGTTTATTTTTGGCACCAGGAGGCCTCTCTTTTGTGCATACATCAATTGTCTTTCCTATCAGAGGACTCCTGGGAGATTTTTCTGTTTATTTTATTTCATACTTTTATTTTATTTTGTATTTTTATTTTATTTTGTAGTTTTTATTTTATTTAGCATTTTTTATTTTATTTCATATTTTTATTTAATCCCTACAGATATTACCAAGAAAAAAAAATAAAGAGATATAGTGATTCAAGATCATTTATGTCCTGAATGGAAATGGCATTTAAAAAGAAAAATTAACGACTGGACGTTCTGAGGAAATAAAAATCACAAACAAGGTAGCTTGTTCCCTGACCAAAAATGGTCCCCTTCATAAGAGCAAGGTTTATAAATAAAAGAAACGTTGTTATTGGATAAAGCAATGCACAAATGAAAAATCTGAATAATAGATCTACCACAAAAATGAGCATGAATGATATTAATTATTACGTGGATATCTGTTAAATCTCTGTGTATTTTCCTTATTTCAAAGCAAAGATTAAATTAGGACAGGAATCTGTTCTTTCAAAATGAAGTTATCACAGCTGGTCACCCAACTTGGCTGAGGTGAACGGAAAAAGAGCAAGCGAGAAGAGGAGAAGCATTGCTGTTACACACATCAGCGTATGATCTTGTTCAGTGCTTGCTAAAACAAACAACAGGTGACAAAAAGATCTTGAATTCAGATTGTGTTAAACGTCCATGATCTGTAAGATTAATACATAAATAATGGCTCAACAATCAATACATTTCCTATTGAAAACCTGTTAACTGGCCAGCTTCCTCATCTTTTGATCTGCTCAGTTCTTCTTCTTCTATGTGCCCTGTCCCTTCAGGACGTAGGCGATCATGGCTTTCCACGTTTCCCTATCCCTGGTGACTCTGAGTTACACCTATTACACCATGCAATCCTTGTTCTGTCATCTACTTGATTAGTCCTTCAAATATGTTATCTGTTGCTTTCCCCTGTCTCTTTTTCCCTCTATCTGGCCTGTTAGTGTCAGGTTCTCCAAGACCTCCTTCTTCATTGCATATCCCAGAAACTTCAGCTGTCTCTTCCTGATGCTCAGTATTAATTTCCTTTTTGTTTCCATCATTTCCAAGACCTCATGATTTCTCACATGCTCGATCCATGAGATTCGCAGCATCCTTCTGTAGAACCACATTTCAGTTGCTTCAAGTTTTTCCTTCATCTTTGATGGTATTTTACAGCATTCACTGCCATATTGAAGGACGAACATCACATAGCAATCCAGTACTCCCTTTCTAGTTTCTAACAAAAAAACTAATTGTCCTTTTTGATTGATTCATTTTCTATGGCATATCAACTATTTGCAGGTTATTTAAAGCCAGACAATATTTTTAGATTCTTAGAAATTTTTGGAATTAAAAATGACTTACTGACACAAGTACTACTAATTAACACACAGCTGAGAGGTGAAAATGTGGATTCATACCTTTCTCAAGGGTTTTTAACTATTTGTACCTGCTTGATTTTTGTGTCCCTGACCTGTAATTGGCATTTTGGGCTCCTCTTTTTGCTGATGACTATGCATTTAATCTATTTTTTTGTCTATGTTTAGTTCTTTTTTCTTGTTTTCCTTTGCTACATTCTGTAGGAAGTTTTTTTTACTTTCCTTTCCATGTCTGCTATCAACACTATGTCATCTGCATGCCTCCTCAACAGGTGTTTACTCGTGCAACCAGACTGGCAACTGGGTCCCACCCATTCACAGTCAGGTTAGCCAAATGCAGACGACAATTCTACTCCTGCAGCTTCTTCTTTCGCACTTCCCGCCTGTGGAACTCGCTCCCGTATTCTTGCTTTCCTGACGGCTACAACCTCCAGAAATTTAAATGCAAAGTCAATACTCATCTACTAACCACTGGACTCTAGCTCTCTCCCCACCCCTGTATAACCTTCCCTTTCTCTCCACCTATGTATCTGTCATCGCACCTGCTTTCTATTGTTCCTTTCTAACTAGTCTGTACTCCTCACTCTTTTCTAATTAATCTTTTTACATTTATGTAACCCCTTGCACATCAATGGCGTTTCCGCCTTGCTCGGGGTGAAATGATTAAAAAAAAAAAATCTTATGTTGCTAAGATTGTGGCTGCCAATGATGGATCCTGGCTGGACTTCTTGTTTTCTGAGAATTGCCACCCTGTATAGGTTGAATAGATCTGGTGAGAAGACACATCCTTGTCTTAAACCCTTTTCCTTATCTGCTGAACTCATTTCCTGTCTGTATACAAGTGGTTTGCTGCCAGTATAGATTCTTGGTTATTCTAATGCCTTTCCCAAAGGTGCCAAAATTGCTGAACATCTCTATCAAGTCTTTGTGGTGTACTTTGTCAAACAGACTAAACACTGATTGTCACCAAAAAAAAAAGAAGGAATACATTCGGCTTTAAATTTTGAAGGAGAGGCTGCATTTGCATGGATTTACATACGTGTTATTTATCTACAGAGCATGAGCGATCATGGCTCTCTACAACTTCCTCTCTTCTGAGAGTTTACTGTCCCTCTTTGTTCTTATTCTATCATTTTTTTTTATAAGTGTTTCACCCCGAGCATGGCATTTCACTGCCACTATAGCGTAGGGGGCTATATAGAGTGGAGAAAGGATGGTTATAGGAAATGTCAGAAGGAGGGTGATAGGCGGGTAAGGATACCTAGAATGAGGGTTGGGTAGATGTTGAGAGTGTTGGGAGAATAGGTGCATGTTAGTGTGATAGGAGGTGTCTATTGACCCGACATTTAAACACCTGGAGATTATAGCTGTCGAGAAAGCAGACATGTGGAAGGGAATTCCACAGGTGGGAAGCATGAGAAAAGAAGCTGTTGGAGTAGAAATTATGGTTACATCTTATCTGTTTAACTGTAAATTTATTCATATAAACTTGTTAAGTAGTTTACTTTCTACTTCTTCACTGTTTGCTTTCACAAAAAAGTACAAATCATCATTTTTGTTGGATGCTGGTTGTCAGTTGTTTCATTGTTTTTATTTCGCGGCATATCAAACCCTATGTATTATTTAATGCAAAATCTAAATATTTTGTATACAACGTTTTTTTTTTGTTTTTTTTTGTTGAGACAATAATTGTTTTAGTGATACAAGTTTTACTAATTAACCTACAGCTGAGAGAATGAGGAAGTTTATTTTTTTTTATCATTTCACTCCAAGAAAGGCAATAAAGCCACAAAGATGCAAGTGGGTTACCGAGAGAGAAAATTCATTTTCTCGGTGTACAGGGTTCCCATCTATTTTCTATAAAATTTTAAAACTTCTTGATAATTGAAAAGAAATTTTTACAGAGTTTATTGGAAAAGATGTGTGAACAAATACAGTTTTATTTAAACAAAGCACATCTACATGGGCTCAGTTTTTCACATGCAGCACATCGAGACATGATGCTCAGTTTCTATTTTTTCAAGACACTTTATGTTTCCATGAATCTCTTGTGCCAAACATGGATGCTAATATGACTTAGTGGTTTTTTTCATAATTTTTACAGTAAGCATACTGGGACTGTGTGTCCAACTTGGTTTCCATGAACCAGGATGCACATTGAGCTTACACTGGCAGTGTTATCATTTTTATTGAGAGCCAGGGGATTACCAGTAAAGACTTTTAATATCTATAATGGCACTGGGACTGTGTGTCTAACTTGGTCTCCATGAACCAGGATACACATTTTATTTACACAGGCAGTGTTATCATTTTCACTGAGAGCCAGATGGATCACCAATAAGCACTTTTAACATCGACATGACATGACAAACAAAAGTGAATTAGTAGTTGGTTGATTTTGTTCAGCTGCGTATCAACCTCTACAGCTTATTTAATGCTGAAATCTAAATATTTTGAACATAATTGTATACTTACAACTACATATAATGTATATTGTTGCTCATTTTCCTTCAAATATGCACTGTTAGTAATTTTACTTTAAACATGTATTGTTAGTTGGTTGATCTTGTTTAGCTGCATATCAACCTCTATGGGTTTTTCAGTGACAAAATATAAATATTTTGTATGCAATTTTTTTCTTCAAGATATTTATGGTGTTAGTAATACAAGTCTTACTAATAAAGCATATAGCTGGCAGGAAGATGTGGTAAATTCTTACTTTTCCCGAGAGCATTTGTACATAACTAAATATAATAAACACAACAGGAGCTAGAACTTGGCTTTCCATTTAACAATTCTAAGCATTAAATCCCCAACATCATCAGCCATTACACCACCTGCACATCCAAGCTTACAGTATTTGATATTCCCACATGGCCTCTCATGTCGATACTGACCAGGCTTGATTTCAGTGATCGTACAAGATGTAATATATCTGGAACATTGTCTCACCTTACTGAGATTTGCAAACCACCCAGCATGTAAAATCAGATCTGAAAGTGCCATATGCAGAGTATAGCCTGACAACTAATGTATTTCCTATCTAAGTCAGATGTTGAAGCTTTATTGCCAACACAATGTCCACACACCTGACTAAACTCAGATTGTCACAAGTAGAAAAGTAAAATATCTTAAAATCCTTCAAGTTTAAGGCTGCAGCAGCACATATCTGGCATTTCTATCTTTTGCTATCTGTCATGTCTTTTCAAAACATGGACAGTTATGACTCTCCACAACTTCATAGGATTTCTAGCCCAAAGTAATGTATCATCCTTCACCATCATTCCTAGTCCTTTATTTGCATTAGCTTAGATTATTTGCTGTTTCCCTCTGCTCCTCTTATTTTTGTATGTTATCCCACTTGACTTTTCTAAAAAAACATCTCCAAGTCACTCCTTGAGCCTATAAAAAAGGCGTGCATTTTTCTCCCTATTCTCTTTGTTTTCTTTTACAGGTTCTGGCTATGAGATGTAGTCAAATGTGACAAAAAATATCCCTACTGGTGCCCATTCATTTTTATGTTTTTCTTCCTTGATTTTTGTACTCTCTCACATACACTTATTACACGCATACACACATGCACACACACACATAAGCACATTTTTATTATAAACAGCTTCATTTTTTTTTCTTTTTATCACATGTAAATCTTTTGTTAATACATGCACTGTCCTTTGATTTATATTGTTTGATGTTACTAATTTTATTTGGACTTGCACTGAGTCAGCCAATATTGTTTGTGGCATATATATTCCAGGAGACTCATTTCAACCCAATCAAAACAGCATCTTGCAACACTTTTTTTTATAATCATACGCCCCTAGTAAGGCAGTTTTGCCACTGTTTTGCAGGGGTTTACATAGGAGGAAAGTTATGAGAAAGAGTGACAGGTTATAGGTCAGAAAGTAGGTAAGAGAAGGATGAGAATACTAAGAGTGGGGTGGATGGAGAAGGGAGCATGAGAGAGAAGATGCAGGTTAGTATGATAGGAGATGACTATTGACTTTTCATTTAAATTCTTGGAGATGATAGCTGTTGGGAAAGCAAGTAAATGGAAGGAAATTCCACAGGTGGGAAGTGTGAGAAAAGAAGCTGTTGGAGTAGTATTTGCATTTACATTTTATTGGTTTCACAGTAAAAGGTGGGACCTAGTTGCTAATCTTGTGGCTCAAGTAAATTTATACATAGGGGGCACCAGTGAGCTGATATCATCGGAGCAGAAGCCATGAAAGCATTTGTTGAAAAGACACAGGGAAGCCACATTGGGCCGGTGAGAAAGTGGCTGTATCCAAGCTGCCAAATCATGATCTATCACATTACAGATTCTCTGTTGGATTTTGTCAAGGACCCCTAGGTGGATAGCAGGAGCACCCGACCAGATATGGCAGCAGTATTCAATGCATGGATGGATGGTAGATCTATACATGTGCAGGATTGTTTCAGGCAAGAATTAAGTCAAAACAAAGAATTAATGAACTTTTCTAATAAGTTTATGCAAAATAGATGGCAGGTGATGGACTGGGAGGGGTGTGATTGTGGTGAAGTAGGCATTGGCTCAAAATGAGGAATCAAAAAGCCAAATTCTAGTTGAATTCGTTGCATTCACTTACGTGCAAATACCCTTTGGAAAGGTGCGAGGGTCATTCAATAAATAAGGTGAATTTTTTGGTATAAGGACTTCTATGAGGGTCACTCAATACATAAGGTGAATCTTTTGGTATAAGGACTTCTATGAGTGTCATTCAATAAATGATGGTGAATTTTTCCGTATAAGGACTTCTACAAGGGTCATTCAATAAATAAGGTAACTTTTTCGGTATAAGGACTTCTAATACAGATTGAAGCTTAACTTTTTTTTTTTATTTTCAACGTAGTCTCCCAGCAGTGTCACACACTTTTCCTATCTGTGCACAAGTTTCCATATTCCCTCAGCATAAAAATCTTTGGACTGATATCTCAGCCAATCGTTCACAGCACTTTTGACTTCATTGTCACTTTCAAACTCCATGCCTCTCGTGAATGCTTTCAAAGGACCAAACAGGTGAAAGTATGAAGGGGCAAGGTCTGGGCTGTAAGAGGGATGAGGGAGCAGTTCCCAGCCTAGCTTGTTGATGGTCTGCATTGTTTGGGCTGCTAAGTGAGGTTTTGTGTTGTCTTGATGCAAGACAACACCATGTGACTGATGACCTCTGCATTTGTTCAACAGATAGGCTCAAAGTCCTTGCAATGCCATCCAATGTCAGACTGAATGGGGTCATTGATGGATTTGATCACCTCTGGCCTTCTTTAAACAATTTAGCTCACTTGTAGACATTTTTTTTGGCTGAAATATGTGGCACCATACACAGTTGACATTCTCCTATGATTTCAACTGTTTTGTACCCTTCAGCAGCCAAAGACTTAATAACTGAGCTCTGTTCAATCCTGGAGCATGCTTCATGGTCGGCCATCTTTGTTAATCTCCAAAACTCTCAAAGCTGTTTTTCAATCCGCAAAAATTAAATCTCTTTGAAAAAGAAGTAAAGGAAATTTTTTTAAAAAAAATAAGCCTCTATCTGTATTAGAAGTCCTTATACCAAAATATTCACCCTATTTATTGAATGACCCTTGTATTAATCCTTCTCTTCTCCCTCCAGCTATAGGTTAAATAGCAGAACAGACTGGATTCTATAGCCTTGATTGGAAACCAGTCTACCTTGCTTGGAGGAAAAAGGGGTTTGCATAGGGTCAACATCCCAACATGTGAAATAAAAAGGTTACAGAAGGATCTATGCCAGGGGTCATCAACAGCTGATGCTCCACTGAGAATGATGAACTCAGGTTGATCGTAAAAGTTATGGAGAGCCATGATCACCCACATCCTAAAGTGACACAGTACATAAAAGACATTCCAATAGCATAAACTTCAATGACATTTTGAATTACACACTACTTCTTTCTTGACATTTCTTATTCTGACACTCTCTTTCCCCAGCTCTAATAAAAAAGAAAAATAATCGCCAAATGTAAAGTATATAAGGTCAGAATGAAATAATCCATTTTCCTTCTTAGCCAAAAAAATGTCATGGTATTCTGTAGAATTCCTAATCATTCATTCATTACAGCACCTTATTTTTACACAATTCTTGAAATATATTCATAGATGTCCTGATTCTAGACTTAGGCCTCGAATTTTTTAATCAAATAAAGTTATGCAAAAATCTAATCTGTTTGCTTATTCCTTCAAATTGATAGTTAAGTAGTACACAAACACTTTGGGATATTCTGTGGATTCACTCAAAAAAAATAGCCATTTTTTGAAATGTAAAAGCAAGAAGTAACTTTTCGATGTCGAATTGAAAGGATTTGCACTGAAATAGCCACTTTAATTTTTCACAAATACACATCACACATCCAGATACCTAGGTACAGACAGAAAGCATCATTCTATTCTTCTAATATATGCACAGCTTTCTTTAATTAAGCAAGTTGTATTTTGAAAATTTTCATTATTCTTGTTGAATTTACACAAAAATTAGGTTGGGTTTTATAATGCTATTTTCACATTCAGTAGTTTTAATTTTGCTGAAGTTTGTTTTATTTACACTTTACCAAGTTTAATTAAGTTGTTTCATATTTATTTATATTTTTTGTTTCACTGTGATTGGTTGTTAATGGTTTCACCTTTCATAGTTTGCTGGGATTGGGTCATAATGTTGGTTTCATATCTAATATTTTTAATTTTGTGATGGGTTTTTAATATTCTCACATTTTATTGTATTAGTGCTGTTGCGATTGGTTTTTAATGTCATAGTTTTGCCAATTTCTTAATGTTAAACTAGAGGGATTCTTTTTTAATGTAATGGGATTTCATATTTTATAATGTTATGATGTATGATTAGGTTTTAATGCAATGGTGTTTCACATTTCATAATGTTAGGTTTTGGGATTATTTTTTAATAGTGTTTGCTATTTCATAATGTGAAGCTATTGTGATTGGATTTTAATGCAATGGTGTTTCACATTTCACAATGTTAGGTTTTGGGATTATTTTTTAATAGTGTTTGCTATTTCATAATGTGAAGCTATTGTGATTGGATTTTAATGCAATGGTGTTTCACATTTCATAATGTTAGGTTTTGGGATTATTTTTTAATAGTGTTTGCTATTTCATAATGTGAGGCTATTGTGATTAGATTTTAATGCAATGGTGTTTCACATTTCATAATGTTAGGTTTTGGGATTATTTTTTAATAGTGTTTGCTATTTCATAATGTTAGGCTATTGTGATTGGATTTTAATGCAATGGTGTTTCACATTTCACAATGTTAGGTTTTGGGATTATTTTTTAATAGTGTTTGCTCTTTCATAATGTTAAGCAGTTGTGATTAGATTTTAATGCAGTGGTGTTTCACATTTCACAATGTTAGGTTTTGGGATTATTTTTTAATAGTGTTTGCTATTTCATAATGTGAAGCTATTGTGATTGGATTTTAATGCAATGGTGTTTCACATTTCACAATGTTAGGTTTTGGGATTATTTTTTAATAGTGTTTGCTATTTCATAATGTTAGGCTATTGTGATTGGATTTTAATGCAATGGTGTTTCACATTTCACAATGTTAGGTTTTGGGATTATTTTTTAATAGTGTTTGCTATTTCATAATGTGAAGCTATTGTGATTGGATTTTAATGCAATGGTGTTTCACATTTCACAATGTTAGGTTTTGGGATTATTTTTTAATAGTGTTTGCTCTTTCATAATGTTAAGCAGTTGTGATTAGATTTTAATGCAGTGGTGTTTCACATTTCATAATGTTAGACTGTTGTGATTGGATTTTAATGTAATAGTGTTTCACATTTTATAATGTTAGGTTTTGGGATTATTTTTTAAGTGTGTTTGCCATTTCATAATGTTAGGCTGTTGTGATTGGATTTTAATGTAATAGTGTTTCACATTGCGTAATGTTAAGCTGTTGTGACTGTATTTTTAATGTAATGGTGCTTCCTATTTCATGATGTTAGGCTGTTGGATTTTTTTTTTAATGATGTTTCCCATTTAATAATGTTAGGCTATTCAGATTGTTTTTTAATGTAATGGTATTTCACATTTCATAATGTTAAGCAGTTGTGACTGTATTTTCTAATTTATCCAATGATTGTAATATTAGTAAAATGGTTTCAACAAATCATGAATGATCCAGTTGTTAATTTTTATTCATATTTCTTTCCAGGTTATTTTCAAGATCTGCTCTCGAAAGTTTAAATGAAGTCATTTCTAGTTTCTCATGTTTTCCAAGTATTATTTTATCTGTATAGTTGTTCAGTGAAATTATTGAGGAGGGTCAGCTGCAGAGGAGAAAGGAACCCAACAATGTTCAGAAAGAAGAAACTTTGCAACGGTGAACACAAAACTGCAGTCATCTACCCACAGATACAGTGGCCATTTTGCAACTAAAAAACTGACCAGTACAACAATAGTGAGACCTGCTCTACATTAAAATGAATTATTAATAGATTCCCCCATTGTCTGACAAGACTATGTTGGGCCAGAAAGTTCTTGTCAGAATCTATCTTGCACATTTATACATCTACCGTTCGTTTGTGCATTGATTACTGTTGTCATATCTGGTCGGGTGTTCCTGTTATTCTCCTTGAGGTTCTCAAAAATATCCAAAGGAGGATCTGCAATATAATCGATCCTGACTTGGTAGCCTGCCTTCAATCACTTTCCCACCAATGTGATGTGACTTCCCTCTGTCTTTTCTACAACAATTTTCATGGCAACTGCTCTAAAACGCAGCTTTCCTAGGTTCTCTTACCATACGAATTTACACATGCTACTAAATTGGTATCAAGGTCCCACCTTTTTATCATTGAAATATCTAATTGTTACCATCCCTTCTACTCAAACAATTTTTTCTTGTACCTCCAGCCTGTAGAACCTGTTTTCATTTATTTGCTTCCCTGACAGCTACAATTTCTAAATGTTTAAACCCAACATCAATCGCCATCTTCTATCTTCTTGAATCCCATCTATCTTTTATCCTTTCTTCAACATTTGTTGTGCCTTGTTTTTTCTTCTCTCACAAATTGAGTAGATAGACTAATTGGAGTAGATAGAATAAACTATCACCCGGTTTACACTCCACCCACGTCTATTGAACGGGTGAAGAGGCTTATCCCTTGTTTCCTGTTTAGGATGTGATTTCCGGCTTTCTCTTTTCCAATCTTTTCACTCTTATGTAGCCCCCTGCACATCAGTGGCGTTACTACCTTGCTCGGGGTGATATGATTAAAAAAAAAAAGTAACCAGTAGCAGTCCTGCCTTGCTTGGGGTGAAAGGATTAAAGAAAAACAAAAAAGAAATACTGCCAAAGACAGGGTTACCATGTATAATCTCAATATAGTTGCATAAACTCTTTGTGAATACCCTGCTATTTTTTATTATTTTTCAGCAAATACAAGGCACAAGTGCCACTTAAAGTAGAGGTTTACTGAATGAGGTTGTTGTAAAAGCATACATGGGGGGAGTAAGAATTTCATATGATGAGATAGATAATGTTTGACTCTAAACTTGAAGAGGTTAAGATTGACTCAGTCAAGAAAGCAACAGCTCAGGAGCCTGTTCTACAATGCACCAGTTCTGGAAAAGAAGCTGAGTGAAACTTCCTTTTGAAATATGAAGGTAATAAGAATGGGTTCTACTAAATATTCAAGGCCTAAGAGCCACTCAAGTAAATGGTTCCTAAATGAAATTGTTCTAAGGGCATCTTAAGAGGGAGCAAGAGTTGCTTATGCTGAGGAAATGTAGGATAATGGTTAATCCAAGAGGTAAAGATTGCAGTGATCAGGGAAGTATCCTTTCAGAAGTCTGTCCTACAATGCAGTTGTTCAGAAAAAGAAGCTGTCTGAGTGGAACTTTCTCCTTACCATGAAGGCAATGAGGATCATCTTCATTGTTTAATGTCCGTTTTCATTCTAGCAGGGGTTGGACAAGGTTTTCTAGATGGTTCTTGTTTAGTTGCCCACTTTTCTGTAAGGCCTAGCTATAATCTCAACTTTCTTAAATTGTCTTTGATAAGACAGGTCCATGTTTTACATGGTCTACCTCTTTGGCTATCGACCTTAATAAACCTACAATTGCTGACTGACTTCTGCTATGTCCGTTCTCTCAACAAGCTCAAACCATCTAAGTCTTGCTTGACGCATAGTATCTGTTATACTGGCAACACCCAGCCTATTTCCTTATTCCTCTGATGATTTTCTATCCCTAAGACTGACATTGCACATCCACGTATAATTCACATGTTTGTTTGAGCAATTCTGCTGATATCAACTTTCTTAAGTGGCCAGATTCCACTACCATATAGCATAAAACTTCTAACACAAGTTGTATATATTCTTTAGACATTAGAAGAGGCAAAAGTTCCCTAAATTTTATCTAACCTAATTTCGCACGGGATATTGAACTTGCTTCTGCACCTCCACCTGCACTTAACAGGATGATAATTTTTTATTGATTGATTCATTCATTTTCTACAGCTTGTCATCCATTTGCAGGTTATTTAAAGCCAGAATTAGTGTTAGAAGTTTCACTAATTAACCCATAGATGGCAAAGAAGTGGGAGACTCATAATTTTCCCAAGGGCATTTTTGCAAATCCAACAGAAGTTGCAACTTTGTTCTCTGAAGCTGAATGAGGATGAGTCCACTTATGTACATGGCATGGTGGGGTAGAGTTTTAGCTGTGAATGTAGTTTGCTTAAACCACTGCCATAAACATAGTCTAGTCAGAAGTTCACAATACCGTGTTTTGGGGTATTGTAGAGGAGGAAAGTCCATCATTGACAAGGCTCTGTCAATGCTTTTGAGCTCTGTCAAAGCTGGACAGTGAAGATTATGCAGCTCCAGCCAGAATATGGCAGGAATGCTCTATTTTGGATCTGATCAGGCTCTTGTAAAGACAGATTATGGCAGGAGAAAACTGATACTTTCTGGAAGGTTATAAAAAAAAATGACCATTTCTTTTTGTACTTTCAGGACATTTATTAATTTTGGATATGCATTGTGTTGCAGTTATATCGATTCAGAACAACAAATCGGGGTGCTGAGTTCAAATTCTTGTTGAATTTGTTGCATTCACTTACATACAAATACCCTTGGGAAAGGTATTAATCCATCTCTTCCCTCCAGTTATAGGTTAAATAATAGAACAGATTGGGTTTTATAGCCTGGGGCTGGCAACCAGTATACCATAGAAAGCAATGGTAACCTACTGTGGGATAATCTTCTGCCTAGTCAGTCATGTCTCTTTTGAGACATGATTGCCTAAAGTGTGTATCTTGTATGGCACTTAAGCGATTAATTTTAGAAATATCCAGAAATTACAGCGGGGGGCAAGTCGACTGAATAAGCTGAACAAACCATTTTTATCATAGATTTCTTAGTAAAAGAAATTGCAAACTCTTAAATTATCAATGACTGTCTATATTTTTGAGGTGATGTATTGTAACTATTGTGTAAATAGTTACAATACATCATTCAGATTATTCTTCTCATTTTTATTGCCAAAATTCATGGTGTCCATAAACCTGCCATGCTTAGAATGAATACAATATGGGAACCAGTAATACACAGAGCTATAAAAAAACAACAATGACAAATGAAGTGAAAAAATTATAATATGAGCTCTGGTAAAAAAAAAAGTGGTTTCTGAAACATTAAGTTTAAAATGGTTACTTAGACATTAGACTTATTCCCAAAAATTCACTCACAATTATCCACGAGGACACATAACCTAGAGGATAAAAAAAATTGTTTAGTTCATTGATCCGAAAAGTGACTTGACCCAAAGAGTTTTGAGTTAATTTCCTGACATCAACAGAAAGAACAAAAATTTGGAGAGTTATCAAGGAGAAATAATTAAAACTGAGATATTCAAAGGCATGGTACATGGATCTAGAAAAATCTACCCAGTGAATTAAATAAAGGGTTTGGTTCAAAATTCCAACAAATATCCCCTGAAGAAGGCCAGAGTGTACAACAACCAAAGCATCTTGAATATGAAAATAAAAATGAGGACAAAACTCTGAACAATGGAAAGAATGATTTCATGTCTTTAAAGAAAATTTATTCAAATTTCCTTGTTCTATATCATTGATATTTTTATAAAATTGTGAATAAAAACTTGTTTTCATAGTTATTTATAAAATGGTGAATAATATATATCTAAAACTAATCTAAATCTAAATCTAAACTTATTTATAAATAGAACTTTGTGTGTGTGTGTGTGTGTGTGTCCGTTACCTATAGACTCCGAAATGGCTGAACCAACTTTCTTGAAAATTTACACAGTTCTACTATAAGCATCTGCGAGTGTTCTTAGCTAGGTTTTGTGTCGAGGTACCCCCAATAAATATCGATAATCGAAAAAATTGGGTTATAGAAGGAGTGGTCTAATTTTAATCAAATTTGGTACACTCATAGACAAAGACATAAGAAATGATATTCAGAAGTTTCAAGGTTGCAGTTCTTACAATAGTGCAGAAAATCAATAATATATATATATATATATAAAAGGCAAGATGTTTGTGTGTGTGTCTGTTTATCTGCCTGCCTGTCTGTATTTTTTTCAGCCCTTTTATTTTAGTTTTGGGTTTGGCTCTAAGTAGGTATAATTGTAGTTCTTAGTCTCAGCCATGATACCATTTACTCAGAGGACTTATTCAGCCTTCAAAATTCAGTTTACGACGAAAAAAACTTATTTGATATCAATACCAGGAAATTAAAATTTGAGTTACATCCATTCATTTTTCTTTCAGTTTACGGTTTTGTTTTAACTGGAAACAACTATTGCTTTTTAGTGTTTCGTGCCAATGTCCAAAGAGTCTGAGGTCCAGGACCATGGATTAGTTTTAAAGTTTTTAAATGCCAGCAATGCCAGGCTATACTGCTAGTTATGTCTATATTTCTGATGCAAGATATAGTAACTATTTACACAATTGATATTGGTCAAACTGTTGCCCTTATTTTTCCTGTTGTGTTCATGATGTTTTGGACATTGTACACTTCAGTTTTCTTCAGATATTTTAGTGGGTAAAAGTGTTGGTTGATTGATCCAAAAAGTAACATGACCCAAAGAGATGTAAGCTCAACTCCTGGTCTCAGTGGAGAGAACAAAGACTTGGAGAGTTATCAATTGACTGAAAAGTTTGATATCTAAAGGAAGTTGAACAATCTACCTCCAAGGACTAAATAAGAAGTTTGGTTCAAAATTTAAAAAAATATCATCTGAAGAAGGCCTGAGTGTACAAACAATGGCTGAAACATTACAGATGTGACAGTAAAGATTAGGACCACAGTCCTAAATCATAACTTTTCCCATTCCAAAATTTTCTGTTAGAATCTGTCACCCTCAGTTCACTAGTCCTACTTAGTTCTTCTACCAGAATTAATCTTCAACCTATTTTCTGATTTCAGTGCTTCACTTCTCATATCAAATGATTTCTATTGATTTCTATAAAGCATGTCCACTATAGGCCATTTTTAACAGTGCTGAAATTTCACTAGAACTTTTACCAATTCTTACAAAAATAAGTCTATTGCTCTAAATTACTCTTAATCTTTTTCTGCCAGCATGAACACATGCAACTTCCTCTACTTCTCAACATTTTGTCTGTCTCCCAAGAAAGCTAAAGTTAAAACATGTCTGGACATACTTCCCAATTATTTCACTGACTTATTACTCCAGCAATATGCTGCAGTCCATCTAAAAATTAAATTTCCATACATTATATACTGACAGGAAGTTGATGAATAAGTCTCTAGACTGGCATTATTATTGACTACTGATTTAAGTGCATTGAGAAGGAAGATAAAGATATTCAAAAATTCATTTATTCCTGTAAGCTCTCATCATTAAAAGAAGCTATACAAACTTTCATATAATTTATGAAGTATTACTCAAAATTTCAAGGAACTTTCATTGTAAAATGGCTTCTGTAAAGGAAGAATATACTGACAGAGAATAAAGATGTTTTCTGGTGATATGAGTTCAAGAGTTCTTTGAAATGTCTACCTAAATTTTGGAAACTAAGTATTGCTATGTGATGTCAGTTTTTCAATATGGCAGTGAATTTTGGACAATATTTTCGAAGATGAAGGAAAAACTTGAAGCAGCTGAAATGTGGTTCTACAGAAGGATGCTGCGAATATCATGGACCAAGCATGTGAGCAATGACAAGGTGTTGGAAAGAATGGAAATGAAAAGGAAATTAATATTGAGCATCAGGAAGAGATAACTGAAGTTTCTGGGACATGCAATGAAGAAGGAGGTCTTGGAGAACCTGATGCTAACAGGCCAGATAGAGGGAAAAAGAGACAGAGGAAAGCAGTGGATAACATATTTGAAGGGCCTGAGCAGGTGGATGACAGAATGGAGGCTGCAAGACGTGACAGGAGAACGTGTGCTAAGAGCCACCAGGAATAGGGAGACGTGGAAGGCCATGATCGCCTACGTCCTGAAAGGACAAGGCATATAGAAGAAGAAGAAGAAGAAGAAGAAAGAAAAGAAGTAATTTGACAAATGAAGTGACGGATCCATCTTATCATATTCCATGATCCTTTGAGTAATAACTTTCATTACATGTATATGTGTGTAATAGATGTGAGCTGTGGTGCAATGGATATCAGCTCAGAACAAGAAATTGGAGAGTTGAGTTCAAATTCCAGTTGAATTTGTTGCATTCACTTATGCACAAATACCCTTGGGAAAGGTATTAATCCATTGCTTCCCTCCAGCTCTGGGTTAAATGACAAGATAGATTTTTTTTTGTAAAAGTGAAGAAGAAAGTTGCTTTTAATTCTTAATTTCCTATCCACCACCCACAATACATATATGAGGTGAATGAAGATTATGTCAGAAATAAGCAATGTTGGAAGAGATTAAAATTGTTGATTTACAAATTTCACAAGCATGAGCTATGGTAAAAATGTACAATGCATAAATAAAGAGTTGTCTTGCTTAGACTGAGTATTTTGTAAGGTTTCTGCTGAAACATTCTACTGGAGGTTTTGATTGTAAAAGTTGAATAAAACTGAGAAGGATATATAAATGAGAATCATATATTTAAAGGAAAATCATCTATGGATTAAAATTTACTATATAAATTAATTAATCTAGTAAAAGAGGTGATCTTTAACTATCATTGTCATTAATATAAAAAAAACTTGCAGAGCAGAACCATCCATAGGAATCTCATTGAAAAAATCTGCACTTTTTTAGATTTATTAATTACTAAGATATTTTACAATGGTTTATTAAGAGTTATTTAACTAATCTACATAAATGTCGCATAGAATTCAGTTGTTAACTACAAGTTAATTTTCATTAGTTTTACTCCAAAACTGTGCAGTACTCCTCACCAAAAACCTGCATAAATTCCTTTTCACATATTTTGTAGAAACTCGCATGGAATAAAAAATACTATTTAACTATCATAGGAGAATTTACTAATCACAGCTTGACCACAATTTATTTATTGCTTTATTTTTACTAGTAAGATTTTGTGCACTTTTCTTCAAAGTAGGTTCCAATCTTAATTTTTCTAAAGCTCACAATCTGATTGGCTAATTCTCTTTACAAAAATATTTCTGCACAAGACACAATTTTCCCGCCAAAGCATTTTTGATCCAACTTGGAAACTATTTAAACCCCAGATTTCATCTTCTCAATCAGTGAGTATCCAACTGCTAACAGAATCCATGTAACTCTAAGATTTGCCCAGCAAAATGCGGCAAATCACTTGTGAATCCAATTTCTACTATCAGCTATTGACCATAGAACTTTGTGTTAATCAAGGCAATCAGAAAACAAGAATTCACTCGCTCACTCAAACTGCTAAGCTGGAATCAACAACTTCTTGATCATAGAGAATATTTGTCAAAAAACTTTACCTCACACAGAATATCTTTCCACAAACTTTACATCATTCACTCAACTATTCAATTACATTATATCTTGAATATTTAACAAGAAAATATCTTTTTAAATCAAATTTCTTTTCAGTAGGATTGCAATTACATTCTGTGGTAGACTGGTTGCCAACCAAGGCTGTAAAACACAATTTGTCCTGCTATTCAACCCATAGCTGAAGGAAGAAGAGATGGGTTAATACCTTTTTAAGGGTATTTGTGCCTAATTAAATGCAACAAATTCAACTAATGTTTGAATTTGGCTCCAGGACTTCTTATTCCAAGCCAATATCCTTTGCTGTACTACCCACACAAATTACTGCAGAATTTTAAATTCTCAGTTGGAACAACAATTCCAACATGAAATTGCATCAGGGTATTTGTGCATAAATAAATGGAACAAATTTGTCTGGATACAAACTCTCATTTTGAGCCGATTTCCATTATTCCATAACATATATATTAGACAAGACTTTAAAATGTAAGAATATCAGAATCGAACTCAAATCAATTGAAGATAGCGGATTGCATGATATATTAAAATGGGTTGGCCTTTTAAACCTTACAAAGACTAGTGAAAAGTGAAAAAAACTAGTGAAGAAAAACTATGTGAAAAAAACACAAAATTGTTAAATTACTTGTTTGCATTGGCCTTTAGAATTTTTTAATCACTAGTTTAACATTTCATATATCTATATAGATAATTAAAAAGTAAAATCTTCCCACCTTGAACTGAGGCCCAAATGAATGACATCCACATTACCCCCTCATTGGTCTCTAACATAATTTCAAAGCTCGACCCCCATAAAATGAGTGGAGGTGATGGAATCCCAATCATTGTCCTGAAGAAATGTTCCCTTGTACTCTCCTCTGTTCTCTCCAGGCTCTATAACTACTGCCTCTCTGCTGCTTGCTTCCCTGCCTGCTGGAAGTCCTCTTCCATGGTTCCTATATATAAAAATACTGGTGAACCTCTGACCTCTCTAATTATTGCTTTATTAGCGTCTTACCGGTTTTTGACAAAGTGTTGTGGTGCAGTGGATATCAGCTCGGAATGAGAAATCGGGGAGCCAAGTTCAAATTCCAGTTGAATTCATTGCATTCACTTATATGCAAATACCCTTGGGAAAGTTATTAATCTGTCTCTTCCTTCCAGTTATGGGTTAAATAACAGGACAGATTGGGTTCTATAGCCTCGGCTGGCAACCAATCTACCACAGAAAGCAATGGCAACCTACTGCAGGATAATCTTCTGCCCAGTCAGTCATGTCTCTTTCGAGACATGATCGCCCAAGCATGTTTCCCGTATGGCACTTAACTGACTGTTCAAAGTCATCATCAAGGCTGAGGTGGTTTGAGCCACTTTGGTAAATTAATTATTTTTGTCAATTTTACCTCCAAATCATCTATGGTTAGCAATATGCTTTTTTCTCTGTATATTTTATGATATTTGAATGCCAGAAAACAAGTTAGTACCTTTTTTTAATGCTGTATGGGTTTTGATAGAGCATTGTCAGCATAGTGATGCAGAAAAAAACCTCAAGTATAGAGTTTGTAATCAGTGTGGGTATCTTTGGTTTGAATACTTGCCTCAATTTAATGTAGCATTCAATGTCTAGCTTTTCTTATTGGGAATTGTTCTTTTTGACAATAGTTCCAAAGCTCTTGAAAACTGTACATTGGAACCCTTGTTTCTTCGATTCCCACCACAATAGTTCAATTTTATTAAGACCAGAACTTTGTGCTAGCCAGTCTTCTAAAAGTTAAAAATATCTATGCAACCTTTTGCTGCATGTTATACATGGCAAGAGACACTGTCATGTGTAAAAATTGCTCCATCTTCATAGTTTGGCAAAAGTTTAGACTATAATAAGCTTAGATAGTTTTCAATGCTTAGCTTTCCATTGTCAATTTTTTTACCATTGCTTTTAATACAACCCCACAACATTACATTTCCACCATTAAATTTTACCATTTCTGTAGTGCATCTTGCTTTGTTTCTTTCCCCGACTGGTCTTCTTACATATTCTTTGCATTAGAATGGAACTCTGTTTTGCCTCCATCACTAAAATTATTTTGTGCTCCTCTCCCATGTTTGGTGTTCTTATGACAACTTCAATCTTCAACATTATTTACATTGTTTGGACTGTTGTCCTCATCTTTGTTGCCATATTCATGACAATTTGGCCATTGTACACACTGGTCTTCAGGTGACTGGAATTTTGAACCAGACCTTTCATTTCAATCACTTGGGTATATTGTTCTCATTCCATGAGCCATGTCACTTCCAGATGTCTGAGTTATCTCCCTTTGACTCAAGAAACTAGCTCTAATCAATGCTTTTATCCAATAGGCCATGTGTCCTTGAGATTCCACAATCTTTTTCTTTTTTCATCTCTCTTGTCATGTGCATTGTGGTGTAATGGATATTGGCTCAGAATGAGAAATTGGAGTGTCGAGTTTGAATTCATTACATTCACTTACACATACTCTTGGGAAAGGTATGAATCCATTTCTGTTCCCTCCAGCTATGGGTTGAATAGCAGGACAGATCGGGTTCTATAACCTAGGTTGGCAACGAGTCTACCACAGAAAGAAATAGCAACCTGCTGTGGAAAAATCAACCTAGTCAGTCATGGGTCGAAAGAGACATGATCACCCAAGCATGTATCATGCATGCACTTAACTGTCTGACTGACTTGTCTAACTGTTGGTGTCTTCCAACTTTCATCAAATTTCTTTTGGATGGTTTCAGGATA
Source organism: Ascarosepion bandense (assembly GCA_037127315.1). NCBI lineage: Eukaryota > Metazoa > Mollusca > Cephalopoda > Sepiida > Sepiidae > Ascarosepion > Ascarosepion bandense. The sequence goes on from JBBBDQ010000499.1 coordinate 2,213,519, forward strand.
TTCTCAGTTGCCTGGCAATATCTTCTTATATCATCTTCTCCTTCCAAATCACAACTTTCATCCTTGCTTCAATAGACATTTTAGCCATGATTTTAATGTGAAAAAAAGCAAAGTAATGTTCAACTCCAATGACTTACCAAGGTAGCTTACACCCATGTTAATTAGATGGAACAATTCCTACTGAGAAATTTGCGTACTTTACAATCTCAGGTTTTTGATTAGCCCAATAGATTTGCATGAACATTTTCACCTTCAAGCAGTGTATCTTCTGTTACACAGTACATACAAGAAAAAAGCAAATATATATAAAAAAACTATTAAAAACATACACATTACACATCACTTACATTAAAGCATTCTTAGCATACATCACAACACTCACTAGTTCTACAAAATTCACCAACTCTACCTAAACTGATGATATTTTAAGAAAGCATGGAGCATATTTTCATGTACTTGTCTTCCAAAAAGAACTTCAGACAATTTTCTCCTTGTCAGAGTAGGATTACTTATAATTTGAAAAAGGCGATCAATAAAATTAATCAACACAAGATGTCTGTCTTTAATAATAATTGCCTTAAAGAACATTTGCTGCCTAAATACACAATGTGTGTGTGTGTGTGCGTGTGTGTGTGTGTGTGTGTGTGTGTGTGTATGTGTGTGTGTGCGCGTGTGTGTGTTAGTTTTTGGTCATAATTAAATTAGACCAGAACTCAGTTGTATTAAAAAGTGATCAATATGTTTATATTATAGAGCTTTTGAATATTTTTCATTTAGAAATGAGTTATATATATATATATATATATATATATATATATATATATATATTGTTACATGTTAAGTTGTAACAAAAGAAAAAAGATTTACCAAAACTCAGAGCTAAATCACAGACAAATATTCAATTTACAATAACACAATTCGAACCTGTGACCCCTATCTACATAGGGGAAGCTACCATTTGATCTGGCAACGTCTTAGACCCCTGCTGAATGGCACACATTTTCGTAATAACAATTTATCATAAATAATCAGGCCAGTAGATATAAATATATAATACTGTTTAAATTAAAATCAGAATATCTACTTAAATACGAGTATCGATAAAAAATAATGTTCAAACAATATATATATATATATATATATATATATATATGCACATTGAATTTCTTCCTAGAAGAGTTAAAGTAACCTTTCTTTTCCTCTTGATTGAGCACTCTGGAAGAATGGTAGACTTTGAAAAACAGTAGCTACTCTGGCATGTACACATCGCTCATTCAGTTATGGATTAGAGCACTCTGGCTATTGGGCGGGTATAATGACAATATACATGCTAAAATGACAATATACATGCTAAAAAGTCTGCCTTCTTGTACCAAATGCCCATAGCCCAGTGGTAGAATTGCCAACTGATGCCAATTCAGTCGGGTTTTAATCCTGGGTTAAAAGCAATTGGAGTCTAACCATACTGATGAGCTGTGATACAGCGAAACAGATCTGTCTGCAGATGACTGTATATATATATACACACACACTCACACACATATACATGTGTGGGCACACACTTATACATGCAACTGGAATACAGGAAGCAGAGAAAGGAAGAAGTAATCCTGGCCAGATTACGCATAGGTCATACCTTCATTACTCACTCCCACCTCCTAAAAGTTCCCCACCATTATGTATATCATGCCGCAAACTTTTCTTCGTCAAACACATCCTAATTGAATTCAAGGACTTTGAAACAATCAGATCCCAGTACTATCAGGTGAACAATTTAGAAAATCTTTTTAACACTGTCCAAATAGAAGATATACTAAATTTTCTGAAAACTATTGGTCTATACTGAAAAATCTAGAAATAGAATAATATCTGTTTCATACTCAAGAGACAACACCTTCTACCAATTAACTCACTTATACAGGTGCTAAAGAGATGAAAGCCCCCAACTAAAAAAAAAACAACCATCTACACCAAGCACTCACAAATAATATTTTTGGTATTGAATGACCAAAGAACCTAATATGGCATTAAAAATCAATCAACCAACCAACACTTATACACACTCATGCACATAGCGAGACACTAAAATAAAAATAAAATGTGTTTCTGTGTTCTTAGTAGACCATATATCTTCCATATGTCTCAGTATGAGTTATCTCCCTTTAATTCAACTCTCCCTGAATCCAACTGACACCTTTATCTACTGGGCCATGTGTCCTTGAGAACAAAGTATGAATTCTCCAAGATTATGTGTAGTATGGATATAGTTACCAAACACAATTAAAAGGTGAAATGAAATTCACCATGATGAATTTAAAGTTTCACTCAATTTGATTAATATTTTGATGGTTGCAGTTTTCGTCTCTGGTAAGCTTGATTGACTCTTTTACTGAACATTTAATTTTCAAATTTTTCTTCTTTTTTTTCTTGCATATAGCATTGGATAAATTTGGAAATATACTTCTGTCAGTTAAGATTTTAGTTAGCTCTTTTAGTCATCCTGTCAGTAAAGGCGGACTTTATTTTTTATTTTCCTTTGAATTCCTACAGAAAGGTATCTTAAAATTCACTTGTAGTGAGTATTAAGAGATCCTCTGACTAAGTTAAAACTTAGTAAGATTTTTAAAATTTTTATTTTAATTGCTTTGTTTTTTAAATTGGATTAGATAGACCCTACTATTGCCTGGTTCATACTCCTCCCTCTTTTTATAACAAGAGTAGAGCCTCATGCCTTGTTTGCTATTTAGGAAGATGTTCCCGGTTTCTTTCATCTCTTCAGATCTTAATAGTGGCGCTGTTTCATGCTTTTTGTAATATGTGTGGATGATGGCAATATCTCTTCATTCTGATGCTACCGGGTTGTCAGTTTCCTGGTTGCTTCTTTCAACTGGTAGTTAGGAGCCCAAATTTTTGTGTAACACCTTGAGAAGCTGCTCTGATCAACAGTTGAATAATTTCAGCATTTCTTGTAGTGCCATGTCATACAAGGATGGTTGTCCCTGCAAGTGTCTCTGGTGAGCAACCCTGAGGCCACATTATGTTGCAGTCTGCACCATTTTCCTTCCTACACGTTTTATTTGACAAGCAACTGACTGCTACTCTAGGCCTCTTTTTACCAAAAAATCTCTAATTATGACATCACACAAAATAAGAATTAAGATTAAACCAAAAAGTTTACGCTAAGCAAAAATCACCTAAACTCCTTAACAACTCTTTCTCGAACATCAGTGATATTCATACCAAATTTTGTAGTGTTGAATCCTTTATCCATGTAAACTCAGCTGACATCTTAGTTCTCTGTGAAACTAACCTTGACCCTTCTATTCCTTCCTCTGATTTCTATAACCCTGCTTACCTTCCCCTTGGATTCCAGTGTCCATGTGCAAGGAATTGGCATTTATGGCAGCAAATATCTCCTTCTAGCTTGGGGGATTTCTCTTGAATCTCCAGATCATTCCTATATGTGTCCCCATTTCTCGCTACTAAGCTCGGCTAGCTATCTTTTCTTTCTCTACTACTCCCCATCATCTCTTGACTGTTCCATACTTGACAGCATCTCAAACAATATAGATAAGATATTTCCTCTCATCCGTTCACTCATATATTTGTGTTTGGAGACTTTAATGCCAACCACACCAAGTGGCTGACAAACTCAATCACAGATCTTGCTGGTGTCCATGCCATGTACTTTTCACTCAGTCACTCAGTCCCTTATGCACAAGGTGGATTTTACCACGCGTTTCTCTAATAACCCTAATGGAACTGACTCCCTGCTAGATCTCTGTTTCACTTCCTACCCTGACTGTTGCCAGGTCATGCAGCTTTGCCCTCTTAGCAACTCTGTGGTTTCTATTTATATCTCCTTCCACGTTCCCTCCCCCCCATGAACCTTTGAATAGCAGAATATCTTACTGCTACCAAAGAGTAGATTGGAAGTCATTCCACAATTACCTGTGGGATGTCCTTTGGAACAACATTTTTAGCATTCCCGTTGATGACTGTATCCGAGGTCTCCTCTTGGATTAAAGCTGGTATTGATGCTTTCATCTCATCCAGGAAGTTATGACTTAAACCTCATTCACCCCCTGGTTCTCGGCTGCTATTCTCCACAGGAATCACTTCTATCTTTTTCGGAGTCTTGGGTGTTTCCATAATAGGCACCTTTTTTCCTCTGCTCATAATGAGTGCAAAAGGATCCTAAATGACACTAAGCTATTGTTTTCTGAGAGAATGAAGTATAGCATCCCACAATTTTAACTCCAAAGACTACTAGCAGCTCTGTAAAAATGTGTTAAACAACTCCACAGAACCATCAGTTTAATGAGCCATATAACAAAACTGATTGTCCAAATCCTGATGAATAGAGCGAGAAACAGAATCAGGCCAGCGATAGGACAAGAACAGTGCGGTTTCATCAAAGACACTGGAATAAGGAATGTTATATTTATGATTAGGATGCTCTCTGAAAGGGCAATACAAATGAAGAAGGAATTATACCTGTGCTTTATTGATTATGCAAAGGCATTTGACAAAATACACCACAAAGAATTGATGGAGATACTCAGCAACCTGGACATATTTGGGAAAGACTTAAGACTAATCAAGAATCTTTACTAGCAGCAAACCACTTGTATACGGGCAGGTAATGAATTCAGCAGATACACAAAGATAGAAAGGGCATAAGACAAAGATGTGTCTTTTCACCGGATCTGTTTAACTTGTACAGCGAGAAATATTTTGAGGACCCTAGAAGTTATGCCTGAATTTGTTATCAAAGGCCACAATTTAAACAACCTAAGGTACGCAGATGATACAGTGCTGATAGCAGACACAGAAAGGAAATTACAGGACCTCCTACAGAAGGTAGCTGAAGAGAGTGATAAGAAAGTACTACAAATAAACTGCAAAAAAACAGAATGCATGGTCATCAGTAGAAAGGACAGCCTAATATGCCAAATACAGGTTGAGGATACTAAAATCAAGCAGGTATAAAAATTGAAATACCTGGGAAGTGTTATAACAGAAGACGGAAAGTGCAATACAGAGATCCAAAGGCAAATTGGCATGGCGAAGGAAGCATTCCAGAAGTTTAGTAAAGTATTAAGAAAGAGGACAATTTCACTAGAAACAAAGAAGAGAGTACTGGATTGCTATGTGTTGTCAGTTCTTCAATATGGCAGTGAATGCTGGACAATGTCATCAAAGATGAAGGAAAAACTTGAAGCAGCTAAATGTGGTTCTACAGAAGGATGCTGCAAACATCATGGATCAAGCATGTGAGCAATGATGAAGTTCTAGAAATGATGGAAACAAAAAGGAAATTAATACTGAGCATCAGGAAGAGACAGCTGAAGTTCCTGGGACATGCAATGAGGAAGGAAGGCTTGGAGAACCTGATACTAACAGGCCAGATACAGGGAAAAAGAGACAGAGGAAAGCAATGGATAACATATTTGAAGGACATAATCAGGTGGATGATGGAACAAGGGTTGCATGGTGGAACAGAAGAAGGTATGCTAAGAGCAACCAGGGAAAGGGAAACGTGGAAAGCCATGATTGCCTACGTCCTGAAGGGGCAGGGCACATAAGAAAGAAGTGATTATACAGCAGCTGTCTGCATCCCCAATATGAAGCAAAAGCTATCCACAGACTTTCAGCAATTAATTTGTCTTGATAAAACTCCATTTGCAACAAATGAAAAAAATGTGGAGAACCTGTAAAAGTGGTTACTAGCTGAATTTGCTAATTCAGCATTCAAGCCTGATGGAAAATTCCTAGCCATGTCGAATAAACCCACACATATCCATTTGAAGGTGAGGGTAGACCCTAAAGCTATGCACAGACCTATACCCATGCCATACCACTTTAAAGAACTGGTATAGCAAGCACTTATGCAAAACACAGAAAGGGACATTTAAAACAAGTTCCCATTGGCACACCCATATGTAGAATAATTTTGTTGTTAAGATAAGCACTCAGTTGTGGAACAATCTGAGACCATCATAAATCCACATTGAGAAAGAGAGTTATTTATTGTGCCCTGGAGCATCTCATTGTGCTCAAGTGGGATAGTCCATTGCTTGGGCTGTGATTGGCTGCTGGTAAATGAGTGGAAGCATTTCTGTATAAATACTAGCTTGATTCCAGTCATAGTTTGTAGTTTATATCGAGTTACAACCTGCTTTATTTTCGTCTGCCAGCTGGACGTTAGCTGAGACCCTTACACCAGTAAGTGTTGTTATTCTATTGTTATTCCATAGATTGGTGCAGCACAATGGTGATTACAACAAAAAAGGATGGTCGACCGAGGCAAACCATCAATTATCAACATCTAAATTCCCAATGCAAGTGGGAAATGCACTACACTGCCTCGCCTTTCCAGCTAGCATTGCAGGTGCTGCCCAATATCAAGAAAACTGTGCTGGATGCTGTCAATGGCTACCACTCTATTCTATTAGATGAGGAGTCTCAACCACTCACAACTTTTATAACAAAATGAGGAAGGTTTATATACCTTAGGATGCCTCAAGGCTACTTAGCATCTGGTGATGCATCCACCCGCAGATACAGTGAGGTTATAAAAGACATTGCCAGAAAAGTCAAATTGGTTGACGATACTTTGCAATATGACACAAACATCAAAGAAGCATTCTATCATACCTTTGATTTTCTAATGAGATGCACACAAAATGGAATTGTACTCAGCAAAGATAAATTCCAGTCTTGTTGTTGTATATCGACAAACAACAAACACGCATATATATAAAAAAATATAAGTTATATTTTTATTAATGACGATGAACCGTGTAGCCTAGGGAACAGAGAGTGAGAGAGCGCACTTCTAAGGGTTGACGGGAGTGTCGTCGTTTCTGTTGTGTCTCTCTCTCTCTACTGCTACTCTGGTCTGTCTGTCTGGTGAATCCGTGCGCCGAGGTCTTTTTATAATCTCCAAACCGGGACTTTTTCTTCCGGTTTTGCCTCGCCCACGCACGCCCACATAATTCTCAGAGACACCTGTTCTGTTTGCCTCTGTAGCCATTTCCGCTACTGCCGGAAATAAGGTCAAACAAACATCCATTCCTTTCAACGACCGGAAACACCCCCGCTTGCATCAGCCTTCCTCGGGTGGGGCCAGATTGTTATATTACATTCCTCGCCCTCCCATTTTCCAAAATGTTCACCTAAGAACATTTTAAGCGCAACACCCTCACACTCCTCCCCATGCCACACAAGCCCGACAATTGTATAAAACATGTGCACGCCAAAACAACAAAACAAAACATGTGCATGCCGAAACAAAAAAAAACAACAAAAAAAAAAATATATAGGGGAGCCTACATCGGCAACCCAACAATGTTCGTGTCCATCTTGAAAATTGTTCTTTTTTTTTTTTTTTTTAATATCCATTTTCACAGAATTGGGCAAAGTTCTTAAAAATGTTCATTTTCTTTCTCGACTCTGTCCATAAGCGTAGACGCCTTGATGCATAACCACATGATTATAGGCGGTAACCGCGCCCCAGTTTCTAAACTAACATCGAGTAAATGACCTTTGACCAACACCATGCGTGTTTCTGCTCGAGTTTATTGTTACACATGTAACTTAATTTAATTTAATTTAATTTCAAACATACTATGTTTGAACACAGAAAAATGGCCATTATCTGCCGTACATATCATTCATAGTCTGACCGAGAAATGTTCAATAGAAAATGAAGAAAATTACCCTGATTCCAACGTTAATCCGCATGCAATTTACTTGTGGAGGATTAGAGGTTTCATCTATATTAATTTAGTCTAAAACAATGGACCCGTGACTCGTAGTTCCTTAGTTTGTACAATGTTTTCCATTCCCTGAACTACCTCCTCTGGATTCGAATCCAAGCATATCTGATTTGTTGACACCTCTCTGTTTAACGCAGAGACATTTGAGTGTTGAACACCCGTTGACCCCGGAGTACTATTCACAACGGATAACTCAATTTCCTTTCCCGAAGCACTGTTGCTTCTTTTACACTTAAAAATCCGCTTCCTAGCTATTATTCCAAGGATTATTATAACGCCGACTATGCCAGCACTGACCCCTATCGTCAACTTCTTCGGGAGTTCTTCATATCCTTCACTAAATCTTTCCATATCTATCTGTTCCAAGGTATTTACTAGTTTTCAGAAATTAATATATCTTCAAAAGATATTTCCCAACTCACATAAATGAAAATTCACAGAGGATGTTGAATTGATGGGAACCTGCACAAAAGCATAATTCACAACCATAGAAATGTAAATCATTTTGTAGTGTACAGTCATTGAAAAGAAATCCAAAAAAAAGAAAACCTAACACTGCACACCCAACGAAAACATTGTTATCAACAAGTTAATCCAATTATCCACTTTAACGAGTAGAAGAAACTTCCTTTACATGATTTTACATTTCACTTACTCAATAAAAGTAAGATTAATTAAGCAACATACCAGTAAACTCACTTCACATATATGGTAAAATATTAACAACAAAAATAAATCATTAACTCAGATGTTTTGTACTTACAGATAGGTAATATCTCAACTTTCTTCCTCCCGTCAATCCCAAACCTATGCGCTCTCCGCTACTGCTACTCTCTACATATAGTCCTGCACCCCCTCCGTTCTACCCTGAATGTGTTCGACACCGACAATCCACATTTCTCAACTCTAGGGCCAGATCGGCAAAAGCACGCTGTTCCATTTTTTTTTTTTTTTAACTAGACTTATAAACACGAGCAGAAAATACACACACTATCAAATCAAAGAGTCACCTACCTTGGTTGATGTCTATAGTCGCGCGGCTGCTATATATTTTCGTCTTCTTTTTTTCTTTCTATCTGGTAGTTTTAAGTCCGTTGAATTTTCAATCGTCGCCGTGGCAACCAGCTCGCATCTAACTGTTTTGTTGTCCCAAAACAGCAAGTCACTTAGGCACCAAATGAATCTGTTATACCTTGCGAATGCTGGTTCCAGTTATATCGACGAACAGACAACACCTTATGTATATAAAAATATAAAGTATATCTTTTTTTAATGACGATGGACCGTGTAGAATAGTGAACAGAAAATTGAGAGAGCGCGCTTCTAATGGGTTGACGGGAGTGTAGTCTGATCTGTTGCCTCTCTCTGCTTTACCAGCCGTTCTCTGCTACTGTCTGTCTGTCTGTCTGGTGAATCCGTGCGCCGAGGTCTTTTTATAATCTCCAAACCGGGACTTTTTCTTCTGGTTTTGCCTCGCCCACGCACGCCCACGTAATTCTCAGAGACACCTGTTCTGTTTGCCTCTGTAGCCATTTCCGCTACTGCCGGAAATAAGGTCAAACAAACATCCGTTCCTTTCAACGACCGGAAACACCCCCGCTTGCATCAGCCTTCCTTGGGTGGGGCCAGATTGTTATATTACATTGTAAGAACATTGTTCAGTTTGTGGGACTGCAAATAACATCATTGAGAGTATCTCTTTCAGAATCTATGCATAATGCCATCCTAAATTTCCCTGTTCTGAAAACCTATACTGATGCAAGATCTTGGCTTGGTCTGGTAAACCAACTTGACTGAGTATATTGATTAGATACCATTATGGTACTCTTTTGAGACCTTGTCAAAAAGAAGTCAAAATTTGTCTGGAACCAGACTCTTGAGAAAGAATTTCAGGAATCAAAGCAGGTTATTGTTAATCTAGTAAGTCAGGGTGTCTCAACATTCGACATCAACAGAGTTACCTGCTTAGCCCCTGACTGAAGTAAAAATGGTATGGGATTTTTACTTCTACAGAAGCACTGCTCATAACCTCGGTCTGTTGCCCTGAAGGCTGGTACCTTGTGTTTGCTAGAAGCAGATATTGTACTGATGCTGAACAAAGATATGCACCCATAAAAAGTGAAGTGACAGCTATCAGCTGGGCACTCGAAAAAAGCCATGTATTTATATAGGGTTGCTCAAACCTTATAGTGGTGACTGACCATAAGCCACTCAAAGGACTTTTTGGTGATTGAGATCTCAGCAAAATTCACAAACCATGCCTATTTCAGCTCAAAAAGAAAAGCTTAAGGTATCATTTTACCATGGAACACTGGAAAATGGCATAAGGCCTCTGATACTATTTCTTGCAATCCTGTCACTACAGTACAGAGCCTGTTTGATACATTCCCAATAGAACCCTCTCCTATCAATGTCAATGAATTAGATGAGGACCTGTCAAGAACAAGCAAGAAAAATTGCTAACAATGAAGAAGGAGCAAGAAGAGAGGTGCACTGAACACTTTCGGGAAGTTCTCAACATCACCCGAGGAGACAGCAGATATCCCAGAAGCAGCAGAAGACTTGAACATTGACACTGAACTGCCAACAAAAGAAGAAATAATAGCTGCCATGAAGACCCTCAAGAATGGCAAGTCATCAGGTCAGGACAACCTCAGTGCAGAAATGTTCAAGGCAGACCCCGAACTAACAGCCACCATCCTGCAACTGCTGTTCACAGCTATATGCGAGAATACCTGATACCCAAGAAAGGTGCCCTGAATGACTGCAACGACTGGAGAGGGATCACCCTTTTGTCCAGGCCAAGCAAGATTCTGGCCAAGGTCATCGTACAAAGAATGTCAGACGCTGTGAACAAAACACTCAAAAAAGAATAAGCAGGGTTCAGGAAGCAACGAGTGATGATCAGATCTTTGCACTCCAAAACATCATAGAGCAGTGTACAGAGTGACAAAGACAGTTGTATGTGAACTTAGTGGACTTCGAAAAGACTTTTGACAACATTCACAGAGATAGCCTCTGGAGCATCCTTCAACATTATGGCATCCCATCCAAATTGGTCCTCCTGATCAAGAGCTTTTACAATAACTTCAGATGCTCAGTAGGACATAACAACACCCTCTTTGATATAAAAACTGGAGTCAGACAAGGATGTGTGATGTCAGCAGTCCTCTTCAACTTGGCCATTGACTGGGTCATGAGAAGGACAATGGAGGACCTTCCGAGGAGAATCTGCTGGAGCCTGTTCTCAACCTTGGAAGATCTGGATTTTGCCAATGACCTGGCGCTGCTGTCCCATACTCACCAACATATACAGGACATGACCAGCAGACTGGAAACATTAGCACCAAGAAAACTGAAATGATGTCATTGAATCCGAACAGGCCTGCTCCTGTCAAAGTGAATGGAGAAGATCTACATCATACAAACAAGTTCACTTACCTGGGCAGCATCATCAGACTCGAGGATGGCATGAAAGAGGATATTCAAAGTAGACTGGGTAAGGCCAGTAGTGTGTTTAAGGAAATAAAAAACATATGGAGATCAGCACAGTACAGCACCAACACTAACCTGAAGCTATACAAGAGCTGTGTTATATTTACTCTCCTCTACGGATCTGAGTGCTGGAGAATGACTAAGGCAGATCTTGCCAAACTTCAATCCTTTCACACCATATTCCTCCAACAAATCCTGAGAATATTTTGGCCAGAAATAATCTCAAATGAAAATCTGTTGACGAGATGCAAGCAAGAGAACATGGGCACCATCATTACAAAAAGGCAGTGAAGATGGATTGGGCATGTGCTCTGGAAAGATCCACAGTCAATCACAAGAACGGCACTGCACTGGACCCTAGATGGCAAAAGTAAGAGGGAAAGATCAAGAACAACATGGAGAAGTATGGTGGAGAATGAGATGAAAGCCATGCAGTACTCTTGGGGTTCCTTGACTAGTCTGGCCCAAGATAGGCAGAGGTGGAGAAGCTTTGTTGCTGCCCTACACACTACTGGGTGTAAAGAATGATGAATGAAATGAATGAATATGCAGCAATGAGATCAACAGCCCTCACATCTATATCTCAATTAGATAATAACCCTGCCATAACCTCCCTTGACCACATTCGCTATGCTGGTCAGAGAGACACACAATACACCTTGTTAGAAAAGACCATAAACAAGTCGTCAAGCAATGGCACCTACAATCTGAAAATACTGGGAAGTTTGTAATCGCCTCAGCAGGATCAGGTACAATTACCCTGCAGAACAGAAGATTCCTGAGGAAACTTGAAGCACCTGTAATCAAGAACCCTATTGTGAGTGCCTTGCCTATGTCGTCTGGACCAACAATCATGGATATATATAGGCCACATCAATCTGGTGAGAAATTTGGAAATGATGGCATTACTTTGCACAATGACCTGGCATCTCTGGGCCCTACTCAATCACTACCATCAAAAACCAGGATTCCTAGGGTGCTATCCTGACTACTCCCATACAATCAACCAGGCCATAAGGAACTGATTCCTCCTCAGCAGTCACTATGCTCCCGCAATGAGGAGAAGAGGGGAGATGTAGAAGTCAAATAAGTTACCTTCATGGCTGCCTCATATGGTCTCCTTCCAGAAAGGCAAGCCAAATAATCTACCTCATTTATAGGAGAGTATCTAATACAGCAGGTGGGTTAGTCCACTTTACTATAATGGACCTGCTCAACACATTTTCATGAGTGGATTCTATTTAGTTTATATAGCTCTCCATTAAATCATTCAGTAGGTTATTTTCTCTTTAAAGTTACTACACCAATCTGCTTGCATGGCAAATCACCTACAATTAACCAAAATTCAACACTTTCAAATTGTGTAATGTAACTCGTATTGAATGTTTATGCTTCCAAATACTATCATATGAACGTGGGTGTCCCTCAAGGCTTTATTCAAGGATCTACGCTTTTCTGATAATTTCCTATCCACTACAATCTCCATGGTGTAATCAGATCCCAAGTAGGCATCTACTCTGATGACACCACCATTTACTCCCACCTTAATAAGAAATCTGCCAAGGTGGTCAAAGTAAACCTCGAAGCTGAACTTGAAAAGGATCTCAAATCTGTGATGTACTGGGTATGAAATGACTCATAAATTTTAATGCTTCCAAAACAAAGCTGCTATCCTTTAAACACAATAGACAATTGCTCCTATCCCCCATCAGTATGGATCGGGTTAGTCCTCCTGAAAGCAAAACTCTGCACCTCCTTGGCCTAACTCTCTCAGCAGACCTCAAGTAGAATGACTACATTGAATCAATAGCTAAATCTACTGCTAGGAAGGTTGGTTCCCTTTGTAGGGCCAGGAAGTTATTCTTGTCTGAATCCATCTTGCACATATATAAATTCACCCGTGCATTGAATCTGTTACATCTGGTCGTGCACCCCTGCTATTCATCTCGGGGTTCTTCACAAAATCTAACAGAGAATCTGTTATGTAATTGATCCCAACATAGTAGTTCAACTCTAGTCCTTTCTCACCAGCATAATATTGTTTCCCTCTTTCTCTTCTACAAATACTTTCACGGTGTTTACTCTGATGAGCTTAGTACCCTGGTGCCTCCATTGCATTAATTTACTCAAACTACTAGAGTAGCAATTAGGTCCCACCCTTTTACAGTGAAACCAATCAAATATAACCACAAATTCTAATTTATCAGCTTCTTTTCTCACACTTCCTGCCTGTGGAAGTTCTTTCTTGCTTCCCTGACAGCTACAATCTCCAAGAATTTAAACACAATGTCAATTGCTATCTCTTCTCTCTTTGACTCGCATCCTTTACCTCACAACCCTTGCATCATGTTCTCCCTTTCCATTCTATTCTCATGCAGCCCTCATCACACCAGTGTTCTCATCCATTCTCTGACACTCCCTGTAACTTATTCCTCTTTCTCATCACTCTCCTTTTATGTAACCCCCTGTGCACCAGTGGTAGTACTGCCTTGCTTGAGGTGAAATGATTATAAAAAAGAATTATAAGTGAAAGAATACAAAAGTTATTTTCCAGAGATTATTTAGGAATGCAAGCATTTTTTAAAGTATTTGTCTGCGCATGATGGGAGAATGTCTTAGAATGACTAAAACTCTCAAAGGTCAAAACTAGCAAAGAAATTTGACCAAGAGATGCCATAAATGACTGGCACTGTTATGATCTTTTAAAACATGTGACTGATTGACCAGGAACTCTGATTTGGCAACATCTTTCTGATCATTTCACTCTCTTTCACCTTCTTTTGTTTTTTCCTTTTTCCTGTTTTTCTCTTCAAATTTTCTCTCTGTTTTTCTCATAATTTCTCTTTTATATGTCCTGATTTATTAGGAGATGGTGGTGTGTAGTGATTGGTCAGTTTGGGTTATTGGAATTATTCTAAAAGTGACAAAAAACAACTGTTTGATTTCGAATTTCAAAAAGAAGCTGATGAAAATTAAATACTATAATTATTGGAATTGTTGTTCTAGAGACAAGTAAAGTCATTTTTTAATAGTTATTCCCTCTATAATATTTTGTTTTTGTTAGCCATATCAAAACATGCAAAACAGCTTTCAACAGTCTGTGGCTATTATATCTGCTACTACGACTAGGTATAAACAAAGAACTTAGTATATATTAAACTAGATCATGAAAAATGACATTACATGACTAAAATTGAATTGTATCTATTGGGTAAAACGGAAGAATAAAAAAAAGTTTGGGTCCTTTCAAGAACTTAATAGAAAATTATTTTTTTTGTGGTGCAATAGATATCAGCTCAGAACGAGAAATCGGGGAGCCGAGTTCAAATTCCAGTTGTATTTACTGCATTCACTTACGCGCAAATACCCTTGGGAAAGGTATTAATCCGTCTCTTCCTTCCAGTTATGGGTTAAATAACAGGATTGGGTTCTATAGCCTTGGCTGGCAGCCAGTCTATTGCAGAAAGCAATGGCAACCTACTGCGAGATAATCTTCTGCCCAGTCAAATACGCTTGGGAAAGTTATTAATCTGTCTCTTCCTTCCAGTTATGGGTTAAATAACAGGACAGATTGGGTTCTATAGCCTTGGCTGGCAGCCAGTCTACCACAGAAAGCAATGGCAACCTACTGTGAGATAATCTTCTGCCCAGTCAGTCAGTCATGTCTCTTTCAAGACATGATCACCCAAGCGTGTTTCACATATGGCACTTAACTGATTACTATTGTATTATTAGTAGACTGGTTACTGGAGCTATGTTTTAAAAAAATTGTAACACTATTTTATCATTACTACTACTATTATTATTTTATAACCTTTCCAACTCATATTTTTTAAAATTGATTTTACCCCACACAAGGAAGTAAAGCCACTAAGACACAAGGAGTTAATTGGTGTGAAAGATTTAGAAAACTGAAACATTATAAAAGAGTGAAAACAATAAAACAATAACCAGGAAGACAGTAGAAAGCAATTGACAGTGCACTTAAACTTTTGCCGACCAAGAAGTACATGAAAAGAAACTGAAAGCATAGAACTTATAGTTACATCTAGCCAATTTCGCTGTAAACTGATGAGACCTAGTTGCCAATCCAGCAATTCATAATGTCTAAATGCCATAGTGAAGAGCCCATCTGAACAATTACCATGAAAGTATTTATATAATAGTAACTTGGAAACAACTTTATAATGATGGGAAAGTGACTGAAGACAAGATACCAGGTCAGGACCAATAATATTGCTGATTCTTTGGGTTTTATCAAGAACCTCTAACTCTTTTTTATCAGGAATCTCTAAATATATAGCAAGAGAACTGGACCATATGCAACAACATGCAACAATACTCTAAGCATGGATGAATGGTTGACTTATTAATATGTAAGATGTAAGACTTATTTATAAATGGAACTTTATATGTGCGTGTGTGTGTGTGTGTCTGTTACCTATAGACTCTTAAATGGCTGAACGGATTTTCTTGAAAATTTAGACAGTTGTCTAC
Organism: Ascarosepion bandense; assembly: GCA_037127315.1. Classification (NCBI taxonomy): domain Eukaryota; kingdom Metazoa; phylum Mollusca; class Cephalopoda; order Sepiida; family Sepiidae; genus Ascarosepion; species Ascarosepion bandense. Next base: position 2,229,295 of record JBBBDQ010000499.1, read on the forward strand.
ATGCTACCCTCAAATGAAACATTCTCCACTTGCTACTTTCAGGTGAAACATTCTCTACATGCTACTCTCACGTGAAATATTCTCTACATGCTACACTCATGTGAAACATTCTCTACATGCTACTCTCAGGTGAAACATTTTCTACATCCTACCCTCAAGTGAATGAGAGTAGCAAGTGGAGATTATTTCATTTGAGCGTAGGATGTAGAGAATGTTTTACTTGAGATTAGCATGTAGAAAATATTTCACCTGAGAGTAGCATGTATAGAATGTTTCACCTGAGAGTAGTATGTAGAGAATGTTTCACCTGAGAGTAGCAAGTGGAGAATATTTCATTTGAGTGTAGGATGTAGAGAATGTTTTACCTGAGATTAACATGTAGAAAATATTTCACCTGAGAGTAGCATGTATAGAATGTTTCACCTGAGAATAGTATGTAGAGAATGTTTCACCTGAGAGTAGCAAGCAGAGAATATTTCACTTGAGTGTAGGATGTAGAGAATGTTTCACCTGAGATTGGCATGTAGAGAATGTTTCACCTGAAAGTAGCAAGTGGAGAATTTTTTACTTGAGGGTAGCATATAGAGAATGTTTCACCTGAGAGAAGCATGTAGAAAATGTTTCACCTGAGAATAGCATGTAGAGAATGATTCACCTGAGAGTAGCATGTAAAGAATGTTTCGCCTGAGAGTAGCACGTAAAGGATGTTTCACTTGAGTGTAGCACGTAAAGAATGTTTCACCTGAGAGTAGCACATAAAGAATGTTTCACCTGAGAGTAGCACGTAGAGAAAGTTTCACCTGAGAGTAGCACTTAGTGAATGTTTCTCCTGAAAGTAGCTACATATTTCCTTAAAAGGAAACAACTGTTATTGTCATTGAAACTGCTGGGTCATTGTTATTCATGTATCCTGTGTTTATTGTTTCAGTGTAGGAATCTGTGGCTTTTTCGAACAGGTGTTCTGTCAAAACGGGTGTAATGAGTAGCTGAAATGATCATCGTCTTTCCACAAAGGATACTTATTTAGTAACTTTTGTGTATTTTACTATTAAGTTACTATTTATTTATTTTCTAGTAATAGAACTCAACCTAATCTGCTATTCAACTGATAGCTAAAGGGAGAAGAGATGAATTAATTTCACTTGAAGGTAACATGTTTAGAATGTTTTACCTGAGAGGAGACCAAAAAGAATGTTTCACCTAAAAGTAGCAAGTGAAAAATGTTTCACATGAGAATATCAAGTGGAGAATGTTTCACCTGAGAGTAGCAAGTAGAGAATGTTTCACCTGAGAGTAGAATTTAGAAAATGCTTCACCTGAAAGTAGCAAGTGGAGAATGTTTCACTTGAGGGTAGCATGTAGAGAATATTTCACCTGAGATTAGCATGTCGAGAATGTTTCACGTGAGGGTAGCAAGTGGAGAATGTTTCACTTGAGAGTAGCATATAGAAAATGTTTCACCTGAGAGTAGCATATAGAGAATGTTTCACTTGGGGGTAGCATGTAGAGAATGTTTAAAATGAGTGTAGCATGTAGAGAATGTTTCACCTAAGAGAAGTATGTAGAGAATGTTTCACCTGAGATTTGCATGTAGAGAATGTTTCACGTGAAAGTAGCAAGTGGAGAATATTTCACTTGAGGGTAGCAAGTGGAGTGCTACTGTCAGGTGAAACATTCTCTACATGCTACCCTCCAGTGAATGAGAGTAGCAAGTGGAGATTATTTCATTTGAGCGTAGGATGTAGAGAATGTTTTACCTGAGATTAACATGTAGAAAATATTTCACCTGAGAGTAGCATGTATAGAATGTTTCACCTGAGAATAGTATGTAGAGAATGTTTCACCTGAGAGTAGCAAGTGGAGAATATTTCACTTGAGTGTAGGATGTAGAGAATGTTTCACCTGAGATTGGCATGTAGAGAATGTTTCACCTGAAAGTAGCAAGTGGAGAATTTTTTACTTGAGGGTAGCATATAGAGAATGTTTCACCTGAGAGAAGCATGTAGAAAATGTTTCACCTGAGAATAGCATGTAAAGAATGTTTCGCCTGAGAGTAGCACGTAAAGGATGTTTCACTTGAGTGTAGCACGTAAAGAATGTTTCACCTGAGAGTAGCACATAAAGAATGTTTCACCTGAGAGTAGCTACATATTTCCTTAAAAGGAAACAACTGTTATTGTCATTGAAACTGCTGGGTCATTGTTATTCATGTATCCTGTGTTTATTGTTTCAGTGTAGGAATCTGTGGCTTTTTCGAACAGGTGTTCTGTCAAAACAGGTGTAATGAGTAGCTGAAATGATCATCGTCTTTCCACAAAGGATACTTATTTAGTAACTTTTGTGTATTTTACTATTAAGTTACTATTTATTTATTTTCTAGTTATAGAACTCAACCTAATCTGCTATTCAACTGATAGCTAAAGGGAGAAGAGATGAATTAATTTCACTTGAATGTAACATGTTTAGAATGTTTTACCTGAGAGGGAGACCAAAAAGAATGTTTCACCTAAAAGTAGCAAGTGGAAAATGTTTCACATGAGAATATCAAGTGGAGAATGTTTCACCTGAGAGTAGCAAGTGAAGAATATTTTACTTGTGGGTAGCATGTAGAAAATCTTTCACCTGAGAGTAGCATGTTAAAAATATTTCACCTGAAAGTAGCAAGTGGAGAATGTTTCACTTGAGGGTAGCATGTCGAGAATGTTTCACCTGAGAGTAGATCGAAGAGAATCTTTCACCTGAAAGTAGCAAGTGGAGAATATTTCACTTGAGAGTAACAAGTAGAGAATGTTTCACCTGAGAGTAGAATTTAGAAAATGCTTCACCTGAAAGTAGCAAGTGGAGAATGTTTCACTTGAGGGTAGCATGTAGAGAATATTTCACCTGAGAGTAGCATGTAGAAAATGTTTCAGCTGAGAATATCATGTAGAGAATATTTCACCTGAGATTAGCATGTCGAGAATGTTTCACGTGAGAGTAGCAAGTGGAGAATGTTTCACCTGAGAGTAGCATATAGAAAATGTTTCACCTGAGAGTAGCAAGTAGAGAATGTTTCACTTGGGGGTAGCATGTAGAGAATGTTTAAAATGAGTGTAGCATGTAGAGAATGTTTCACCTAAGAGAAGTATGTAGAGAATGTTTCACCTGAGATTTTCATGTAGAGAATGTTTCACGTGAAAGTAGCAAGTGGAGAATATTTCACTTGAGGGTAGCAAGTGGAGGGCTACTGTCAGGTGAAACATTCTCTACATGCTACCCTCCAGTGAAACATTCTCCACTTGCTATTTTCAGGTGAAACATTCTCTACATGCTACTCTCAGTTGAAATATTCTCTACATGCTACTCTCAGGTGAAACATTTTATACATGCTACTTTCAGGTGAAACATTCCCTACATGCTACCCTCAAGTGAAACATTCTCCACTTGCTACTTTCAGGTGAAATATTTTTAACATGCTACTCTCAGGTGAAAGATTTTCTACATGCTACCCACAAGTGAAATATTCTTCACTTGCTACTCTCAGGTGAAACATTCTCTTTGGTCTACTCTCAGGTGAAACATTCTCGACATGCTACCCTTAAGTGAAACATTCTCCACTTACTACTCTCAGATGAAATATTCTCCACTTGCTACTCTCAGGTGAAACATTCTCTACATGCTACTCTCAGGAGAAACATTTTCTACATGCTACTCTCAGGTGAAACATTCTCCTTTTGCTACTCTCAGGTGAAACATTCTCTACTTGCTACTCTCAGGTGAAGCATTCTCGACATGCAACCTCAAGTGAAACATTTTCCACTTGCTACTCTCAAGTGAAACATTCTCCACTTGCTACTTTCAGGTGAAACATTCTCTTTGGTCTACTCTCAGGTGAAACATTCTTAATATGCTACCCTCAAGTGAAACATTCTCCACTTGCTATGCTCAGGTGAAACATTCTCTACTTTCTACACTCAGATAAAATATTCTCCACTTGCTACTCTCAGGTGAAACATTCCTAACATGCTACTCTCAGGTGAAACATTCTCTACATGCTACTCTCAGGTGAAATATCCTCTCCATGCTACTCTCAGGTGAAACATTCTCTCCGTGTTACTCTCTGGTGAAACATTACCTGCTTGCTACTCTTAGGTGAAACATTCTCTATATGCTACTCTCAGGTGAAACAGTCTCTACTTGCTACTCTCAGGTGTAAACATTCTCTACGTGCTACTCTTAGGTGAAACAATCTCTACATGCTACTCTCAGGTGAAACAATCTCTACTTGATACTCTTAGGTGAATCATTCTCTACATGCTATTCTCAGGTGAAACATTCTCTACATGCTACTCTCAGGTGAAACTTTATCTATTTGCTACTCTTAAGTGAAACCTTCTTTACAAGCTACTCAGAGGAGAAACATTTTCTACGTGCTACTCTCACGAGAAACATTCTTTACACACTACTCTCAAGAGAAACATTCTCTACATGCTATTTTCAGGTGAAACATTCTTTACAAGCTACTCTCAGGGGAAACATTTTTTACACGCTACTCTCAGGTGAAACATTCTCTACTTGCTACTCTCAGGTAAAACATTCTCTACATGCTACTCTCAGCTGAAACATTCTCTGCGTGTTACTCTTAGGTGAAACATTCTCTTTGGTCTACTCTCAGGTGAAACATTCACTATGTGCTAGTCTCAGGTGAACCATTATATGCTACCCTCAGGTGAAACATTTTTATGTGCTACTATCAGGTGAACAAGTGTTTTATGAGCAACATTCCTTATTTCCACCAGCCGTGACCTTTGCATCTGGGCCCTGTCATGGCATATATACCTGAGTGAATTATTCCCATTTCCTTGATATTCCATTAGTAAGGAGTAAGTTGTGCTTGGACAGCTACTTCTCAATAGTTTCTACTTTATGGAACAGACACTCAACAGAATGATTTCATTTTCACTGTGATTTCCACATCTTCAAGTCAAGAATTAATCATTATCTTCCTTATATAATGGACAACTTCTTTTCTAGACTCCTGGCAGGATGTTTTCACAATCACGACAATTTTGACTTCTTTGTTAACCATTTTCTTTCCAACATTACCTCTTGCACTGCACTTCTTGACATTTTATAGGCTCATACAACACGACACATTAACCCCTACCTTGAGTGACTCTTAGGTGTCGTATTGGGAGAACAGTACTATTCTTAAAAAATTGGTTTCTTAATTCCAGTAACTGTTAATATTCTTTCTGGTATTAATGAGTGTTTCCTTTCTAACTATTTGTTTGAAGCTATGTGGAATGTTCACATCTAGATTATATCATTTTTCTCTTTGTTTCACTTACTATTGTTGTTGAAAGTCCACAAGTGATGTTGTTGGTATAAATTACATGTTTGTCTATATTTCTGAGATGAAGTAGTATTTACACAATTTACATCACTTGGACTATTGTCCTTACCTTGGTTAACATTTGTAGAATGTTTTGGCTATTGTAGGCTCAGGTCTTCTTCAGGCACTAGAAAATACTAGAGAAAACTATTAACATCAAAAATTGCAATATGAACTCTGTTAAAAAATGGTTACTGAACATTAGATTTATAAGTCACAGAAATTCAGTTGTTCTTGTCTTTAAGAATTCATGGTGGATATAGCTCTTGGTTAGTTCCAGTGACTTGATCCAAAGAGTTATGAGTTCAATGCAAATAACTTAGAGGGTCTGGGTAGAGGAAGATAACTCATGACTATCAAAAGAGACTGTGCACAATGAATGAGAATGATATACCCCAATGATCTTAATAAAGAATTTGGTTTGAAATTCCTAGCATGTTAATGGTTTTCTCTAGTATCTTTTACCAGAGCTCATATTGCAATTTTTGATGTTAATGGTTTTCTCTAGCGTTTTCTAACACCTGAAGAAGGCCAAAGTGTACAACTGCCGAAATGCCATACAAATGGCAACCAAGATGAGAACAATAGTCTGAATAATATAAATAGTAAAAATTATATGTTGTTCCCCACCTTAAAGCTTCTCGTGCAGGCCTCAGAGTTATTCACTCTTTCATTGAAATCAGTATGGAAAACCTCCCATAATCTTTACTTGAGAAGTCTTGTCATGATGACTGATAACTTTGTAATGTTTATTTTGTTAGTACTTAAAGTGTTGAAACATTTTTCTTTCTTTCCATTTGTTTATTTTTTTCTCTTCTTCTTTATATGCCATGTTCCCTCCATATGTAGATGTTCATAGCTCTCCACAACTTCCTATCTTTTGTAGTTCTTAATGTTAGTCCTCTTAAGCCTTGTTTCATCATCTATTTACTCAAGCTTATTAAGTAGGTTATACCATATTTTCTAATTTTCCTCTTGCCCTCTATTTGCCTCATGAGTGTCAGATTTTCCAAGCCTCCCTTCCTCATTATGTGCCCCAGAAAGATAAACTTTCTCTCCCAGGTATTAAATATTCATTTTCTTTTTGTTATCATTCTCTCAAAATTTTGTCATTGGTCACATGTTCAGTTCATAATATCCTCAGTATTCTTCTGTAGAACCATTTTTCTGTTGCTTCAAGTCTTCTCTTTATCTTTAAGAAGATCATCCAGTATTCCTTGCCATACAAAAAGGTTAGATATTATGTAGCAGTTTAGCACAGTCTTTCTTGTTTCTACCAAATAGGTACCGACGTGGCGCCTCAACTCCAGCCACTTCCCCACCAACGAGATGTGGCTTCCCTCTGTCTGTTTTATAGATGTTTTCATGGCTTCTGCTCCAACGAACTTAAGTCACCGGTGCCCCTGCAACAGGTGTTTACTCGTGCAACCAGACTGGCAACTGGGTCTCACCCATTCACAGTTAGATCAACCAAATGCAGATGACATTTCTACTCCTGCAGCTTCATTTCTCGCACATCCCACCTGTAAAACTCGCTCCCATATTCTTGCTTTCATGATGGCTACAACCTCCAGGAATTTAAATTCAAGGTCAATACTCATTTCTTAACTACTTGACCCTAGTTCTTTCCACACTGTCCTGTAGATCCTTTCCTTTCTCTCCATCTTCGCAACTGTCATCATACCTGTATTCCCATCCTTCTCTTGCTCCTTTCTAACTGGTTTGTCTTTCTCTTTACTCTCCTCCTATCTAATTTTTTACTCTTATGTAGCCCCCTCCACATCAGTGGTGTTACCGCCTTGCTCGGGGTGATTTGATTAAAAAAAAACAAAAAAAGTTTTCTTATTACTTTGGGTAAATTTTTGTTTTAGGTCCCGAAGGCTTTTCCCTCTTCAAATCTATCCAAAATAGCATTATTTCTGTGCAAATGTATATGCTGAACTCAAATCAACAATTAGTTATTGAAGAAATTTACCTTTATTGATCTTAATGACCAGAAAAAAATCAAACTTCATCTTGCACTTCTTGTCTCCCGTAATTCTGACGAAGTCATGTAATTAACTGCAGAATGACGTTCTGAGTAGGCAACAAATTTCAGCCAATTTACTTCCTTTACTGAAACTTTTGCCTATTTACTTCCTGTAATGAAAGTAATATGCGTAGAAATAAAATTGCATATTACTTTCATTACAGGAAGTAAATAGCCGGAAGTTTCAGTAAAAGAAGTAAATTGACCAAAAATAGACCGAAATTTGTTGTCCTACTCAGAAAGTCATTCAGCATTTAATTACATGACTGCATTAGAGTTACGGGAAACAAAATGTAGTTCGATTTTTTTATGGATGTTCAGATCAAAAAGGTAGGTTTCTTCAATAACTAATTGTTGATTTGAGTTCAGCACGAATTTGCATGAGATACTAGATTAGCAACGAGGTCCCACCATTTTACAGTGAAACCGATAAAATGTAACTGCAATTTCCACTCCAACAGCTTCTTTTCTCACACTTCCCAACTGTGGAATTCTCTTCCACATGATTGCTTCCCTGATGGCTACAATCTTCAGGAGTTTAAATGTAAGGTCAATAGACACCTCCTAACACACTAACTCGCATCCATTCTTTCAAACATTCTTCCCATCTACCCAACCCTCAGCCTCAGTATCCTTACCCATCTATCACCCTCCTTCTGACATTTCCTTTTTCTCTTTACCTTCCCCTATATAACCCCTTGTGCAGTAGTGGCAGTGGAAATGCCTTGCTTGGGGTGAAATGATTAAAAAATTAAAAAAATATATATACATTTGCACAGAAATAATGCTCTTTTGGATAAATTTGAAGGGAGGAAAAGCCTTCGGGACCTAAAACAAAAATTTAACTTCCTGAAGGGACACTGTACATAGAAAAAGAACTATATTTTTTGTCATTATGTATGCATCTGCATAGAAATACTGGAGAAAACCATTCACATCAAAAATCGCAATATAAACTCTTCTGAAATAGTTACTGAACATTAGGTTTATAAGTCACAGAAATTCAGTTGTTCTTGTCATTAAGGACACATGGCTGAGTGGATATAGACGGTTGAGATAACAGTTATAAAATAGGAGACAAGAAAACAAAAATGCCATTTAAACCAACACAAATTATAATTCTCCATTTCTTGGCTAAATTTATGAATGTGGAACATTTTACCGTGCACAAAAATAATAATTAGTCACTAATAAATCTGCTTATAATATAATTAATCTAGACATTAATTAAACTTTTAATTACATTTTTCTTTCTCCTGGTTAATTAACTGCAGCTCCAAAAGTCGTCTACGTCCAATGCATTATTTTGCCAAAGTTATCACAATTTGAATATTAACTCTCATTCTAATGTTTCTTCTCTTTACACACATCAATTATTACAGTATACAAGCATTGTTCATATTTCTCATTATATAACATGTAATTAGGTTTTTTCTGTCTTTTTTATTATTAGTCATTATTGATAATTAGTAAGGACTTGACTTTTCTTTTTCTTATTTAATTTAACCATTAATGATTATTTGTCTTGAAGTATTCAGTCAGAAATTTGTTTCAATAATAAAAGGAAAAAATCTATTTGAAAATTTCAATTAATTACTAAGAAAACATTAGAAAAAGATTAGCTCCAAATCATTACTCAGGTTCACACAGTGATCATCAGACGACAAGGACCAATCTGCATAAAACTTAGAGTAATGATTTGGACCCAGTTTCTTAGCGCTGTTTCATTGGTAAGTGTTACTGCTCTGCATTACTCGATTTTCTAGAGAAATCGAGCACTTTGGGCAATTGCTTAGGTAGGTATCTGTCTTTTCTCTTTTTTATTCTTTATTTTTCCTTTCCCTTTTGTTGTTTTTGTTTTTTTCTTTGTGTTATTTCAAGTTTTTTTTTTTTACTTGGTAGTGTTGTTAGTGTTGTATTTGGAAGCTTTGCCAATAACTTGTTTCGTTTTTCTGTGGTGCAGTGGATATTGGCTCAGAATAAGAAATTGGAGAGCAATGTTCAAATTTCAGTTGTACTGGTTGCTTTCACTTCCATGCAAATACACTTGTGAAAGATATTAAACCATCTCTCCCCCCAACTATGGGTTAAATGCAGAATATTTTAAGTTCTTTAGCCTTGGTTGGCAGCCAGTTTACCATAGAAAATAATGGTAATCTACCACAAAAATATCTTCTGTCCAGTCAGTCACGTCTCTTTTGAGAGATGATCACCCAGGCGTGTATCACATCTGACACCTGACTGATATATATTCCTCATTATATGCCCTGGAAAGATCAACTTTCTCTGCCAGATGTTAAATATCAATTTTCTTTTTTGTTATCATTTTTTCAAAATTTGACATTGGTCACATGTTTAGTTCATAATATCCTCAGCATCCTTCTGTAGAACTATTTTTCTGTTGCTTCAAGTCTTCTCTTTATCTTTGCAAAGATCTTCCAGCATTCCCTATATATAAGCAGTTTTTAATGGTTATATTCAAAAGTGAATGGACAGATGAAATTTTTTCAAACCTGGGAGGGCCACCTATCTGAGAGAAGAAAAACTCTAATTTTGAACCTCTGCTCACTTGTGGTCATACTCAGTCATGACAAAGCTTTTGGGGTAAAAACTGAGAAAATCTAGAGCTAAACTCTCAGAGACAGTCCAAGTATGCATTCTGAGAACTTCTGCAACCACACCAGCGCCAAGCATTATTGGCCTCTTGGACAACATTAGTGATGTCGCTAGGAGGAACTTGCTGTATTTGCAACTGTTAATAAATGAAAGATAACTTTACCATTGACAAGAATTGTTCTTTTAATGAGGTATACATGGTCCTTAGTTATGTGGAGATAGATAAATAGATAACAAAATAACTTCCACATGAATTATAAGAACTAGAGGTGTTTCTATGAAGAAGATTTTTTTGTACAAAATGTCACCTAACACAAAGCTTGAGAGACACTCAAGGCAGGGATTATAGTTGAAAAGAAAATGCTGAATGAGATGCGTGATATTAATGAATGAAAAGGTAGGAAGTAAAGATTATGAGGATAATGGTGATGACTGACTTTTGATTTGAAATGGTCAAAACCAAAGGGCTTAGGGAAGCAGTGATATAGGAATCTGTTCCACAAAACCAATGTTCTTAGTAAAATCTGTCTGAGTAGTAATTTCTTCTTCTATTTGAAAAAATATGGAGGAAATAAGAGACTTACCTTGTGCACATAATAAATGTCTGCACTGGTAAAAGTAAGAAACAGAAGTTATCTGACATTTCCTATGAAAACAGTGATAAATAAATGACAGTCTTGCAAAATTCTATCTGTGAGAGAGAGGTTACACATTAGATTCTGCCCCCATCATCTCAATTTTGAGCACTATCAGGGTTGAAAAATGGGGATTCAACTGCAGCTTCTCCCTATAAGAGAGGGCAAAAGGAACATAACAAAATTGAAATGTCGGCCATTTTACAATTTTGGCTCAGACATTTTAATTTACTTGGAATGAGTGAATGATCATCATTTAATGTCTATAGCATGAGTTGGACGGGGTTTTCTTGATGACTCTTTTCCAGATTGCCTGATTTTCTATAAGGGAGATGCCATATCATATCATCTAGGCCCTGATACAACCCTCCCTCATGACTGGTTCTATAGAACTTATCTTCTAACACGGATGCCTCCTCTTGTCTCCTTTCAAGAAGGTAGGCCAGCTAATCTACCTCCTTTATAGGAGAGTACCTAATGCAGCGTGTGGGTCAGTCCACTTTACTATAATGGACCCTGCCCAACACATTTTCATACATTTTTGAATTTTGATTCTGATATCGTTTTCTTGTACCAAAAATTTTATCACTGTTTTATACCTAACTTGGTTTGCCTCATTAAACCAAGCAACAAAATGTTGCATGTATCCTATGCAAGGAAAATGAAAAAAAAAAAGCACACACACAACTTTTGTTTATTTGTTTATATTTCTGAGATGCGCTATTGTAATTATTTACACTATTTAGACTGTTGTCCTCATCTCTGTTGCCATATTCACATTTTGGGCATTGTACATTGTTTTTCAGGTGGGTGGAATTTTGAACTGAACCCTTTTTATTCTGAATCCTTTATTTCATTAATTTGTTCACCAGGGTAAATAGTTCTAGTTCCATGAGTCATGCCTTGTCCAGATGTCTCAGTATCAGTTATCTCCCTTTAACACAACTCTCCAAGTTTTTGTTCAACTCTGCTGTAGCTAGAGTAACTGCCTGTTTGGTCTAATTCAAGTATCAACTTGACATCAAATGTCCTATTTGTCTACCACTAACAAAATTAGATCACTGTATTGTGCCAGACATTTTCATGAGCTAATCTACCTCCTTTATAGTAGAGTATGTGAGTTAGTCTACTTTACTATAATGGACCTGCCTAACACATTTTCATGAGTGGGTTCTACCTCATTTATAGGAGAGTACCTAATACAGCATGTGAGTTAGTCTACTTTACTATAATGGACCTGCCTAACACATTTTCATGAGTGGATTCTATTCACTTTTTATATCTCTCCATTAAATCACTCGGTAAATTATTTTCCATTTGAAGTGATTACATCACTCTACTTGCATGGCAAATCAACTACAATTAACCAATATACAACATGGTGCTGCAGGCAGGATCTGATGATGGCAAGAGCTCCTTATCAAAATTAGCATTCCAGCTGACTCTGCCAGGACTTATGCTGAAATTTTTGTGAAAGACAGCATCACTAAAGATAGCCTCTCTATGATAAACCAGAAAATCCTTAAAGAATTATGTGTCACAACCATGGGGCATGTCTTGGCCATCTTAAAACTAACAAAAGAGCAGCCTTTGATATCAGATAGCTACACAAAGGACCCTGCAGTTAAACTCCCCACTCCATTCAGACATTATTTTCCATTTGAAGTGATTACATCAATCTACTTGTGTGTCAAAAGAACTACAATTAACCAACATTCAACATGGCACTGTGAACAGGATGAGATCAAGTTATTTTCCCTGTGACCCATGCAGTGTAAAAATGCATGCAAAATCCTCCCAGAAAGGTGGCATCATTATCTGGGAAGATCTTCAATCAAGTGTTTTGATTACCTGGAATGTCTGCTGGATTTCTGTGGTCTGGCTCTTCAGAGAAAATAGGACAAGTGTTGCTTCTATCTGCACAACAGTATTTTTGTCAGTATTTGACATCAACATAGTTACCTGCTTAGCCCCTGGTTAGAGGAAAAGATAGTATGGGACTTTTACTTCTACAGAAGCACTGCTCATATGCAGTTGAAAGAGCCTCACTGTGTTGTGCTAAAGGCTAGCACCTTATGTTTGCCAGAAGAAGATTTAGTACTGATGCTGAACAGAGATATGCACCCATAGAAGGCAAAGCAGCAGCTATCACCTGGGCACTTGAAAAGTGCCATATATTTATGCTGGGTTGCTCAAATGTTATAGTCGTGACTAACCATGAGCCACCCAAAGGACTTTTTGGTGATCGAGATCTCAGCAAAATTCACAACCCACGCCTATTCTGGCTCAAAGGAAAACGTTTGAGATATTGTTTTACCATGCAACCCTGCCCTAGAAAATGGCATGGGGCCTCTGATGCTATTTCTCACAATCCTGTCACTATGGTACAGAGTCTGCTTGATACATCCCCAGTAGAACCCTCCCCTATAGACGTCAATGAATCGGATTAGACTTGTGCAGCAATGAAATCAACAATCCTCACATCCATATCTCAATTAGATAATAACCCTACCAAATCCTCCCTTGACAACATTTGCTTTGCTGGTCAAATAGACACACAATAGACCATAAACAAGGGTTTTCCAAATAGTTGTCAAGCAACGTCGCCTACAATCTGAGAATACTGGGAAGTTCGTAACTGCCTCAATAATGACAACGGCCTAATATTCCTGAACAGGAGAGTAGTAATACCAACCACTTAACACAAAAGTATATTAAGGTGCTTACATTTGGCTCATCAAGGAGTAGTGAGCATGAAAGCACGTGCTAATGAGTCAGTCCACTGGGCTGGAATGAATGCCTTAATTTGCAGTTGAAGGTATAATTGCATTACGTGTTCAAGGAATATCCCAAGTCTACCACATGAACCAATCCACATGGCACCTTCACTAGAATGGCCTTTTCAACAAATAATGATAGACTGGTTCTATGATAGATCCTTTACATACATTGCTTGTGCAAACAGGCTCACCAGATGGTTCATTCTGTACTGCAACAAGCCAGGACAGGCAGTTGTCTCCAGGTTGATATCCATCTGCAGGGAAATATTCCAAACAATTGAAAATAAAAAGCCATTGTATACAGCTGACAGTTTAGATATTTCTGAATGGGTCAGGTGGCATAAACAACCACCATATGAAAATCTCAATCTGAAAAGGCTATTTAAGAACATGACTTGAGTTTTCAGTTTAATGTGTTGGTTTTTATAGTAATTTGTGGGGTTGGATGAAACTACCTCTAGTACAGCCTATTACTTGTTCAGTTTTCTTTTTCTCTTATACCAAATTTGTGATAACTTATCTATATTCTAAGGTATTCAAAGTGTTCATACTGGTAAGATAGTGTTTGACCCCAAAGTTGTCTTTGAACTCATATCTTTATTCATCTGAAGTGCCTCTGTCAGATTTTCCCTCTAAAATGAAAGCTATACTGGGTGATATAGGCAGAACCCCATTACTGGTTTTTGGCATCGTCACTAAATTAGACCCTACACGGTGTGACTGGACCCCTGCCATTTTTCTAAGGAAATGTGCTCCTGAACTGGCTCCTGTTCTCTCCAAACTTTACAACAAATGCCTTGCTGCTTCTTCCTTTCTAATATGTTGGAAATCCTCCTCCATAGTTCCTGTAAGAACTCTGAGGAAGCCTCTAACCCTTGAAATGATCCCCCATATTAGACATAGAGTTTTTTCAGCAATGTATTCAAGGCTCTAATCAATGCTGTACTGCTTAAGCATCTTACTTTGCATGACCTTCTTTTAGACAAACAATATGTCTTCTATTTCATCAGGTCTACTCCCAACATGTTACCGATCATCTGTAAAGTTATCTATCAGGTATCTTACTTGATATGACATTTTGTACAAGCAGGACAGATTGGGTTCTATAACCTAAGTTGGCAACCAGTCTACCACAGAAAGTAATGGCAACCTACTGTGGTAAAATCTTCTGTCCAGTTAGTCATGTTTCTTTCAAGACATTATCACCAAAGTGTATATCATGTATGACATGTAACTGACTGACTTCCATGCCAAGTTTTATATTTATTTGGGGCTAACACTGTGCAACCTGATACATGATGATCAATTTTTTCTGAATATGGATTTGAGGTAAGCACAATTTTTCAGTATTTTCAATATGCTTGTAATTTCTCCTTAGCAAGTTTTGGTTCAGTGCATCAGGAAATAAAAGCTTCGGTTTCAGGTTTCAATTGTACAGCACTACATAGCAATAGCAACTTTCAGGAGTGATAAAATATAATATATGCAAGCAACACAATGTTGAGAGAAGACGCAGAAAGAAAACTACAGCAATGCGATTTTAAGAGAATTAGAAGTCCTGTCAGGATTCATATTGTCAGTGATAATCTTAACAACACAATATATGCAGATGACACAGATGTTGATAGCAGGCACAGAAAAGAAACTACAAAAGCTCTTACAGAAGGTCACAAAGGAAAGTGAGAAAAAAAAACTAAGAACAAAATTTAAATGTGTGGTTATCAGTAAAAAGATGAGACAAAAAAGCAAGTTACAAATCAAAGATACTAAAATTCAAACAGGTAAAAATTTACCTGTTTTAACATCAATAAAATATTTCATTAGTCAGAGATAGAGTCTAATAATGTGAGAATGAAAAGAAAGAAATGAGAGACATTTTAACATAAAGTAATACGTCAGCATTTTGAGGACTGAAAGTGTTTAAAGCTGGATTTTAGTTCAAGGTACTTGTTTGGTATGGGCAGATTATTGACCATGAAGAAGCTTATCTTTCCTTCCTTTCTGTATTTGTTAAATTGAATTCACTTTTGCTTTCTTTGTTAGGTTCTTTGCAACTACAGTAAGTGTATAATGCTTTATTTGCACTTTTTCACTTACCTGTGGTCCTGAACATAACAGTAAACTGTATCCAGCAAGCAAGGCCTCTGATTGGAAGGTTGTGAAGAACATGGAACCACCTCTTAATTGCTGTTGTTCCCAGGTCTACCCTGACCCAGGGTGGTAGCACCTGTTAGGGTCCCAACTTTGGGTAAATAATTTATCCCCAAACTGGGGTCAAAATGCTATGAAAATATAAAAATACTTTTATAGAAATATATAGATATACTGAAGGAAAATTTTCCCAACAATACATTTTTGAATAAAATAAAAAAAAATTATTGCCATATGTTCTGGAAGGGAAAAAAATTCTTGCTATAATACGTTTTTTGAAGGAAAAAAATTACCAGCAATATATATTTTTGAATACAAAACTAGAAAACATCTTCAGAAAAAAAAAGATAGATTTTCATCACAATCTGACTAAATCAACCTTCTCACTATACCCGAACATTAAAAAAATACCTTAAGACCCCCACCTTTTTTGGCATTAAATAACCCACAGAGGTTGATATGCCATTGAACAAAACTCAAACTATTCACCTACCTGAAATTAATTTTCAAATTTATTGGCTTCCTTTATTACAGAATAATGTTTCTTATTTCTTTTTGTTATTGTGTTGTATCCTCATTTGTTTGTATTGTAGTCTATAAAGTTACTGACATGTTAGTATCACACTGTTGTATATCTTGATCTTGATATATTCAGTTAGTTACTCATAATATGATCAATCCATGGTAGATTCATAGTTGGGTCACTCAACAGATTTGTTGAACTCTGATTACTCACTATTTGCTCAACTTACATCAGGTTATTTAATATAAGTGCAATGATCAATGTTCAACATGCATCCTAGACTTCTGTCTGGTGCTTTGATAGGTATTTAGTGATCACCTGAGCACCTGTGGAATGATCTATTTTTCTTGTATTATTCTTTAACTGGTGATCAGTGTCCAAACACACACGTCAGCATTTATACATCTACATGGCATTACTGCATCCGGTAGCAAGGCCTCTGATTGGGAAGTTGTGAGGAGCATGGAACCACCTCTTAGTTGCTGTTGTTCCCAGGTCCAATCTAACCCGAAGTGGTAGCACCTGTTAGGGTCCCAGTGATGAGCAAATAGTTAAACCCCAAACTGGAGTCAAAACACTATGATCGTATAAATACACTTTTATAGAAATATATACATAAAAATAGACTTTTATAGAAAAATATACATTTTTAAAGGAAAAATATTACCAACAATACATTTTTAAAGAAAAATTAACACCATAACACATTTTTGAAGGAAAAAATTATTCTTGGCAAAACATTTTTGAATACAAAACTAGAAGACATTTTCAGTTTTCTAAAATAAAAAAAAAATTAAAACAAAAAATGTTCATTAAAATCTGACTAAATCAACCTTTTCACTATAACTGAACATTAAAAAAAAACTTGAACCCCCACATTTTTGGCATTAAATAACCCACAGAGGTGTTGATATGCCATTAAACAAAACTCAAACTCAAACTCTACATGACATTATTATTAATAATAGTGTTTTATTATTATCATTGCATTTATTTGTGTTTATGTGTGCATTCATGGTTTGTTATTTTTTTGATTATTTACTTAGATATTATATAATATAAATTCTGGAAATTTTGCACACACCAAATATTAGAATTTTTACTATGACTGCAGTAAGGATATTAACACTAAAATAATGATTATGATGTTGGTGGTGGTGATGATGGGAGGATGATGATGATGATAAATTTAAAGAAAGAATGATAATTTTATTTTCCCATCTTATTAATGCTCTACGTTAAAGGTGGAAGCCTTCAGAAGTTAATTATAATGGAAGCATAGTTGAAACATGACACTTGAAAAAGATATCCAGAAAATTAGCACCATAGACATCAAAGCAAGTTATTTCCCATAAATAAAACCCCTGAGAATGATAAATAAAATAAGATACAGAATCTAAGGGTCTTAGTGACCTTGGCATCCATGACTAGCATTAACAGGCATAATGTATCAATTCGGTTCCATGATCATAATAATTATGATTACTATTATTTTTTTTCTTTTGCCATTTAGCAGTTCTTTAAGATATTTAGAATCTCCTAACGATAAACTGTTAGAAGACAGAAGGAATGAATGCCAGCAAAAGAGACACACCAAGTTGTTAGCTACATACTGGGGATGTAAAAAAAAAAGCACAATATAAGAAAAAATCTGTTTAATTTTCCTGGATACCTCATGAGGAAAATAAACATGGAGAATTTGACACTCACATGACATATGTTCTTTAAGATATTTAGCATCTCCTAAGGATAAACTGTTAGAAGACAGAAGGAATTAATGCCAGCAAAAGAGACACACCAAGTTGTTAGTTACATACTGGGGATGTAAAAAAAAAAGCACAATATAAGAAAAAATCTGTTTAATTTTCCTGGATACCTCATGAGGAAAATATGCTTGGAGAATTTGACACTCACATGACATATTGATGGCAAGAGGGAGACAGGAAAGAAATGAGGAAGGTTTCAGGAAAAGGGAATTCAAAAGGATGATTCCACACAAAATCAGAAAGTTCCTGGGCACATAGTAAGGAAAAGAGCTTGGAGAATTTGATACTCATGTGACATATTGATGGCAAGGGAGCAGAGAAGAAAGAAATGATTAAGTTTTAAGTAACAGTGAATGAAAAAGATGATTTCTTACAAAATCAGAAACAGACTGTTTAAATTTCCCAGACACATTATGAAGAAAATATGCTTGGAGAATTTGACACTCAAATGACATACTGATGACAAGTGAGAGATAGGAAAGAAATGAGGAAGTTTCAAGTAGAAGCGCATGAAAAAATTTGCTGGCACTTAAAACTCCAATGCCAATAAATCTAAACAAAAGAAAGAAAAATTAGAAGAATATCTAAACTTTATCAGAAAGCTAAGGATGTTGTGCTGCATTAAGATTACAGACGTATCAGTAGTTACTACACCACTTGTAACTGTCCTGAAATGCCTAAGAAAAAAAATAGAGAAAAGTAGAAATAAGGAATTTGGAAGCCTCCATATAATGGCATCATTGAAAACAGCTCAAATATAGAGTATCAGAGAGACTTGTTATCACTTAATCTGAAGAATATGTCCCCAATTTCTACTGGTAAAAAAACTCAATAATAATAATAATGTATTTTAAGTTCCATATTAATGATATATATTAAAATCATTTGTTACTTTGGTGATTGATTTGTTTTTACGGCTTATAAACACTTTGCTGAAAGAGAGAAAATATTTAGATTGTGTTGTAGAGTGGCTGACACCCCTGCAGCACTTTCAGTGAGGGGATGGCCCACAGCTTGAAATGGTCTATTTAAGTATAAAATATTAGCATTCAAGGCATAATATTCAAGTGTCATTTGAGTAATATTCAGATTGATTACTTCAGTGATTATTGCAATCTAAACCCCTCCTCTCTGTGTTGTATCTTCTGTTTTGTCTGTTATTGTAATTATTGTACTGTTCTGTGTATATCCAGATATTGTGCTGAATAATACCACAGTGTACTTTGTCTGTGTATCGTATCCATCTCAGCGATGCAACTGATTGTAAAAATATTCTTTTTTGAAATAAAATTAGTTTACTCATTCAAGTCTAACTATTTAAGCCATAGATAAGCAAGAGTTGGGTTCATACCTTTTTAAAGGTTATTTACATGTAAGTGAATATAATGAACCCAATAGAAATTAGAACTATGTTCTTAAGTTAACAATTCTGAGCCATTATCTATTACATCCAAACTTACAGCACTTGGTATTCGTAAGTGGTCACCCATCTGCATAATGACCAGACTCTATGTCACTTAAATTTAGTGATCATATAGCAACCACTGGTTTCAACATTATATGGGTGTAAGTCTTTGTACTTATGGATGTGCTGAAAATGGAATTGGTGAGCCAAGTTCAAACTCCTGCCTAATCTGCTGTCTTCACTTTTATACTAATGCCATTCAAGAAAGGCATGAGATCATCTCTTCTTCCTTCCAACTTTGAGTTAAATAGTAGTGTGTGTTCGAGTCTAGTTGCAATTTGCTGGGGAGAAGAAAAATTCTAAATTCTAATTGTTGAGAAAGGCAACCAGAAAAACTTCTTGTTCTTTCTCGAAAGATCATTTCACTGATGAAAGAGGAATCTTGAGAGCCATGGTCACCTACATCCTGAAAGGACATGGCATTAGGAAAGAAAATTAGGACTTTCCAGAAAATTGGATTTGATAGAAGAAAAAAATATGACAGACTGTGAATTTTGCCATTTCAGCTGACCACAAAATAACATTGAATGGAAATGTAAAGCGGAACAAATATCTGAACGTTATGAGATAATTGAAAGAATTGCAGAATGCAGTGTTAAAAAAACCATGGCTACATTTTCTGAATAGCTTGGGACCTTCCAGAAAGAACATAACAAAAAGGTTTGAAGAACTGAAGATCTGAGGAAAAATTAAGATTGTTCTTATGTTGTGGAGTAAATAAGACACCACTGGTAATACAAAAAATCCACCCAACTATCTATCACCCCGCTTCTGACATTTCCTATATCTAACCACTATTTACCTATTTACCTCCCCCTATGTAGCCCCAAGCGCAATAGTGGCAGTGGAATGCCTTGCTTGGGGTGAAATGATTAAAAAAAAAATATCTTGTATAAAAATATTTCAAAACTAAAAATCGCAATAAATATTTAATTATAGAATTGTATGTGTATATTAGCAATACATGTATATATATATTCATATACATGCTTTTGTACAGAAACACATACATAAGTATATATAAATACAAAGGACATTTTAAAAATGTAGATATTTCTATGGGTGTGTCTTTATTGGAAACTAAAAAAGGTCATATGATTTCCAATGATTTACCAGCTGTTCACCATTATTGGGATCTTTCACAGTTAATTCCAAAAATTATTGACTCTTCTCTGGGAAGACCTTTAAAGACATTTCTATGAAAGTGCTAACATTACTGAAATCATTCTTTATTAAAAGAAATAGGCTTACTATAATATTCCTATCTTATGGGTTTACATTTGTAGCGAAATCAAGTGTTTTCCTCATTCTACATGGTGATACTTTTTATTTAATTCCAAATCATTGTACAAGTTTTGGCCAGAACTAAAGAACTATTTCTGTTGTTTAGGTAGAAATGGATACCGTGAAAGAGGGAACCTTGTCGTTGTTACTGTTGTAGAGGTTAATTCCTTCTCCACCTTGGCACACGTAAATCCAAATGTAAAACAAAAGAGGACACTTAGTATGGGTAAATAAATGTATAATTTATTTACATGTATACAAAAGCTAGTAACTTCTATCTATCACTGTTGCTAAGGCCATAGGGAGAGCAGATAGGGAAATTAGAAGCAAAATGGACATTGGTGGCAACCAACATCATCAGTGACATTTTTCTTTCAGCATCGGTGTTGACATCAAACACTTATCTGTGCCACATCTTCCTCTCAGCATGTCAATGTTGATGAAAAACATTGGTCTCTTTCAGGTCTTTTTAATTTGGGTATAGCTTTCAGGAACTTCAGTTGTCTCTTCCTGATGCTCAGTATCAACTTCCTCTTTGTCGAAGTTCCTGGGACATGCAATGAGGAAAGAGAGCCTGGAGAACCTGATGCTAACTGGCCAGATAGAAGGAAAGCGAGACAGAGGAAGGCAGCGGATAACATATTTGCAGGGCCTGATCGGCTGGTTGACAGAACGGGGGTTGACAGGAGTAATGGGAACAAACATACTAGGAGCCACAAGGGATAAGGAGATGTGGAGAACCATGATCGCCTATGTCCTGAAAGGACAGTGCACAGAGAAGAAGAAGTATAGCTTTCAGTTGGCTCAAAATCAATGTTTTTTGTCTTTTTTTGAGCAGGCGTGGCTCTGAGTGGTCATAATATATTGTTTGTTTTGTTTTGGTTAAACAAATGCAACATAATTATGCAGTCTGATAACATATTTACCGATTTTTCTTTTTAGATCATTGATTAGTCAACATCTGGTTTGTCGAAAACATAAGCGGTGTGACATCTCAATTTTGTGGTTCCACTGTGATTGAAAATTTTTAGTTTCAGCTTGTGTTTGTGGTAGTTTGCTAGTGTAGTTGGTTTTAAGGAAATTATGTTTAGCTTATTTAATTGAAGTAACAAAGGCAGGTGAGCTAAAAAGAAATGATTCCCTGAAAAATGTTTACCTTGAGGTGGAGGTATTGTATTCAGTCACGTTTTCAGTTCTCATTACTATAATAAAGTGTATTGTATATTTATGTGTATATTTAGCGTATCAAGGCAGCAAATAATTTTCTAAACATATATTGTTGAATATAACAGACAATGAATGTCTATTATGTTTAATCATGAGCCGTACTAAACGTCATATTTTGGCTTTAATTTTCAGTCAAAAATAAAGTTTATTAAGTTGGTTCAGCAAATTTGACAATTGCATTTGTTATTTTTGGTAACTATTACTGTTGCTTAGCGGAGTTTTATGTCAACACAAGATAAAATCGTCACTGATGGTGGATGTTATTGTGTTACCATTCTTATAACCTCTCTGAAGATGGCTCATGTGAACCGAAAGCCTAGAACCAACTTGATAAAAAATTATCCAAATGTTGGAGATTTTTGTCTTTATTTTCAACTGAAATTAAAGCCAAAATAAAAAACGTTTAGAATGGCTCATGATTAAACATAATAGACATTTATTGTCTCTTATATTTAACAATATATATATAAGTATATTTAACAATATATATATAAGCTACTCTAGCATCTACACACTGTTCATTCAGTGATGAATTAGAATGCTCTCAGCTACTGGCATATGTTTATATGGTACATCACACACTAAAAGTCTGCCTTCTAATGGCTCATATGATTTGTATATATATATATATATATATATTTAGCATATCGAGGCAGCAGATAATTTTCTTTTATTTTTTTTTAGCGTTTCACCCCAAGCAAGGCATTCCACTGCCACTATTGCGCTTGGGGCTACATAGGGGAAGGTAAATAGGAAGAGTGGTTAGATATAGGAAATGTCAGAAGTGGGGTGATAGGTAGTTAGGAGGATAGGAAGAGTGTTTGAAAGAATGGAAGCGAGTTAGTGTGTTAGGAGGTGTCTATTGACCTTACATTTAAACTCCTGGAGATTGTAGCCATCAGGGAAGCAGTCATGTGGAAGGGAATTCCACAGTCAGGAATACAAGAAAAGAAACTGTTGGAGTAGAAGTTGTGGTTGCATTTTATCGGTTTCACTGTAAAAGGGTGGGAATCTAGTTGCTAATCTAGTATCTCATGCAAATTTGAACTTAGGAGGCACCAGTGATCTAAGTTCATCGGAGCAGAAGCCATGGAAGTATTTATAGAAGAGACACAGGGAAGCAATGTCGTGCCGGTGAGAGAGAGACTGCAGGTGGTCTGCCAAGTCAGTATCGATCACATTACAGACCTTCCGCTGTAACTTGTCGAGAAGCCCAAGAAGAATAGCAGGGGCACCTGACCAGATATGGCAACAGTATTCAATGCACGGTCAGATGGTAGATTTATAAATGTGCAGGATAGATTCAGATGAAAAAAACCTCTGGGCCCTGCACAGAGAACCGACTTTCATAGCAGAGGATTTAGCAATGGATTTGATATAGTCATTCCATTTGAGGTTCACTGAAAGAGTGAGACCAAGGAGGTGTAGTGTTTTACTCTCTGGGAGGCAAGCCTGGTCCATGCTAATGGGAGGTAGGTGCGGTTGTCTATGATGGTTAATTGATAGTAGCTTCATTTTAGAAGCATTAAAATTTACGAGCCATTTCTTACCCCAGTCCACTACAGTCCAAGCTCGGCTGCAAGGTTAGCTTTGTCGCCCACACCAGATTTTTGATTGAGGCAAGAGTAAACTGTGGTGTCATCGGCGTACATACCTACTTGGGATATTATGGTATCGGAGAGATCATTAATGTAGATCAGAAAGACCGTATATTGTTGAATATAACAGACAGTGAATGTCTGTTATGTTCAATCATGAGCTGTTCTAAACATCATATTTTTACTTTAGTTTCAGATGAAAATAAAGACAAAAATTGTCCAACATTTGGATATTTTTTTATTATGCTGGTTCTAAGCTTTTGGCTCACATGAGCCATCTTCAGAGAGGTTACAGGGAACATTAACATAAAGACATCCACTATCAAGTTATCATCGCATAGCAATGTTTTATGTCAACACAAGATAATATCATCTGAAATTAAAGCCAAGATACAATGTTTAGAATGGCTCATGATTAAACATAATTGGCATTCATTGTCTCTTATATTTAACAATTCAGTGTTTGATTGGGTGCTTGCCGGCTGTTAGTGTGGTGATATGCTTGGATTGAGTAACTTGGAGGGGGAATTTGTTGGAGACTCCAGGCTGTATGAAGGTACCCATCAAATAAATGCAAATAAATATCTATGTATCAGTGTATATATGTATATAGGTGTACATCTGTTTTTTGTACGAATAGTCATATTGGTATTTTGTTTTACTTGCTGATGTGTATGCATGCATATATTTGTATGTGTGTGTATCTAAATCTAATCTAATCTAAAGTTATTTATAAATGGAATTTTGTGTGTGTGTGTGTGTGTGTGTCCATTACCTATAGAATCCAAAATGGCTGAATTGATTTTCTTGAAAATTTACACACTTGTACTATAAGTGTCTGGGAGTGTTCTTAGCTAGGTTTTGTGTAGAGGTACCCCCGATAAATATCGAAAATTGATAATCAAAAAAATCGGGAAATAGGAAGGAGTGGTCCGATTTTAATCAAATTTGATACACTCATAGACAAAGACATAAGAAACGATATTCAGAAGTTTCAAGGTTGCAATTCTTACAATAGTGCAGAAAATTGATAATATATATATTTATAAAAGGCAAGATGTTTGTGTGTGTGTCTGTTTATCTGCCTGTATGTCTGTATTTTTTTCAGCCCTTTTATTTAAGTTTTTGCTTCGGGATTGGCTCTAAGTAGGTATAATTGTAGTTCTTAGTCTCAGCCATGATACCATTTACTCAGAGGACTTATTTAGCCTTCAAAATTCAGTTTACGACGAAAAACCTTATTTGATATCAATACCAGGAAATCAAAATTTGACTTGCATCCATTCATTTTTCTTTCAGTCTACGGTTTTGCTTTAACTGGAAACGACTATTGCTTTTTAGTCTTTTGTGCCAACGTCCAAAGAGTCTGAGCTCCAGGACTATAGATTAGTTTTTAAGCTTTCATTACACCCAAGCAACGCCAGGCTATACTGCTAGTATATATATATATATATATATACGTATATATGCATATATTTTTGTCTATCCACGTTTATATGCACATATGCTTCCGTGTGAATATTCCTGCACTTATTTGCATATGTTTATGCCAGAAGTTTTGCATAAGTATTTTCATATATGTAGTTATATTATTTATTTTGTATATGATGATCTGTGGAGTTTTTAGTTGTGTATGTTTTTGTTTTTTGCTTATATATTTGTGTGAGTATATATCTAATTATGTTTATGCGTTCATACACAGAAATATAATTGTGTCTGCCCTGACCTCATTCATTCAAGGCTCTTGTCATCTTATGAATTTGCTCTTACATGTATTCCAATATTGTAGCCATTACAGTCATTTTCCAAACCTAGCTTTAAAATTTAACAGACAAACTGACACGTCGATAAAAACAAAATTTTGAAATGTGTGTATGTATATATGCGTGTGTATATTAATCTGTATGTGTCTGTATGCCAGTGTATGTGTATATACTCATCTATTTGTCCATGTATGGATGTTTGTAGGTTTGTATGTGTGCATTCATGTTTTTTCCTTGTTTAATATATGAATAACTTTCTAAATCTAATAATTTATTAAACTTAGAATTTAAAATTTGCAATAAAAATAAAGTGAATCTAATAGTAATCAATAATGCTGATCTCAATTTAAGTCCGTGGTATCTTCAGCATCCATCTGTAAAACCCTGTACCAATTAAAAATCTCTAAAATAGAATTGAACAAAACATTTTATTAATACAATTTTTTTCAGGCATGCTTTATTATTTTATGTTTCCATTGCAAAAACAAATATTGTTTTTGTTAAATTCACTAAAAATGTATAATTTATGAAACCTGATTCAGTTACTTTGAAGCTAATTTAACATTTTTCATTTAAAGTTAATATTCTTCTCTAAAAAATATTTATTCATAAAAGCAAATACATTAATGATCAAGTTTATTTTTGTATATTTTGTATTTTTGTTTCTAACAAAGGAAAAAGTATGTTGAATTTTTAACATGCTTCTTATAACAAAATGTAACATTTTAATTTTACTTGATTTAAAGAAATGATTTATAAATTCATTTTTTTCTGATTTTTCTCATTACAAATGTTACAAAGTCTCTCCCAAGAAAGTTTAATTTATTAGTGTTTAATTTGAACAGATTTTTCTTAAAACACTTTTGTCTCCCTGAAAGCAAAACACTGCACCTCCTAGGCCTAACTCTTTTAGCCGACCTCAAGTAGCATGACTACATTGAATCCACAGCTAAATCTGCTGCTAGGAAGATCGGTTCATTGTGTAGGGCCAGGAAGTTTTTTCCATCTGAATCTGTCCTGCACATATAAAAATCTACAATCCGCCCATGTATTGAACACTGCTATCACATTTGTTCGGGTGCCCCTTCTATTCACCTTGGGATTCTTGACGAAATTTAACAGAAAATTTGCAATGTGATCAATCTCGACTTGGTAGCTCAGCTGCAGTCACTTTCTCACCAATGTAATGCGGCTTCCCTCTGTCTCTTCTACAAATACTTTCATGGCTTCTGCTCTGATGCCCCTTCTGCATGAATTTACTTGAGCTACTAGCCTAGCAACTAGGTACCACCCTTTTACAGTAAAAACAATCAAATGTAACCAAAAATTCTACTCTATCAGCTTCTTTTATCGCACTTCCCGCCTGTGGAATTCCCTTTCATATACTTATTTCCCTGACAGCTACAATCTCCAAGAATTTAAATGTAGGGTCAGTTGTCATCTTCTATCTCTTCTATTCACATCCTTTCCATCATGTTCTTTTCTATGTCCACTCTACTCTCATCAGCTCTCTTCAAACCAGTGACCAGTGTTCTTATCCTTCCCATACCCATTCTCTGATACCCACTATAATTGGAGTAGATAGACTAAACTATCACCTGGTTCACACTCCACCCACATCTATTGTACAGGTGTAGAGGCTCATCCCTTGTTCCCTGTTTAGGATGTGGTTTCCGGTTTTCTCTTTTCCAAATCTTGTCACTCTTACGTAGCCCCCTGTACATCAGTGGCGTTACCGCCTTGCTCGGGGTGATATGATTAAAAAAAAAATAAAAAATAAAAATAACTTGTTCCTCTTTCTTATTACTCTCCTCTTACGTAACCCCCTGCGCACCAGTGGCATTACTGCCTTGCTTGGGGTGAAATGATTTAAAAAAATTCTGTTTTTACCCAATAGAATTTATTTAAAAATACTATTATTTCTTTTACAAAGTTTTTCATATTTTCTTTTTAGATATTATTATTCAAAACAACAAATATATTGATGATAAAATCTAAATGTGTATGGAGAATTTGTTTTTTTCTAAATGGTAGTTTTAAATAAAGTATTGAATTTTATTTATTCATTTTTTTTTAATCATTTCACTCCAAGCAAGGCATTAGTGCTCAGGGGGTTAGAGTGAGTGAAAAGACTGGGTACCGATCATAATGAAGAAAGGATAAAAGATGAAGAAGATTCAGTAAAATAGAAGATGTCAATTGACGTTGCATTTAAATTATTTGAGATTGTAGCTATCGGGGAAGCAAGTAAACAGAAAGGTGTTACACAGATGGAAAGTGCAAGAAAAGAAACTGTTAGAGCAGAAGAGACTTACATTTAACTATTTCAGCAGTAAAAGGGTAGGACTAAGATGCCAATCTAGTCACACTCTTAAATTTATGTTGTCAAGGTACCAGGGGAACAAGTTTGTTCGAGCACTTGCCATAGAAATATTTGTAGAAAAGATAGAAAGAATCCATGTTGCATTGGTGAGAAAATGTCTGAAGCTAAGATGCCAGGTCATGATTGATTACATTGCAGATCCTTCTATTTAGTCAACAAACCTAAAATAGGAGAAAACATGATATTTTATATTACAAAATTAACGAAAAATAAGTTTGCAAGAGCATTCTTATCTAGAATTAATGACATTTAAATTCAGTACATTTAATCTAATATTTTTAGATATAATAAATGAGGTATAAAAAACATTAAAAAAATGGCTGGCAACTCATATCAAAGGATGCCCATTTTCTAGAAAAGCTGTCTAATCCCTGTTGCAGATGCTTGCTTGTACACATTTGTGTTCATTCAACACCCACTGAGCCCACCTGTGGTTTATATGGTAACTATGTTGAGCAGACCTAGTCACAGTTTCTGGGAGAGAGCATATTATCTAGTGTGACCAACAGCCTGAACAAGGCCAACTTACGGTCGCGATGACTTGTAAGTTTGTGCTAGGACAGCCATTGACATCTCCCAAAGGGTCCTGCCTACTTAATTTTAATCACAAGGCTTGGGTCGACTCGTGGCATGATTTTCAGTTAAATGAAATAACACATGTATTTACTTATGCTACTATATTCGCATCAAAGTCTCACCCATTTACCGTCAAAATAGTTAAATGTAACTGTCTCTTCTACTCTAACAGTTTCTTTTCTTGCACTTCCCATTCATGGAACTCAATTTAATTTGCTTGCTTCCCTGATAGCTACACTCTCCAAAAGTTTAAATGCAATGTCAATTGCCATCTTTTATCAACTTGATTCCCATCCATCTCTTATCTTTTCTTTGACATCCCCAGTACATTTTTTACTCTCTCACTGTAACTCTCTGCGCACCAGTGGCATTTCTACCTTGCTCTGGGTGAAATGAATAGAAAAAAAGAAAGAAAAACCTTTCGAAGGTGCTGTACATTGGAGTCACCTCTTTCAGACTGATAACATCAAGGAGTCACCTTCCTGACAAATTGATGTGGGTGTGATTCAAAACCTTGCCTGATGGTCAGAAAGTAAATGTTCTAACCACTCAGCCATGAAACATTACTCCTGCTGTTAAACAACAGATTTTTAAGAATCTTGTTTTTCTACATCGATAATCTTAGAAAAATAGGTTGGATTGATCAGATAACAATAGTTAACAAAAAAAAAAACAGTAAAGAAAGTAAATAAGTTACTTTCATGTTTATTTTGTTTCACATCATATTTCTCTTCCAGAATTCACAGCTCTGATATAGTTTTTTTTTTCATTAAAACAGTTTTAACATAGATACAAGGGTCATTCAATAAATAAGGTGAATGTTTTGGTATGAGAACATCTACGAGGGTCATTCAATAAATAAGGTGAATTTTTTGGTATAAAAACTTCTATGAGGGTCATTCAATAAATAAGGTGAATTTTTTGGTATAAGGACTTCTATGAGGATCATTTAATAAATAAGGTGAATTTTTTTGTATAAAATCTTCTATGAGGGTCATTCAATAAATAAGGTGAATTTTTCGGTATAAGGACTTCTATGAGGATCATTCAATAAATAAGGTGAATTTTTTTGTATAAAAACTTCTATGAGGGTCATTCAATAAATAAGGTGAATTTTTTGGTATAAGAACTTCTACGAGGGTCATTCAATAAATAAGGTGAATTTTTTGGTATAAAAACTTCTATGAGGGTCATTCAATAAATAAGGTGAATTTTTTGGTATAAGGACTTCTATGAGGGTCATTCAATAAATAAGGTGAATTTTTTGGTATAAAATCTTCTATGAGGGTCATTCAATACATAAGGTGAATTTTTCGGGATAAGGACTTCTATGAGTGTCATTCAATAAATGATGGTGAATTTTTCCGTATAAGGACTTTTACGAGGGTCATTCAATAAATAAGGTAACTTTTTCGGTATAAGGACTTCTAATACAGATAGAAGCTTAACTTTTTTTTTATTTTCAACATAGTCTCCCAGCAGTGTCACACACTTTTCCCATCTGTGTACAAGCTTCCGTATTCCCTCAGCATAAAAATCTTTGGACTGATGTCTCAGCCAATCGCTCACAGCACTTTTGACTTCATTGTCACTTTCAAACTCCATGCCTCTCGTGAACGCTTGCAAGGGACCAAACAGGTGAAAGTCTGAAGGGGCAAGGTCTGGGCTGTTAGGGTGATGAGGGATGCTGGGGCAACTTGACCCTCTTCTATTGGTGCTCTGCAATAAGCATTTTTGGCACCCACTGGCAGCTGATCTTTGAGTAGGAAAGGTTATCATGGACAATTTTGTGTGCTGTTCCAACAGATAGGCTCAAAGTCCTTGCAATGTCATCCACTGTCACCCTTCTGTTAGAGTAAATGAGATCATTGACTGATTTGATCACCTCAGGAGACCTCACTTCTCTAGGCCTCCCAGGCCTGTCTTCATCCTCAACACTGCTCTGTCCTTTAAACAATTTAGCCCACTTGTAAACATTTTTTTGGCTGAAACATGTGGCACCATATACAGTTGCCATTCTCCTATATATTTCAACTGGTTTGCACCCTTCAGCAACTAAAAACTTGATAACTGACCACTGTTCAGTCCTGGAGCATGGCTCTTGGTCAGCCATCTTTGTTAATCTCCAAAACTCTCAAAGTTTTTTTCAATCTGAAAAAAAAAAATTAAATCCCTTTGAAAAAGAACTAAAGGAAAAAATTTAAAAAAAAAGTAAGCTTCTATCTGTATTAGAAGTTCTTATCCTTAAAAATTCACCTTATTTATTGAATGACCCTCATAATTATTTCAAAGATGAAGATACATATAAGATTTTGTACATCTTTGTTCACAGGGAGGGATGTTTTGAATCTGAAGCTCTACCAAATTATATATTAACTGTAATAAGACCTCAGTAAAGAAAAGATATATTAAGATAAAAAAAAGGATTAACTTTTTGAGTCAAGTTAATTCTGTTCTTAATCTTTTACTTTGATTTCATCAGCAGCAAATTAACACAAACCCAAACTATACTAAAAAATACATTGCTTTCATATTTGAAATAGGCCTCCAGTCTTAGTCATAAGTTGCATTATGACATGGCCTTTATTAAAGAACACCATGCTCAACACTGATTAAGTTTCAGAGCAGATAAGAAAAAAACGAAAAAATAACAAACCCGTATTGATAATTTCTGTTTGAATTCCAGGAATGAGTTTTCATAATTTACATTAATTACATGTGAACTATTGTCCTCATCTTTGTTGTAATTATCACATTTCATACGTTTTGCTCTCTAGACTTCTTTAGATGCTTGTCAATCTGGGTATTAATCCTCAGGGAATTTCAAATTGAACACATTATTTAATTAACAGGGATAGACCGTTCAGATCCCATTAATCATGCAAAGGGATTTTGTGGTGAAATCCTATAGAGATTCTAATTGTAAACATTGAAAGCATAATAGGACTTTTAATCTCCAACAATATCCACAAAAATATAAAGTAAGGTTTTATTTCCCTTATTTTCATGCAAGAAGTTGTTCCCAACTATGTTATTATCTCAAATTTTTAGTCAGTTAAGTGCCATACGTGATACATGCTTGGGCGATCATGTCTCAAAAGAGACATGACTGACTGGGCAGAAGATTATCCTGCAGTAGGTTACCATTGCTTTCTGCGGTAGACTGGTTGCCGACCAAGGCTATAGAACCCAATCTGTCTTATTATTTAACCCATAACTGGGGGAAAGAGATGGATTAATACCTTTCCTAAGGGTATTTGTGCATAAGTGAATGCAATGAATTCAACTGGAACTTGAACTTGGCTCTCCGATTTCTCATTCTGAGCCGATATCCACTGCGCCACAACGCACATCCAAAGTTTCAGTCAGGCTAAATAAAAACTAGACAGAATAATCCTTTGATATGATCAACAGAATAAGAACAATTTTCTCCCATAGATCAGGGTAAGTTGGTTGACTTTAATGATAGGGGAAATCATATTACATTACTTAGCATAAAATTTTCATAAGCATCTGTTGAAGGTAAACTACACTAATCAGTAGTAATGGTTATCTTGAGTGATTCTACGATAAATCAAAAATTGTTGGCTTATTTAACCCTAGAACACTAACCATCAATTAAAGTTACACCACTACTAACCATGGGTATATCATATCTGATATTGCAAATATCAAAAAAAATATTAAATATAAATCTTTATTTGAAATATTTTACATGCAGGCACTTCAAACTTTGTACTTTGAGTTAATATTGATAGGTGGTCCTTGGTATGATGGTAAACTGCATCTGGCAGAAAGACCTCTGATTGGGAGGTTGTGAGGAACATGGAACCACCTCTTAATTTCTGTTGTTCCCAGGTCCACCCTCACCTGGGGTTGATGCACCTGTTACGGCCCCAGCTATGAACAAATAGTCACTACCTCCAAACTGGAGTCAAAACACTATGAAAGTATAAAATAGAAATTTTTATAGAAATATATACATAAAAATAGACTTTATAGAAAAATATACATTTTTGAAGAAAAAAATTATTACCAAAACACATTTTTGAAGGATAAAAAATTGTCATAATACATTTTTGAAGGAAAATATTTTTTTACCAGGAATACATTTTTTAATAGAAAACTGGAGGACATGTTTTGTAAAATAAAAAAGAAATTTATTTAATGAAAATCTGACTAAATCTGCCTTCTCACTATAACTAAACGTTAAAAAATTGCCTTAAAACTTCGCCTTTTTGGCTTGAAGTAACCTACAGAGGTTGATATGCCATTAAACAAAATTCAAGACTTGTAACATTGATAGGAAATGAAAAAGATTGTTTAGGTAAGAATATCAGGTACTGAAAATTGTAATTAAAAATAGGAAAATCTTTCAAAATAAAAAAAAATTAAAAAATTATTCTCCGATGATTTCTAAACTTCTAATATGGCTTTCCAGGTCCTGTGTGCCACTACTGAAGTAGGTACTGGTCCTGAGCTGCTCTGGCTTCTGTAGAGACAAGATGTAGAAAAAGACCTTATTTTATCTACCACAAAAATCACTTTTTTACACTAATAAATTTTTTTAACTAAAATGACTGTAGCAACTGACTATTTATTTGTTATGTACAACTAAATAAAGTCTTCAGGTTCATTTCTACTTACCTCAGCCTCATATACAGTTGCTACACATGGTGTAATAGTGTTTGGGACGCATAGCTTGTTGACAGGTATAACACCAGAAGTGTGCTTTTTTGTCTGTCTTTGTGGGACAGACAATACAGTGCACCATGGCCCCTCTCATGTCTGCTGCAGGTAGTCCAGAAACTCTTGAAGTTCCAGTGGAAGTTGGCAGCTCAAAAACAGTGCATATATGATCCTTGAGCCACCTAGGCAGAGCGTGACTTGAAGAGTTGATGCACTGCCCAGGGTTTCAACAGTTCCTCAGCCAACATCTGCATAAACTGCTTCCTCTTTATGTCTTCCACCTGTCTTCTGCATATTTTCCCCATGGAGGATCCAGGAATTGACAACACCAGTGTTCAGCATGCCATAAAACACACAGATGTGCCACCTCTTGGTCTTCTTGCCACACAAATATTGACCATGCATTTGATCAAAAGTGTCCACTCCTACTTTTGTCCTGTTGTAGTCCTTGATGATGGTTGGCTTTCCACTGCTGGCCAAGGACTTACCTCCATGCATTGAAGACATAAAGAAGACAATTTTCTTGCTGGAATGGGTGTTGAGCACATGCGGCATCATGTCCTTTGTGAACAGGGAGGCACTAGAACCTGGAGCCCAATGTGGTCTTGTCTTTCATCTCTTCTGGTATCTCTGACTTTTTCCCCTGACTGTCCCAATCAGTGTCATCCCACAATTGTGCAGCATATCCTGGATGAAGGGTACAGAGGTGAACTAATTGTCGGTTGTTACATTCCTGTTGGTGTTATGGTAGTGTTGTGTCAGATCCTTGGTGAAGGAGTGGCCAAGGTTTTGCCCATCTGTCACTCTTGTCCCCAGCTTCCCAAGATAGAGGATCCCTGACAGCATGTACTTGCTCTTGACATCATTTACCATGATGATCTTGATGCTGTACTTTGATGGCTTATTTGGGATGTATATGTGAAAAGGGCAGTGGCCAAAGAAGGCAAGCAACTGCTTATCAACAGTCAGGAAATTGTGTGGGATATAATGAGTGCCACAGGCCTCAGTGAAAATATCCCACACCTTCCTGATTGGGGCAAACCTGTCGGTTCCTCTTCCCTGTTCTCTGGTATTAGTGTCGTCAAAGCATAGGCAGTTGAGGAAGAAAGTAAAGCGCCCCTCAGACATAGTTGCCCTGTAGAAGTTGGAACCGACTTTAGAGCTCCAGACTTCCTTAGTGGAGAGGTGGTTGTCTCTCTAGTAGTCACTCCAACATGGCACATATTTCCTCAGGTGTAGTAGGTTGTATTGTGGCCTTCTGATGCTTGTATTTTGCTGCATCAATGTTTATATTTTGGTTGGTCCACTGCACAAATTCATTGATGATTTCATCCACAAACAGAAACAATTCTCAGGGATGTCGGCTTGGGAAGCTTGTTAGGAGGGGCCAGGTTGGACACCATGTAATATATTTGTTGCAGGAGTACGTACTGCTCCTGTATTTGCCCAAGTGCTCCACATAAAGCTTTTTCTAGATCTAATGGTAGCTGTGTTGAAGCATACAACAAGCTCATCATGATCTGTTTGAGGTACAGTGATGAGTGTTGTGGTGCATTAGATATCAGCTCGGAACGAGAAATTGGGGAGCCGAGTTCGAATTCCAACCTAAATTAATTGCATTCACTTATAGACAAATACCCTTAGGGCAGGTATTAATCCATCTATTCCTTCCAGTTATGGGTTAAATAACAGGACAGATTGGGTTCTATAGCCTTGGTCAGCAACCAGTCTACCGCAGAAAGCAATGGCCACCTACTGCAGGATAATCTTCTGTCTAGTCAGTCATGTCTCTTTCAAGAAATGATCGCCCAAGCGTGTATCACGTATGACACTTAACTGACTGACATCATCATCATCATCATCCATGAGGAGCAGCAGGGGCAACAGCAGGTATAGCCGAAGGGCCAGCAACAGAGGCAGTAGCAGGTGCAGTAGAAGGACCTACTACAGGCAAGGCGGGGCTAACACACACTACTTTTTTTTCTTTCTTGGAGGCACATCCTCCAAGTCATTATTGTTACTAGGTTCTTGCGCATAATCAGCATCAATGTCACTGTCATATAATTCTTCAAACTCTAAATTGTCCACTTCATCATCAGAATTCTCACATAAAATAGCCTCTATTTTACTGTTTGTAATTGATTTCTTACTCAAAGCCATTTTGAATAAACCTGTAATTTAAAAGGATAAAATATTCAGGGTGTCCATAAAGTTTGTGAGCACTTTAAAAAGATTTATAGCTTTATTTGTATTTATGATAGAAAAAATCTGTAAAAAATGTTGATGTACTAATTTTTTTTACCTGGACATTTTAACTTATTTTAGTCTTAGGAACACGCCCCCAAAGTTTGGAAAAATATTTTTGATACACCATATATATATATATATTTTATTTTTCTTTAATCCGGAATGGAAAAGCAGAAAGGTAAATTCCAAGAACCTGATCCTAATTAATATTAAAAAAATTTAATATTAAAAAATGATACAGGAGCAGAGCTCAATGTACTTAAAATTACCGAGCCAATATACATTAAAGTCAATTTTTCAAAATTCAAAAATGTTGTATATATATATATATATATATATATATATATATATATATATATATATATATTATATGTTATATTATGTGATAGATATATATATATTATAAATTATATGTTATATTATATGTGATATATATATATATTATAAATTATACTTTAAAACATGTACAGACTACAGTCTACAACAAAAGTGTACATTTTGTTTCAACACTGAAAGAACAATGTCTCAATTGGTAGTTAGTAATGATGGTAATCTATTACCATCATTACTAACTATCTGACAAGACGTCGTTCTTTCAATGTCGAAACAAAATGTACACTTTTGTAGTAGACTGTAGTTTGTAGATGTTCTAAAGTACAATTTATAATAAATATTCATTGCTATATTTCTATATTGAGCACTGTTTTAAATTAATGTTTTGAACTTTGTAAATATTTTTTTTGTTCCTTATTCATTTGGAAATATATATAAGATGACCATAAAGTTTGTGTGTACTTAAAAACAAAATTATAACTTTATTTGTATTTGTGATAGAAAAAATCTGTAAAAAATGTTATAAACCAACAAGCTGGAGCTTCTTGTCATTTTGCACTGTGTGTTAGACAGTTTCTAAATCAGGAATTTCCTAACAGATGTATCGGAAGGGGTGGACCATTTTATTGGTCTCCACATTCACCAGATTCTTGATGCCATTAGCTTTTTATATGAGGACATGTGAAAACAATTGTTTATGCAACCAAATCTAGTTCATTAGAAGATTTGAAAGTTAAAATACCTAATGTGATTTTAGGCATTACTGTAAATCAGTTGGCAAATATTTTCTGTGAACTGCAAAATTGTATTATCCTTTGTATTGCCAATGATGGAGCACATGTGGAAACTTAAATAAAATTTCAATAAAACCTTAAAAAATATAAATTTACTTCTTTCTAATCCTTTTTACAAATTATTTCTATCGCAAATACAAATAAAGTCATAAATTTTTTTAAAGTGCACACAAACTTTATGGACACCTTGTATTTATACGTAATCACACAATCACTATTTATACAGCCTTATAATCCTGTTTTTCATTCCACTGTTGATTACTAAAATAGTATGTAAACACTATTCTGGGTAGGCTATACCCACTGTGCACAACACCACGTATCACTTATCATGGAGATACCTTACCCAAATGCAGACCTAAAGTACTGGAGAGTAGAGAGAATGAGACGACACAACCTTCCCCTACACTGTCAAGTGCACAACTGAAGCTACTAAGCAGCTGGGACCCCTCAGAGCATGGAAACCCTAACCCTGCTCAATAACATCATATGTGCTGAGTACTATATTCCCATGGTTAGTGTTCTAGAGTTAATGTAGAATTTTTTATGGTGCATTGTGTCTGAATCAAAATTATTCAGTAATAATGGTTAAGTTAAGTGATTTTATATCTTGTCAACACTTGTTGGCCTACTTTATGTTGTGTTTTTATTTGGCACTATGTCAGAATCAACCTCAATAATAGTTAACTTGGGTGATTTTGTAACAGGTCATTGTTTATTAAATGTAGTATTTTTATGGGGGCTCATATCAGGATCAATTTTTTTTTCTGTAATAATAATGGTTAGATTGTGTGATTATATGACATGAAACCATTGTTGGCTTATTTCAGGTTGATTTTTTTTTTTTATGGGGATCCAAGTCAATATCAAACTTATTTTTAAGTAATACTGGTTATGTTAGGTGATTATTATTCAGTAAGGATGTTTAGGTTGGCTGATTTTGTAATATATGCAGTCTTTTTGGAACATTTAATGTAGCATTTCATGTGGCACCAAATCAGGATCAAACTTATTTTTCTAACCCTAACCCTACCAGACAGTTAAAGTTTGGTGATTTTTTGATTGTTCAACCCTTGGTGACTTAATTCAGGGAGAATTTTCATACTGCACCAAATCAGGATCAAACTTATTTTTCTAGCCCTAACCCTACCAGACAGTTAAAGTTTGGTGATTTTATGATTGTTCAACCCTTGGTGACTTAATTCAGGTAGAATTTTCATACTGCACCAAATCAGGATCAAACTTATTTTTCTAGCCCTAACCCTACCAGACAGTTAAAGTTTGGTGATTTTATGATTGTTCAACCCTTGGTGACTTAATTCAGGTAGAATTTTCATACTGCACCAAATCAGAATCCAACTTAATATTCAATAATATTGCCAACCCAGATAGCTTCACTAACCATTGACCCATACCAAGGTACTTTTTTCTTTTTCATAGCAAGGACTAACACTAAATAACTATATGCAATGAGTGATCTTGATGAATGTCAAGATTGTGGATGAAAGTCTAGCTAGGAAAACAATGGTTTCATATTCTTTCCTGACTGGTTTTGGTTGTTGCAATAATTTTCCTGAATACATAATCATTTCTTTGACGAAGAGCATTTTATCTTATTTTTGATGCAGTGTTAACATATTTTGATTAAATAAGCTGTTTGCTTGCTTCCAATATATAATAGACTAGCAGTATAGCCCTGCATTGCTTGGGTGTAATGAAAGCTTTAAAACTAATCCATGGTCCTGGAGCTCAGACTCTTTGGATGTTGGTACAAAAGACTAAAAGGCAATAGTTGTTTCCAGTTAAAGTGAAACCATAGACTGAAAGAAAAATGAATGGATGTAAGTCAAATTTTGATTTCCTGGTATCGATATCAATTAAGTTTTTTTCATCGTAAACTGAATTTTGAAGGCTAAATAAGTCATCTGAGTAAATGGTATCAAGGCTGAGACTAAGAACTACAATTATATCTACTTATCACCAAACCCGAAGCAAAAACTAAAATAAAAGGGCTGAAAGAAATACAGACATACAGGCAGATAAACAGGCACACACACACACAAACATCTTGTCTTTTTTATATATATATATATATATTATTGATTTTCTGCACTATTGTAAGAACTTGAAACTTCTGAATATCGTTTCTTATGTCTTTGTCTATGAGTGTATCAAATTTTATTAAAATCGGACCACTCCTTCTATAACCCGATTTTTTCGATTTATCAGGGGTAACTCGACACAAAACCTAGCTAAGAACACTCACAGATTCCCAGCACCAAGTCTTGCACATTCAAGTTTACAGCACCTCCTATTCCAAAGTTGCTATCCAGCTAGCATTTAACCAAGTCTAAAATTGCTTAACTTTTGTGATCATACGAGAACTGTATTTTTCAACATGATATGGACTAAAACTAGTGCTGAATCATATGGACAATATTTTGAATATTTTTTTCCTTCCCGGGATTAAATTTCCTTTTTTTTTTGTTGGTTTTGTCTCCATATTCAACATATGTCCATCTTCTGTGCTCTCATTAAATTTTCTACTGCAAACAGAATCTAAATTTAAGAATGTTAAAATTTATCATATTATCCATGACATTGCCTACCATCTTTCTAAAAGTGTCACAAAAACTCAGTTGTCCATGATGGTCATAGGGACACCACATGTACTGCGTCCATAACAGTAAAGATACGTTTTTAGGAAAATAGCCTAACAGAGTCCATAACTACTAGCAAAAACTTTAAGCAAGAGCTTATGAATCTTTTTTTGACTAATGCAGCATTTATTTCAAGTAGAAATTGAATTTGATATGTGCCGAGTTAACTTTCCATAAAAATAACCTTCTAATTGTATGCTAATGAATGACTAACACAGGCTGTGCTGAAATTTGCAGATAAGATCAGCCATTTTGGAGAAACATGTTAATATAAAAATCAGCCCAGTCTTCTCCTAGAAATTCTCTTCATCATTAACCTTAGTAAAAACTCAAGAGCCAGCTGCTTCATTTCTTTGTCATTTTGATTGTTTTTTTGAGTGAAAATAAGACAAAAAATATCAATAAAATCAATAAAATCTGTAACATGAAAAAGAAAATGTCTTTCATACACATTTCTTTCATATTTCGTGTTTTATCGAACTCCAGAGGAAAACAGAAAAAGAATTGTTATGGACCGTGTCCAGTATGAACTTTAATTTACATTCTGTTTGCACTGGTTTCCAAACTTTTTCTGTCATTTCCCCTATACCCAGTTCGACCATCCAGATTTCCCCCTTCATGTGTATGAGAGAAAGAGCAGTTAAAACACGCTGAAACTATTTACTAATTTATTTTTCAAATGTACAAATATACTGATAAACTTATAGATACAGAGTAAAGTGAATAGAGAGCAGTTAGTAACAACTAACCATAGCCATATAGAGCGGTTATTAACAAATAAATAGACTTTTGTTTGCTCTTCTACTTCAGAATTTAAATTAGTGAGAAGGGTGATGCTGCTTCTTGTGCACCAGTGTATCAATATCAGGGTTAGTTTCGGTAAGCTAAATCAATGGTTCCCAAACTTTTTTCTATCATTTCCCCCCACACCCAGTTCAACCATCTAGTTTTTCCCCTTCATGTGTATGAGAGAAAGAGCAGTTAAAACACACTGAGACTATTTACTAATTTATTTTTCAAATGTACAAATATACTGATAAACTTATAGTTACAGAGTAAAGTGGCTAGAGAGCAGTTAGTAACTAAGCATAGCCATAGAGAGCAGTTAGTAACAAATAAAAGGACTTTTGTTTGCTCTTCTACTTCAGAATTAAATTAGTGAGAAGAGTGTTGCTGCTTCTTGTGTACCAGTGTATCAATATCAGGGTTAGTTTTGGCAAGTACACAACGTAAGAGATATTTTTATTTACTAGGCAGCGTAATTATTTCCCATCTAATAGCTTCAAATTTCCCCCTAGGTAGAAATTTCCTCCAGTTTAGGAACCGCTGGTTTAGAGAAATTAATTTTGAAAGTGGTTGTTCATCAACCTTCTAAATAACAGCAATGAAAAATTAGAAAACTGAGTTTGAATTCCAGTTGAAATCGTTGCATTCACTTACACACAAATAACCTTGGGAAAGGTATCAATCCATCTCTCTTCCCTCCAGCTATAGGTTGAATAACAAAACAGATTGGGTTCTATAGCATTGGTTAGCAACCAGTTTACCATAGAAAGAAATAGCAATCTATTGCTAGAAAATATTCTGGCTAGTCAGTCATGTCTCAAAAGAGATCATGCCCAAGTGTGTATAACATATGGCACTTAACTGACTGACTTTGATAAAAGAAGTTTCTGCCTGAAACAACCCTGCACATATATAAATCTACCATCCGCCCGTGCACTGAATATTTGGTCAGGTGCTTCTGCTATCCACCTAGGTGTCCTTGACAAAATCCAATGGAGAATCTGTAATGTGATCGATCCCGACTTGGCAGCTCAGGTACAGCCACTTTCTCGCCGGCACAATGTAGCTTCCCTGTGTCTCTTCTACAAATACTTTTACGGCTTCTGCTTCGATGAACTTAGCTCACTGGTGCCCTCTATATATAAATTTACTTGAGCCACAAGATTAGCAACTAGGTTCTACCCTTTTACTATGAAACCAATAAAATGTAAATGCAAATTCTACTCCAGCAGCTTCTTTTCTTGCACTTCCTGTTTGTGGAATTCCCTTCTATTACTTGCTTTCCTGACAGCTACAATCTCAAAGAATTTAAATATAAAGTCAATAGTCATCTCATATCTCACTAACCTTCATCCTCTTTCTCATGCTCCCTTCTTTGTCCACTCCACTCTCATCAGTATTCTCATCCTTCTCTTACCCACATCCTGACACCCGCTATAACATGTCATTCTTTCTCATAACTTTCCTCCTATGTAACCCCCTGCAAAACAGTGGCAGTAAAATGCCTTGCTTGGGGTGATATGATTATAAAAAAAAGAATTGAATTGCACACCAGATTGGGTTCTATAAGCTTGGTTAAATGCTAAATACAGGTCGGAGATACTAGAACCAAGCAGGTATGAAAATTTAAATACTTGGGAAGCATTATCACAGAAGACGGAAAGTGCGACACAGAGATCCAAAGATGAATTGGCATAGTGAAGGAAGCAATTCCAGAAGTTGAGTAAGGTATTAAGAAACAGGACAGTTTTGCTAGAAACTAGGAAGAGAGTGCTGGATTGTTATGTGCTGTCCATCCTTCAATATGGCAGTGAATGCTGGACAATACCATCAAAGATGAAGGAAAAACTTGAAGCAACTGAAATGTGGTTCTACACAAGGATGCTGCCAATGTCATGAATTTAGCATGTGAGCAATGATGAGGTCTTGGAAATGATGGAAACAAAAAGGAAATTAATATTGAGCATCAGGACAAGACAGCTGAAGTTCCTGGGACATGCAATGAGGAAGGAGTGCCTGGAGAACTTGATACTAACAGGCCAGATAGAGGGAAAAAGAGACAGGAGAAAGCAACAGATGACATATTTGAAGGACCTAATCAGGTGGATGATAGAACGAGGATTGCATGGTGTAACAGGAGAAGGTGTGCTCAGAGCCACCAGGGATAGGGAAACATGGAAAGGCATGATCACCTACGTCCTGAAGGGACAGGGCACATAGAAGAAGAAGAAGCTTGGTTAGCAACTAATCTAAAAAGACAAGATCACCCAAGCATGTATCATGTATGATACTGACTGACTGAAATAAGACTAAGTGGCTTCTTCAGCTAAAGTTTGCTCATATCAGCTTTAAAATGCCATACTATGATATGCATAATGTTATTTTTTTTATTATTCCATCCCAAGAAAGGGAGGACCACCACTAGTGCACAAGGGAGCTACAGTGAGATAATAAAAAGGATAAAGGGGATATCAAAGAAAGAATAAGAGATGGATGGGATTCAAGGAAATAGATGGCAATTGACATTGCATTTAAATTTTTGGAGATTGCAGCTATCAGGGAAGCAAGTAACTGAAAGGGAGTTCCACAGCTGAGAAATGTGAGAAAAGAAACTGTTAGAGCAGAAGAGATGGTTATGTTTAAATGCTTTAACAGTAAAAGGGTGAGACCTAGATGCCAATTTAGTAGCACACTTAAATTTGTGCGGTCAAAGCATCAGGGGAAAAAGTTCATCAGATCTCTGAAAATATTTGTAGAAAAGACAGAAGGAAATCATATCATGTTGGTAAGAAAGTGAGTGAAGTTGAGATGCCAAGTCAGGATCAATAATATTGCAGATCTTTCTTTGTATTTTGTTGATAATCTCAAGATGAATAGCAGGAGAACCCGATAGGAGAACCCGACCAGATATGTCAACAGTAGATTTATAAATGTTCAAGATGGATATGCCATTTTCTTTCAGGGTGTGGACGATCATGGCTCTCAATAACTTCCTGTCTCTAAGCAATATTCAACTATATACCATTAGTCTTTGTTTTCTCTCTGCCAACCATTCTTCCAAACTTGCTGTTTTCCCATGTTTCAGTCCCATCGATGTTACAGCTCCTCTGCTCTCTTTTCTCAAAGAGTTTTTTAATGATTTCTCCAGAAGCAAAGTGATAATGAAACAAAGACACAAGAAATTACTATGACAGAAAGAAAATATGTGAAAAAAAGGACAATAAAAGAAGAGGTTTTAGGAAGGCTGAAAATGGTGAATGCATTTGAATTTTATGAGATCATACGTGTCAGGGAAGCACAAAACCAGAAGAGAGTTCCGCAAAGGCATGAAAAGAAACTATCAGAATAGAAATTATGATTACACATAACTATTTCAACAGAAAAATGATAAAACCTAATTGCCATTCTAGTCAGTTAGTTAAGTGCCATTTGTGATACACACTTTGGACGATCATGTCTTGAAAGAGACATGACTGACTGGGCAGAAGATTATTCCGCAGTATGTTGCTATTGCATTCTGCAGTAGACTGGCTGCCATCCAAGGCTATAGAACCCAATCTGTCCTATTATTTAACCAATAACTGGAGGGAAGACTTGGATTAATACCTTCCCCAATGCCTTTACCACTCTAATAGTATGCTTAAATACATGCAATTAAATTATCAAGAAAGAAAGCTCATTAGAACAATTAATCATGAAAATATAAAAATAGCAATGGAAAAGCCACATTGCAGCAGTTGGAAAGTGAAGATACCAGGTCAGATTTTGTTGAGAATCTTATGTTATGAAGTCTCAGACTAGATATGGCATCAATATTCAGTGCACAAACAAATGACAGATTTCTGAATGTGCAAGATAGATTCAATCACAAAAATTGTCTGACACGACAATGAACCAGTTTTCAGTTGATTTAATATAATCATTCTACTTCAT
Organism: Ascarosepion bandense; assembly: GCA_037127315.1. Taxonomy (NCBI): domain Eukaryota; kingdom Metazoa; phylum Mollusca; class Cephalopoda; order Sepiida; family Sepiidae; genus Ascarosepion; species Ascarosepion bandense. Next base: position 2,272,907 of record JBBBDQ010000499.1, read on the forward strand.
GTCAGTGGATAATATGAAACCAAGAAGACCTAATGAGTCACTTTTCTAGAGGTTAGCCTCAGCCATCAGCAAATATGCTCCTCTAAAGACAGCAGCTTCGTTTTTTGGAGGCGTTCAAATTTAAAAGCCACTTCTTGCACCAGTTAACAATGAATTGGCAATCATTTTCAAGAACAGCTGCCAGTTTTACTTTGTCTGTCTAAGACAGGATTAAATATTTGTGCCATCAGCATAAATATTGAGTTGGGAACTAGGAAAGGATGTTGATGAAGAAAAGGAGCATCATAGGTCCAAGGATAGTATACAATTTGACCCAAGCATTAATGTGAATGAATCTAGAAGCATAGCTATTCAAATCAATTTTCATTACACGAACCAAGAAATTTCAAATATCTCAGGTTCTGGGGATGATGGTAAACTGCATCCGGCAGCAAGGCCTCTGATTGGGAGGTTGTGAGGAACATGGAACCACCTCTTAATTGCTGTTGTTCCCAGGTCCACCATGACCTGGAGTTGTAGCACCTGTTAGGATCCTAGCTATGGGCAAATAGCTAACCCCCAAACTGGTGTCAGGACACTATGATAGTATAAAAATACACTTTTATAGAAATACTAGCAGTATAGCCCAGCATTGCTTGGGTGTAATGAAAGTTTTAAAACTAATTCATGGTCCTGGAGCTCAGACACTTTGGACGTTGTCACGAAAGACTAAAATGTTTCCAGTTAAAGTGAAACTGTAGACTGAAACAAAAATGAATGGATATAAGTCAAATTTTAATTTCCTGGTATTGATTTATACATATATATATTATCGATTTTCTGCACTAATGTAAGAACTGCAACCTTGAAACTTCTGAATATCGTTTCTTATGTCTTTGTCTATGAGTGTATCAAATTTGATTAAAATCGGACCACTCCTTCTATAACCTGATTTTTTTGATTATCGATTTTCAATATTTATCGGGAGTACCTCGACACAAAACCTAGCTAAGAACACTCATAGACGCTTATAGTACAACTGTGCAAATTTTCAAGAAAATCGGTTCAGCTGTTTCAGAGTCAATAGGTAATGGATACACACACACACAAAGTTCCATTTATAAATAAGTTCAGATTTAGATATACATAAAAATAAATTTTTATAGAAAAATATACGTTTTTGAAGAAAAAATTCTTACTGTAACATATTTTTGAAGGAAAAAAAATTCTCAGCCAAACATTTTTGAATACAAAACTAGAAGACATTTTCAGTTTTCTAAAAGAAAAAAAAAATTTTCATTAAAATCTGACTAAATTAAGCTTCTCACTATAACCAAACATTAAAAAAACCCTTAAAACCCCAACTTTTTGGCATTAAATAACCCACAGAGGTCGATATGTCATTAAATAAAACTCAAACTGAAACATCTCATTACAACTGTAAGTATAAAGGTCCTTCTAATTCCCATTTGCTTTAGAACTTTCTTTTTAGGTAAAATCATCCATCAGTGGAATTCTCAGACACCTTCTTGAGAAGCTTATCTTCATCACATTGAGTTTCATTTTTATCTTTTTGGGAGTTTTCCAGCATCCACTGATATATAAGAGGATGGATATCATTCGCACTTAAACACACCTTTGTTTCTTGCAATAATTTATGTCTGATACGTTGAATATTGCACTTGTAAAACGCCCCAGGAAGAAACTAATAAAATTGGTTTTCATTCATAACATTAACATTCCTAATAATGAGATAGTCAAAAGTACTAAAACAAACATTATGAACTTTGAACAATTTCTCAATAAATTCAATCCAAATGTAGGAAAACATATACACAGACACAGATAATAAAAATTCAACTTTGTTGGTCAGTTTTAATAAAGTCTGTTTAAATTTATTCTTACTGTTTAAATATAAATTATATATATATATAAAAAGATTAATTCTTACTGTCTAAATATACATTATATATAAAGGCTAATTCTTGCTGTTTAAATATACATTATATATATATATATATATATATATATATATATATATATATATTAGTCATCCATATACAACCCTGTTTTGCTGTACCACAGCTCATCAGTGTGGCTAGACACATCAACTTGCTTTTGGATGGGATCAAAACTTGACCGATTTGGTGTCACTCAGAGTCGTTACTCCCTAAGCCATGGGTTCGTGGAATCAGAGAAGGGAAATGTTAATGTGTTGTATATAAGCAGTGTATAAACATGCCAGTCACCAAAAGAACTCAATTCATTTTGGAAGAGTCCCGCATATATCGCAGAATTTGAAATTGTTTTTAAAATTTTCTTCTCTAGAGAGCTCAAATTGTAATGAGAGCATAATATGTTAGTCATCCACATACAAGCCTGTTTCACTGTATCACAGATCATCAGTGTGGCTAGACACATACACTTGCTTTTGGCCGGGATATATATATATATATATATATATATATATATATAAAGATTAATTCTTACTGTTTAAATATAGATTATGTATATAAAGATTAATTTTTACAGTCTAAATATACACTATATATATGAAGGCTAATTCTTGCTGTCTAAATATACATTATATATGTTGTGAATCTTTGTTGCCAAGTTGTAATGACTGGTTTCTGCTTGAAGTAAGACATGAAACAAGAAGGTAGGTTCAAAACAGGCTATTAGCATAACAAAAAACAAGATATTCAAAGGAAGTGTTAATAATAAGTAATTAGTAAGTCCAAAGTTATAATTATGCTGCTTGTTGCCTGACTAGTAGCTGTTGTTAACTGCTCCCATTAACTGCTTTTTGTTAACTGCTCTCCAGAAGTCATGTGGGTAATTAAATATAACAAGAGGAAGAGTCCATTCCTCATAGCAGGGCACCATGACATAATATATAAAGGTTAATTATTGCAGTCTAAATATACATTATATATATCTGAATGTTAATTCTTGCTGTCTAAATATACATTATATCTATATAAATCTAAAAGGAAGTAGCTTGATGGTAAAATCCCAAAGAAGATCCTATTAATATTAATTATTAAAAATTAAATATTAGAATAAATCTAACCAGAGGGCTCAATGTAATTAGAATTATTTATTTACAAAGCCAATATATATCTAAACTTATTTACAAATGGAACTTTGTCTGTGTTTGTGTGTGTCCGTTACCTATAGACTCCAAAACGGCTGAACCAATTTTCTTGAAAATTTACACAGTTGTACTATAAACGTCTGTGAGTGTTCTTAGCTAAGTTTTGTGTTGAGGTACCCCCGATAAATATCAAAAATCGATAATCAAAAAAATCAGGTTATAGAAGGAGTGGTTCGATTTGAATCAAATTTGATGCACTCATAGACAAAGACATAAGAAACGATATTCAGAAGTTTCAAGGTTGCAGTTCTTACAGTAGTGCAGAAAATCGATAATATATATAAAAGGCAAGATGTTTGTTTGGGTGTCTGTTTATCTGCCTGTATGTCTGTATTTTTTCAGCCATTTTAATTTTAGTTTTTGCTTCGGGTGTAGCTCTAAGTAGGTATAATTGTAGTTCTTACTCTCAGCCTTGATACCATTTACTCAGAGGACTTATTTGGCCTTCAAAATTCAGTTTACAACAAAAAAAACTTATTTGATATCGATACCAGGAAATCAAAATTTGACTTATTACATCCATTCATTTTTCTTTCACTCTACGGTTTTGCTTTAACTGGAAACAACTATTGCCAACATCCAAAGAGTCTGAGCTCCAGGACGATGGATTAGTTTTAAAGCTTTCATTACACCTGAGCAATGCTGGGCTATACTGCTAGTATTACATATAAAAAAATTCAGTTTTTATAAGATCATATGGCAATTTTAGTGTATGAAATGCACTTTATTAATGATTTTAAAATTATTTTCCTGAATGTTTAAGATGGCAAATAAAATGAATTTCACTCACTGAAATAGCCATATGACCTTGCAAAATTTTCATTTTTTTATATGTAATATATATATATATATATATATATATTTGTGTGTGTGTGTGTATAGGGTGCATTTGGGCAGTAGTTTTCCTTTATACATGTTTGGTAAAAGAAAAACAAACATTGTTAAGGATTTTTTTTAAATTAACTTTTTTTCCTATATTTCGAATCATTTTCTTGGTTTGAGGTGAAAGTTTAAATATGGATTCTCAAAGGTTCTCCCTTTTCTGAATACTTTTTTTTTGTAAACTTTTTATGAAAGGCACTTTTTCTTTGTGTTATGTCTGTGTCATCATTTTTCAAATACTGTGTCTTTACTCAGCCCATTGGCTTTTTAGAGTATTGTATTTTCATTTGTCAGTATGTGTGGTCATAATAAATTATTTCTTAACAGAGGATTAAACTGACATAATGTAAAAATTGAAAAGCTCTTTGTTAATAATTTATAAAAGTCAAAAATATTGAAACATAGAAGAATTTGGATTTAAACTTTCACCAGAATCTAAGAAAATGGTTTTAAAGATAGAAAAAAAAATTTTAACAAAGTACTTTAACTAAATTTTATATGTACACCCTTGTACAAATTAATTAAAACAACAACTTCAGTTTCCTTTCTTTTGACATACATTCAGTTTTAGACCCACTGGAGCGATACGGTGTAATCAATTTCTATTTTTTTCTCAGATCATGTAATTTGCAGTAGGGTGCAGAAATATGAACTTATTTTCAGGGCATATGATAACATTTTTTGTCCTTGAAAAATATGGCATTGTCCATGATTGCATCAGCCCAAGCACAAATGTATCAGCTGTCAAGTAGTTGACTAATGACCATTGTCTGTGATAGACATTACTCCAAGGAAGGGTATGAAGATCGTAATACCTCACAAACACATAGACAAGCCTTGTAAAGAGATTGTGGATATTGTTGGTATGAACCTTTCAACTGTCAGTTGTGTCATCAAGGCAAAGAAGCCAACTGGATACCTCAGTCCAAAAGGTAAAGGAAAATTCAGTCAGAAGAGAAAAACAACAGTAAGAAACAACGCATAAGTGATCAGGGAAAGTGTGAAAACCTTATTTGTTTTTTTTCAGTTAATTTGCATAAGGGTGCATACATGCATACATATATATATATATATATATATATATATATATATATATATTGGAAAAGAGGATGAGATTGTATATCTCAAAAGAAATTGCTTGATTTTGTGGTGATACCGAGCAAAAGCAATGGACTGAATGTTTGTGCTTTCATGACCAAAAAGCAAATGACCAAAAATCGTCACTGCGTATCCGGGTTCGCACAGATGTTCTGGTTGAAAAATAAAAATTAATTAAATATTAAATTTCCAGTTCGCGAGCCTACACGAATTTGATTTATTGGCCAATGGGAAGCTCAGAATCAAATACGGATACGAATTCCCAAATGATCACCTGCGATCCAAAAAGTCGAAATAAAAAGCTGATACAGAAAGCATCGCCAGACAGACCGATGCAGGCCAACTCACACTGACTAGAGTGAGAGGAGTGTAGTTAGTAGCCCCCTTGACCGTAGTCAAGTGGCTTACTATGTTCACCTCCCTTACCTCTTTACCTTCTTTCCTCTCTCAAAAACTACTTACTGACCTAAGGAATGAATACACCAAAAACATTCCTTACTTACATGCTCCCAAATTCTTAAGCATTAATTATCTTTCAGCATTTTATTGTCATGAACATTTTAACCGCTGTTGGTCCTATACTACATGTATTGCTTCAATTGTAAAAACATGAATTGATATGTGTTACATATAAAATTTTATTTTTCAACTCAATTTGCTTTTCTTGGTTTATAACCTTTCTTTATGACTTATAGTGGGCTATCTACAACAAGGCCAAATTCCGTCAACCTGCAACAGTATACAACTACCCTTCACTAGAACGGACTATCCACTACTAACAGAAAAGAATAGATAAGCAACCCACTATAATTTGAACACGTGCATATAGAAACCTGCATTCACGTTGGTATGCATTTGCATGATTGTCTAGATATATGTGTGTGTGTGATAACTCATTCTCAACTGTTATAATATTATGTCTTAACTGAATCCAGCAGTACTCTAATGAAGATTTTATCAGAGCTCTCTCGGAACACTAGATATTTACATAACGTATTTCCACTTAGATGGGATGTGACACAAAGTCAGGTTTTCCATACGGAATTTAAGCCAAGGGTAAAAATCTTTCTCACTCCGCCACAACCGGGGGATCAGTTATTTTGCATTTTCTGTTTTTCTTAGCTAGAGCCCTGACTAAGTGGTCAGTCAGTTAAGTGCCATATGTGATACACGCTTCAAACAATCATGTCTCGAAAGAGACATGACTGACTGTGCAGAAGTCTCTCTCACAGTAGGTTGCCATTGCTTTCTGCAGTAGACTGGTTGCCAGCCAATGCTATAGAACCCAATAACAAGAGGGAAGAAGAAGGCTTAATACCTTTCCCAAGGATATTTGCTTGTAAGTGAATACAAGGAATTAAACTGGATTTTGAACTTGGCTTCCAGATTTGTCATTCCAAGCCAATATCCACTGCACCACAATGCACATCCTTGTGAGCTCTCTTGGAACTCTGAATATTTACCCAAAGTTTTCTCACTTAGATGGGATGAGACACAAGGTCAAGCTTGATGTGGAAAACTCAAATGTGTACACTCAGGTCAAGGGTCACAATTTACCCGCCCCTGCAAGTGAAGGTTTGAGCACTTTGCATTGTGCATTTTTCTCAGATGTGTCTTTGACCACAGAGAGAGGCCTGAGTGAGTTTTGTTCTGCCTAAAGACTGAGAACTTGACAATTGAGCAAGTGCTCTCAAAACTCTGTCCATGAACTCTCTTTGAGTTCTTTTATTTAAACTGTCTTGAATAAATCTTGTGTGTTCCTGGGTGTGTCTTCTTTACTCATCAGTATCCCCACTTTTGACATTTTTCATTTTAAATATTTCGTTTTATTTCATAGTATTCATCCCCACCTCTTTCTGGTGAGTTCACCATGTACTGAACTTTCTTTTCTTTGTTTTGAGTCAAGCACTAGTTTTTTCCATACATTTCCTTTTTCTGGTACTCATACTTGTATGTTCAGTGAATTCTTTGGGTGTTGATACAGCAGAGATATCATACAAAACTTGCATATGTTCTTTCCTTTCTTGCAGTAAATCTTTTCTTTAACTGATTCCAATGCCTCTGTTCCCATTTTTCATTTTACCGTATAAATCATTTTCTAATGTATGACCTTATTACACCATCTTCTCACATTTCTTTTCCGTGTTTATATCCTATCAAAAACACTTTTCCTACAATTCAAAAAAAATTTGTATTTTTGTTATCTGTTCTTTTTTTTTTTTTGACCTGGTAACAATTTGTCAAACACCAATTAATTTTTTGGATAACATAAATTCTGCTGGTAACATGTTTAATGATGTATTGAGATTCAGCAATTGGATTTCATTCTAAAAATGATCTTTCTTACTTACTTTTAAATTGTTTTTTATTGTCTTCTTCTGCTTTTACTTTTATTTTTCAAGATTAATTAGTAGTTCCTGTATAACATTGCATCATATATTTTGAATTTCTATTTCATTTTTTAATGCTGCAATTACAGTATCCTCAAATGGTTCAGTATTTGTTTGCTATCAATATTGATAAACAATTCGCATATGCTAAATTTTTGGATGGTTGTTGCTCCATCCTAAAATTGTAATTTAATAAGAACTCTGTTCCTGAACTCTGATTCTTTAAGGCATTTTGTCTCATTCATTTGTGTTGCTGAAAGTGTCTTATTTACTCCACAACATCCCCAACTCTTGGGATTTTTTATTTTCTTAAATATTTTATTTTATTTCTTAGTATTCACCCCCTCCTCTTTCTGGTGAGTTCACCATCTACTGAACTTCATATGTTTTTTGTTTTGGGTCAACCATTAGATTTTCTGTATATTTTCCACCATTTAATTTTGTAAAAATTTTCTTGATAATCGATAATTATGTGATTATAAACATTTCTTTAACCTAGTCAAAAAATCATATATCTTCATTTTTTTAATTTACAATTATATATATTTATATATACAGGTTAGTGCTGCATTTTGGGTAGTCTATTGTATTGTTTTAATGGTTATTTTGGTACGCAGTAAAAGTTTCAAATTATACTAGGGGCTATTGAGTTGAAATAATTGTGAGCACAGTTTTTTGGTATTTTATAGTATTTTTTGTAAACTTTATTATTTACTAGCAGTAAAGCCTGGCATTGCTCGGGTGTAATGAAAGCTTTAAAACTAATACATGGTCCTGGAGTGCAGACTCTTTGGACGTTGGCATAAAAGACTAAAAAGCAATAGTTATTTCCAGTTAAAGTGAAACCGTAGACTGAAAAAAAAATAAATGGATGTAAGTCAAATTTTGATTTCCTGGTATCGATATCAAATTTTCTGCACTATTGTAAGAACTGCAACCTTGAAACTTCTGAATATTGTTTCTTATGTCTTTGTCTATGAGTGTATCAAATTTGATTAAGATCGGACCATTCCTTCTATAACCCGATTTTTTCGATTATCGATTTTCGATATTTATCGGAGGTACCTCAACACAAAACCTAGCTAAGAACACTCACAAACGCTTATAGTACAACAGTGTAAATTTTCAAGAAAATTGGTTCAGTCGTTTTGGAGTCTATAGGTAACGGACATACACAAACACAGACAAAGTTCCATTTGTAAATAAGTTTAGATATATATTGGCTTTGTAAATAAATAATTCTAATTACATTGAGCCCTCTGGTTAGATTTATTCTAACATTTAATTTTTACCCATTTACTGTGAAAACAATCAAGTGTAACTGTAACTTTTATTCTAGTAGCTTCTTTTCTTGCACTTCCCACCTTTGGAACTCCCTTCTGTGTTATTTTTCCCTGATAGCTGCAGTTTCCAAGAGCGTAAATGCATTGTCGACCATCATCTCTTATCTCCTTGATTCCCATCCTTCCTCTCACTCTACACTTTGCTCTCACACATCTCCTTACACCAATGTACTTGTCCTTCTCTTACCCATTCTCCAATACCTACTGTGATCTGTTCTCCTCGCTCTCTTCACTCTCCTATTATGTTAACCCCTTGTGCATCAGTGGCAGTTCTGCCTTACTTGGGGTGAGATGATTATAAAAAAAATAAAACTGTATTCTTATATAACTTCAACAAAACTATAACATAAAACACACATATCGGCTTTAGTAATTGTGTCAACACAAACATGTATATTTCCAAATTCTGATTAACATTTGCCATGTATTCAATTGTGAAAACAAAATAACATATATCATACTTTATTACTTCAAGGCTTTTAAGGAGTTGAGATGTTGTTAAACATAGTAATCTACCAGTAGTCAGTCTGATCAGTTTGATAAGATCAGATTGGCATCTGATCTAAAAAATTACCTTCAATCTGTTGTTAAATGGGGTTTGTAGCAGCATAGGTATCGAGTGATTTGTTAATTTTAATGCCTTAAAAATAAAACTGCTTCCATTTTGATCATCTTAGAGAAACCATTTTCCCTTTTATTAACATGGCTGATGCTAACCTCTAGAACCTTCTTGAACAAATGTTTTCAGCTGACATGAAGTGGAACGAGTATATTGAACCATTCGCTAAGTCTGCAGATATGAAAGTCGGTTCACTATGTTGATAATTTTTCTCACCAGAATTTATGGTATATATTTATAAATCTACAATTCGTCCTTGCTTTGAATATTGCTACCATATCTGGTTTGATACTATTGCTACATATCTAGAGATTTTGATAAAATCCAAAGAAGAATCTGCGATGTTATTGGTCCTGATCTGGCATCTAAACTTCAGTCAATTTTTAGTTTCCCCATGATATTTCTTATAAATAGTTTCACAGTAATTGTTCTGGTGTTCCTCTCTGCCACCTAGACTTCATTGATTTAAGTGCAGTATTAGATTTGCAGAAAGGTCTCATAATTTTACAGTTGAAATGACTAGATGTAACTAAGTTCTATGCTAAAAGTTTCTTCTCTGAAACTTCTCCTTTATGAAACTGACTTCTGGACTTTACCTTCATAGTCAACTTTAGAAATTTAAATGCAATGTCAATCGTTATCTTCTGTCTCCTTAATTCTTGTTTATTTATTACTCTCTCTCCTTAATATCAGCTTTTTACGTATTTCTGACACTTAATTAACCCTGAGCATCCTGATGGCTTTATTGCTTTCCTTGAGGGGATTTTTTTTTTTAATCATTTCCCCCCAAGCAAGGCATTCCACTGCCACTATTGCGCTTGGGGCTACATAGGGGAAGGTAAATAGGAAGAGTGGTTAGATATAGGAAATGTCAGAAGGGGGTGATAGATAGTTGGGTGGGTGGGAAGAGTGTTTGAAATCATGGAAGTTAGTTTGTGAGGAGGTGTCTATTGACCTTACAGTTAAACTCCTGGAGATTGTAGCCGTCGGGGAAGCAGTCATGTGGAAGAGAATTCCACAGTCGGGAAGTGCGAGAAAAGAAACTGTTGGAGTAGAAGTTTCGGTTGCATTTTATCGGTTTCACTGTAAAAGGGTGGGATCTAGTTGCTAATCTAGTATCTCGTGCAAATTCGAACCTAGGGCGCACCAGTGATCTAAGTTCATCGGAGTGAAAGTATTTATAGAAGAGACACAGGGAAGCCACGTCGCGCCGGTGAGAGAGAGACTGCAGGCGGTCTGCTAAGTCGGTATAGATCACATTACAGACCTTCCGCTGTACCTTGTCTAGAAGCCCAAGGAGAATAGCAGGGGCACCCGACCAGATATGGCAACAGTATTCAATGCACGGTCAGATGGTAGATTTATAAATGTGCAGGATAGATTCAGACGGAAAAAACATCCGGGTCCTGCACAGAGAACCGACTTTCACAGCAGCGGATTTAACAATGGATTCGATATAGTCATTCCACTTGAGGTCCGCTGAAACTGTGAGACCAAGGAGGCGTAGTGTTTTACTCTCTGGGGAGGCAAGCCTGGTCCATGCTAATAGGAGGTAGGTGCGATTGTCTATGTTGATTAATTGATAGTAGCTTCGTTTTAGAAGCATTAAAATTTACGAGCCATTTCTTACCACAGTCCACTACGGATTGGAGGTCCTTTCCAAGCTCGGCTGCGAGGTTAGCTTTGTCGCCCACACCAGATTTTTGGTCGAGGCGAGAATAAACTGGTTAGAAAGATAAAATGAAATGTCATTCTGTTGAAAATTATGCTATTGGTTGAGGTTCACAACCCAATCTGTCCTGCTATTTAACCCATAACTGGAAGGAAGAGACGGATTAATACCTTTCCCAAGGGTATTTGTGCATAAGTGAATACAATGGATTCAACCGTAATTCGAACTCGGCTCCCCGGTTTCTCGTTCCGAGCCGATATCCACTGTACCACAACGCACATCCGGGGGTATAAAGGAGCGGTTAACCATTTATAGCAGTATAGGGCAAGGAAGGGTACTAATTTGTCTGGCGATATTATACTAAGGGATGACAAAGCCACTGGTAATGGAATACAGGGCTGTCTTTGCCGAGAAACAAACCTGCTGAATTTGCAAAATGAGATCTGGTCGCAACAAGAATTTAGGGTTATTTTTTAGGGTAACTTGGCGGCAGCCACACCCACTACTTGCTTAAACTTTGTTTCTACTAGAAATGCTGAAGGAATATACCCGCTATTAATTGGCAAACTTTGCACCAAACCCTACATCACAATATGTGATGAAGAATATCACTTCTATGAGAAACAGAGTATGAAAGTTAATGTGGATGACAAGGCCAGAAAAAAAAGAAAAAATTGGCTTTCAAAAGGTTTCACATCCATGTATTTGAAAAGAGGTAACCACAGTGTAAAAACTAAATCAGATTTTTTTCTTTACAAAGTAAAATCAAGCAGACACAAAAACTTCAATACCTGGAAAGTGTTTTAACAGAGGACGAAATGTGTGACATTGAGATCCGAGATGTATTGGCATGGCCAAAGGCGCATTTCAAAAGCTAAGCAGTTAGAAACAAAAAAAAAAAAAAGAATACTTGACTGTTATATGATATCTGTCTTTCTATTTGGCAGCAAATGTTGAATGATCTCATCGAAGATAAAGGAGAAAATGAAAGCAACCGAAATGTCGTTCTACAGAAAGATGCCGAGGATATCAAGGACCGAACATGTGAGCAACGATTTGGCTTTAGAGAAACTGGAAACGAAAAGGAAACTTATACTTGACATTAGGAAGAGACAGATACAGTTTTTTGGATACGTAACGTGGAAGGATGAGTTGGAGAATCTGATACTCACAGGGCGGATAGTGGGAAAGAAAAACATGGGAAAAACGCATGACATACATGATGGGCTTGAGCAAATGAATGGCATATCAGGATTTGGGAGAAATACCAAAACAAAATGTATTAAAAGCTTTAAACAATAAAAAGATAAGGAGGGCCATGGTCGCCTACGTTTTGAAGGCACACAGCATATGAAAGAGGAAGAAATTTTACCCAAGCCCAAAAGTAGAGGGCTGCAATCAAAATGGCATTGGAAAATGAGAAGTTATATATATATATATATATATAATTTAACTTCAAGCAAGGTAGTTTTACTGCCACTGGTGTGCAGAGGGTTGCATAAGAGGAAAGTGATGAGAAAGAGGAACAAGTTATAGCGGATGTCAGAGAATGGGTAAGAGAAGGATGAGAGCACTGGTGTGATGAGAATAGAGCAGACGAAGAAAAAACATGAGGGAAAGGATGCAAGTCAGAAAGATAGGAGATGACAATTGACCTTATTTTAAATTCTTGGAGATTGTAGCTATCTGGCAAGCAAGTGTAGGGAAGGGAGTTCCACAGGCGGGAAGTGCGAGAAAAGAAACTGAGGGAATAGAAGTTGCATTTTATTGGTTTCTAGTCTAGTAGCTCGAGTAAATTCATGTAGAGAGGGCACCAATGAGCTAAGCTCGTCGAAGCATTTTTAATCATTTCACCCCAGGCAAGGTGATTATACCACTAAAATGCAGGAGATTATAGGGAATGAAGTAAAAGAGAATGAGAAGACCGAGATTGGGGAAGGTTGAAGAAAAGACAAAAAAGGAACGGTGTTAAAAATTAGAAATGCTGACGATTGACATCACATTTGAATTTTTGTAGTAATGAAGGAAGCCAAAAATCGAGAATTCCACAGGTGGGAAGTGCAATAAATAAAAACTAAACTGGTTGAATAGAAGTGATTGCATCTCGCTAGTTCATCAGTGAAACGGTGAGATCTAGTTGCCAATATAGTCAGTCAGTCAGTCAATCAATCAAGTGCCATCATGTTTCGAAAAAGACATGACGGGCTACGCCACAAAGAACTGATGGAGATGCTCGGCAGCCTGGACATATTTGGGAAAGACTTGAGAGTAATAAAGAATCTTTACTGGCAGCAAACCGCTTGCATACGGACAGGTAATGAATTGAGTAGATAGAAAGGGGCGTAAGATAAGGATGTGTCTTTTCACAGGATCTGTTCAACTTGTACAGCGAGAATATTTTGAGGACCCTAGAAGTTATGCCTGGATTCGTAATCGGAGGCCACAATTTAAACAACCTAAGATACGCAGATTATACAGTGCTAATAGCAGACACAGAAAGGAAACTACAAGACCTCCTACAGAAGGTAGCAGAAGAAAGTAACAAAAAAGGACTTGAAATAAACTGCATGAAAACCGAATGCATGGTCATCAGTAAAAAGGGCAGCCCAAAATGCCAAATACAGGTCGGGGATACCAGAATCAAGCAGGTACAAACATTTAAATACATGAGAAGCGTTATAACAGAAAACGGAAAGTGCAACACAGAGATCTGAAAGCGAATTGGCATGGCGAAGGAAGCATTCCAGAAGTTGAGTAAGGTATTAAGAAACAGGACAATTTCGCTATAAACAATGAAGAGAGTACTGGATTGCTACTTGTCCTTCAATATGGCAGTGAATGCTGGACAATACCATCAAACATGAAGGAAAAACTTGAAGCAACTGAAATGTGGTTCTACAGAAGGATGCTGCGAATATCATGGATCGAGCATGTGAGCAATGATGAGGTCTTGGAAATGATGGAAACAAAAAGGAAATTAATACTGAGCATCAGGAAAAGACAGCTGAAGTTCCTGGGACACCCAATGAGGAAGGAGGGTTTGGAAAATCTGATACTAACAGGCCAGATAGAGGGAAAAAGAGACAGGGGAAAGCAACGGATAACATATTTGAAGGACCTAATCAGGTGGATGACGGAACGAGGGTTGCATGGTGTAACAGGAGAAAGGCGTGCTCAGAGCCATCAGGGATAAGGAAACGTGGAAGGCCATGATCGCCTACGTCCTGAAGGGACAAGGCACATAGAAGAAGAAGACTGGGCAGAACATTTTCTGCAGTAAGTTGGTATTACTTTCTGTGGTAAGCCAATGCTGTAGAACACAATCTGTTTTGCTATTTAACCAATAGCTGAAGGGAGAAACGACGGATTAATACTTTTTTAAAGGGTATTTGCGCGTAAGTGAATGTAATAAATTCAACTGTAATTCGAACTCGGATTTTCTATTTCTCGTTTCGAGCCGATATCCACTGCAACACAACGCACATTCAATATCGTAGCACGCTTAAATTCATGTAGTCGAGGAAAAAAGCTAATCGGAACAGTTGTCATGAATATATTTGTAATAAAGACAGAGAAAAGTCACGTCACGTCAGTGAGAAGGGGACTGATATCGAAATACCAGATCGATTACACTGTACTGTAAACATTCTTTGGATTTTGTTAAAAATCTCGAGATGTACAGCGGGAGCAACAGACCAGATATGGCAAATCTATTCAATAGACGGACTAATGGTAGATCAGTAATTGTGCGAGATGGATTCTGACGAGAAAATATCTTTTGGCACGACACAGTGAACCAACTTTCCTTACAGTAGATACAGCTATTGGTCGGAAGGGGTAACAAAAAATGGAGATAATGAGGATAAAGTGGATCGATAACGATTAACGAAAACAGGAATATTGTATCCTATAAAACCAGAAACATTTTCATACAATGTTTCCTCAAAATCTTTTCGACAGTAAATGACATGCAAAGATTGCGGATGCTGATGTGTACGCATATCAGTAATAATATATAGTATAATCTCTATATATAAAAGGCAATCTGTGAGTCTGTGTGTGACTGTAATATATGCACGCCTACATTTTTTAAGCTACGCCATTCAAACTTTCTAGGGACACATATCTACAGGGAAACCAGGTCGACACATACTTTTTTTAGTTTAAGTTCAGCAATTTTCTCTTTTGCACTTTTTTGGCCAATGGAGCCAATTGTTTACATTTGCTCCGTAAAACATCTAAGATCTAAGATGGTTGTTAGATTACGTTAGAGAAATCAAATCACACATGTCAAACGCGACTAAAAAAAACATGAGCCTTTATATTTAATTTTTATTCCGACGTTTTAAAAATTCATTTGGTCAACAAAAAAATGTGAATATTTTTCCCCGTAATTTTGAAACAAAAGAAATATATAAAAAAAATTGTTTTTTCAAACAAAAACAAACTATGTAAAAAAAAAGTGCCAATGGTTAATTTAATTATTTAAGTCTTTTTTTTTTCAGATTTAGTATTTCATACTTCAGAAAATAAAATTTTTAAAAAATAAAGCTTTTTTTTTCGCTAAATATTTTATGCAGGAAATCAACTGTCTGTAATTCGTGTGGCATTAATGTAACTTTTTCTTCTAAAGTTAAATGTCTACATTTTTAAATATTCTTCGAAAATGTCTGAAATTCATTTAGTCAAAGAAAATGTAAATATTTTATCCCGTAATTTTGAAACAAAAACAAACGCAATGTTGTTTACAATGTCACACAAAACATCAACTCATGTTTACGCAAAACAAAAGAAAATAGATTTTTTGAATGGAATTTTTGAACAATTTTTAAACAACAATTTTTTATGTAATTATTTTTTGATATAACTGAGTTTTACAGTGAGGCGGTGGCGACAAGCGCTCGGAAATCGCAACACGTTGCATTAATCATCAAATTAAAAAATGTTTTGAGTTACACGGGCAACGCCGGGTTATGATCCTGGTACTCTTATAAGCCAACAGGTTTAAAAAAATAAAAATGAAAATGCTATTCTTTAAACGCAAAAAAGTCAATAAAAGACAGCGTTCTTAGTCAGTCAGTTAAGTGCTATACGTGATACACGCTTGGGCGATCATGTCTCTCTCGAGACATGACTGACTGGGCAGAAGATTACTTTCTGCGGTAGACTGGTTGCCGACAAAGGCTATAGAATCTGTCCTGCTATTTAACCCATAACTGGAAGGAATAGACGGATTAATACCTTTCCCAAGGGTATTTGCGCGTAAGTGAATAAAGTGGATTCAACTGGAATTCGAACTCGGCTCCCCGGCTTCTCGTTCCGAGCCGATATCCACTGTACTTTAAAGAAAACAACCAATGTGTTCATTTCTACATGAGAGAATTAGAAAAAGCAAGGGAGAGAAAACTGAGGAAAAAGAAGCTATGAAAGGAAGAAATAAAGACGGAAAGTTCGCTGGAGAAAAATTTAAAGCAAAATGGTTGAAGAGAAAAGGTTGAAGGAACGGAGACGATGTCCCCAACGAAACCGACAAGCTTGCTGGATTGAGTGCTATTGCTGAATTACCACACTGATTAAAAACAAAATTTCTTCAACAAACCTGTACCCAAAACTATTAGTGATACAGATAACGGCTAATAATTAGAACTTAGGGGGCTGAGTTCCAATCCCAGCAGAACTCGTCATATTCACTTACACAAAAATGCCCTTGAAAATGATATCAATCCGTCTCTTCTCCCAAACCCTAAGTCATGAGTTACAAGCTGTATAGCCCATTGTTGCTCGTGTGAAATGAAAGCTTTAAAACTAATCCATGATCCTGAAGCTCAGGCTCACCCTCGGCCTTCAGCCTAAAGAATATTTGTGTGAAGTTTGGTGAGAATCGGATAAAAATTGTGGATTTGTATAAAGGACATACAGACAGATAAACAGACACACACACAAACATCTTGCCTTAGAGAGTAGAGACTCCGACTGACACCAAATCGGTCGAGTTTCGATCCCGACTAGAAACAAGTGGATATGTCTAGCCTCACTGATGAGCTGTGATACAGCGAAACGGGCTTGTATGTGGACGACTAATATATATATATATATATATATATATATATTTTCTGCACTATTGTAAGAACTGCAACCTTGAAACTTCTGAATATCGTTTCTTATGTCTTTGTCTATGAGTGTATCAAATTTGATTAAAATCGGACCACTCCTTCTATAACCTGATTTTTTCGATTATCGATTTTCGATATTTATCGGAGGTACCTCGATACAAAACCTAGCTAAGAACACTCGCAGACGTTTATAGTACAACTGTGCAAATTTTCAAGAAAATCGGTTCAGCCGTTTCGGAGTCTATAGGTAACGGACACACACACACACAGAAACACACACACACAGAAACACACACACAGACAAAGTTCCACTTATAAATATTTAGTAGATTTAGTAGAACTTGTATCAGTAAATCATTATCATCGCCCAAAATTCTTACTATCTATAGTAAATTTATACTATAAAATTGATTTAAAATCTATTTTCTGGTATTAAATAAATCGCAAAAGGTTGTAAAAACCATATCAATGAATTATTTGCGATTTCCTTAATATCAGAGTGGGTAAGTTTTGTTTCAATTTTACTCCTTTTAAATGAGTTTAGATCAGCTCACCATCAGACAGTGAAAGCTGTATGAATTCGAAAATGGCACTTCAGTAACAGAAGCAGTAAGAAATATTCGTTCTCTCTATAGAAGTTTCAAGTATCTAAACATGACAGCCGTTTCGATTCTTCTTCTTCTAGAAGACCAAATTCTGTTCATATCGAGACCCCGCAAGAATTAACAAAACAGTTCAATACATGTCACATTTTGATCCTAAAACATCTTCATGAATTTTGTAGTGTTTGAATTTGGCCAATCGGTCACTTATTCTTTGATAGTTTTTCAGTATAATCAAAGAATTCCTCTTTGTTCAAGAGCACGCAGTTCAAGAGCAACCCAACAGGAAGAAAATATAGAGGTTGATTTTTATTATGAAGTGCTAAATCAAAACGAAACATTTAATTTCTAGTCAACTAGAAAAATTGCACGAAATTTTGCTAGAAAAATACCTGTCATTGGCTAATTGTAAAAGCAAAGAGATCGTAAACAATGTTTTTCATAATCATCAACCTCCTTACTCTTTTGCCCTTATTCTATATGGCTATCACCTTTTCAGATAATTGTAACATGTTTCAAAGAAATAAAAACCGTTTATTAAGTCTGAAGAGGTTAACACTTATATTAAATGTTTCTCTGAATCAAAACTTGAAGATTTTTACGCCTGAGGAGTCAATAATTTAATAAATAGATGGGATTATGTTATCACGAAAGAAGAGGAATATTATCTTGATTAAATGTATCAATTAACAAAAAAGAAGCATTTATGTGTTTTCCATCTTTAAATTCTATAGCAATGTATTTCTAGTCTAATATAAATGAAAACAGATAATTGGAATGTTAGAACTATAGATTGTCTGCTTTGATCTAAACAGAGATTGGCTTTTGTTTTTCATGCGTTATAAAAGCTGAAATACTTCTTACTCATCGCTGGCAATTATACATGGTCACTGGTGGTGTCTTTGGCTAAACGTTTTCTTTTTTGATGCTGGATACTTGCTCCGATTAACATTGTTATAAAGTAGGGGGGAGCGCTCTCACTATGTGTTCAAATCACGTCGGGGCCACCATTGAAGTAGGGAAAAGGTTGAATGTTTATTAAATTGGCAATGTTTCAAACATAACCGAACTCCCTACAACTTAAGGTTATCAGAATCATCAGAACGTTGAAGGTTGGAAGAATAAAAGTGTTTCGTTTGCATGTTTAAATAGAAATTTATTGACAGAACAGAATAAGATCAATTTGTAGTATTTTAATGTTCAAAGAGAAATTGTAATACGTAGTTAAGCGAATCCAGATTTCTAGTTGTAGGTAGCAAATGTGTTTACGCAGAGATTAACAGGATACTAATAATGTCTGCATTCCTTTCTTTCTTTTTGTGGCCGGCAAGAAAGTGAAAAGGAAAGTAAAGCATTGAGAGAAAATGGTACCTATCAAAGTTAATTTTTAGAAGCCAGCTGAGGTATCTTGTTGCTGTTGCTGTTGTTTTTTTTTTGTTTTTTTTTGTTGCTGTCTTCTTACTTGTTGACGGAGAGAATGCTGAGGATGAAGAAGAAGAGATAAAGGATAATATCATGCAAGAAGAAAAGGGAGAACGAATGTTTGTCAGGACCTTATGTCCGGGTCAGTGGTTAGAAAATTAATGTAACATCGGATCGCGAAATCTGACTTCGTCTTTTTCTTCAGTACGAGGTCAAGCCTTTTTCTCATTGGTCAAAATTCTTCAGTACGAGGTCAATCCTTTTTCTTATTGGTCAAAATTCTTCAGTACGAGGTCAGTCCTTTTTCTTATTGGTCAAAATTCTTCAGTACGAGGTAAATTCTTTTTCTTATTGGTCAAAATTCTTCAGTACGAGGTCAATCCTTTTTCTTATTGGTCAAAATTCTTCAGTATGAGGTCAATCCTTTTTCTTATTGGTCAAAATTCTTCAGTACGAGGTCAGTCCTTTTTCTTATTGGTCAAAATTGGATTTTACATATAATTATTAAATTTGCAAAAAGTAAAGAGGAGAGTCATTTAAGTGCCATACGTGATACATGCTATGGGCGATCATGTCTCGAAAGAGAAATGACTGACAGGGCAGAAGATTATTCCGCAGTAAGTTGCCATTGCTTTCTGCTGTAGACTGGTTGCCAGCCAAGGCGACAGAACCGAATCTGTCCCTTTATTTAACCCATAACTGGAGGGGAGAGACGGATTAATACCTTTCCCTAGGGTATTTGTGCGTAAGTGAATGCGAGAAATTCAACTGGAATTTGAATTTGGGTCCCTGAATTGTCATTTCGAGTCGATATCGACTGCACCACAACAATTTTTAATATCGTATTCCCCACAATTATTTTATTCGCTGTATTTTAGATTTTGTAAAAATATTTGGGAGGAATTAATTTCGGAGCATCGATTATAAATTATGAAATTATCAATAGTACCTTGATTTAGTGGTGTTAGTAAAAACATTATTCTTTTCAATTTGTTTCTTCAAATAGTGTTTTAGTAATTGTTAAAATAGTTTTTATTTAGTTTTTTTATATCATTTGTATTATTAACGAATGACGGAATGTCTTGCATTTGTCATTTTTATTTTGGGTAAATACCTGGGAAGTGTTTTAACAGAAGACGAAAAGTGCGATACAGTGATCCGAAGGTGAATTGGCATAGCGAAGGGCACGTTCCAGAAGCTGAGTAGATTATTAAGAGACAGGAACATTTCACTATGAACAAAGAAGAGAGGACTGGATTCCTATGTGATGTGAGTTCTTCAATATGGCAGTGGATGCTGGACAATATCAACAAAGATGAAGGGAAAACTTGAAGCAGCTGAAATGTGGTTCTACAGAAGGATGCTGCGGATATCATGGATCGAGCATGTGAGCAATGATGAAGTTTTGGAAAGGATGGAAATAAAAAGGAAATCAATACAGGAAGAGTCAGTTAAAGTTCCTGGGGCATGCAATGAGGAAGGAGGGCTTGGAGAACCTGATACTAACAGGCCAGAAATAGAGGGAAGGAGAGACGGGGAAACAGCGAGTAACGTACTTGACTGGCCTGAACGGGTGAATTGCAGAATGGGGGTTGTGTGGCGTAACAGGAGAAACCGTGCTAAACGCCACCAGGGATAGAGAGACAGTGAAAGACATAATTACCTACGTCCTGAAAGAACAAGGCACATAGAAGAAGAAGTATGTTTACATTTGAGTTGGTGGTGTGTTTGCATGTGTAATTTTATATGTGTGCATTTGATCTCTGTTGCTAAACATTTGTACTGCTTTTTGATAGTAAGGAGATTATGCCACGTGACACGTTGAGATTAAAATCAGTGCCTACACTACTTTTATACTTTCACGTTCACATGTAACACGTGTTTATTTTTTTTAAATTTTGTGCTGCCCTTCAGTTTTCTTTTGTTTTTTTGCTTTTTTTTTTGTTTTTTTGTTTTTTTGTCTTTCTCTTAATCCAACATTGTTTTTCCTCCTTTGTCTCTCTTTAATTCTCGGTTCTTACGTTGTTTCTTTCTTTCTTTCTTTCTTTCTTTCTTTTTTCAATCTTTTTTCATGTTCCTTTTTTTTTAATTTTTTTTATTTTTTTTTTATTTTTTAGATTTCTGCATAATTTTTCTTGGTTTGCTTTATCTTTTCTCATTCTATTGATAATTTTCTTCCACCCTGATTTCTTTCTTTCTTTCTTTCTTTCTTTCTTTCTTTCTTTCTGTTATTCTTCAGGTCTTCCTCTCTCTCTCTCTCTCTTTCTTTCTTTCTCTCTTCGTTCTTTCTTGCGTTCGTTTTATGTTATTCATATCAGTTTAAACTCTCTCTCTCTCTCTCTCGCCACATTTCTTCACACTTTTCATTCTTTCGCTTTATTTATTCGTTCTTTTCTTTCCCTGTTGTTTCATTTTCTGTTTTTTCCTTATCTTACGTCTTCTTTCTTTCTTTCTTTCTTTCTTTCTTTCCCGATCATTTCAATTTGTTATCCAGTATCATTACATCTTTCTCTATTTCTATTTACTTTCTCATTTTATTTCGTTCTCACTACACTCATATCTCCTGATCTCTTTGTTTTGCTTTCTTTTCTTTTCTTTCTTTTCTATGTTTTCTCTTCTTTGTCTTCTTCTTCTTTCTTTCTTTGCTCTTCCTCTCTTTTTTCTTTTCTTTGTTTTCTTTCACCTTCCTTCTCTTTTTTGCCTGTTTATATTTCTTTCTTACTTTCTTTAATTTTCCAAGTTCTATCTTTCTAGCCAACCGACGAAGTATTTTTGCACTCTAACTTTTTACAAGCAAAGTAGCTATACAAGGTGCGATGGGTAAATAGTCTCCATTTTATATTTTTAATTTTGTGCATGCGCATTGTTTATTTTTTATTTTGTCGACTGCACAGTATAGTAGGGTCAGTTGGGCACCGTCTATGAGAAAAAGTACATCGTGACTCAATTCGCTCCCCCAGAAATTTTAACACGATATATTGTATTGCTTAGAATTCGTGCCGGAAACTTCAATACGAACCTTTCAGAGTGTTTGGGCATCTATCTGAGGATAGCGCAGAGTTTGAGTTTTGTTTAACGGCGTATCAACTTCACTGGGTTATTTGATACCAAAAAAGTAGGGTTTAAGGTATTATTTTTAATGTTCAGTTATCGTGAGTAAGTTGATTTAGTCAGATTTGGATGAAAAAACTTTTTATTATTATTATTATTATTTCTTTATTTTGGAAAACTGAAAACGTCTTCCAGTTTTTTATTAAAAAATGTATTGCTAGTAATAATTTTTTTCCTTTAAAACAGTGTTATGGTAATAATTTTTTTCCTTAAAAATGTATTGTTGGTAATATTTTTTCTTTCAAAAATGTATATTTTTCTATAAAAGTCTATTCTTATGTATATATTTCCATAAAAGTCTATTTTTATAGTTTTGACCCCAGTTTGGGGATAAACTATTTACCCATAGTTGGGGCCCCTAACAGGTGCTACCACCCCGGGTCAGAGTGGACCTGGGAACAATAGCAACTAAGAGGCGGTTTGATGTTCCTCACAACCTCCTAATCAGAGGCCTTGCTGCTGGATGCAGTTTACTGTCATGCCCAGGACCGAGGATAGGGCAGAGGATTCGTAAAGAGCTGAATAAGTCTAATGGTGATTACGGTTGTAAGGTAGCTGAGAAAACTCACTGTGATCGTTCATATAAGAAAATCGTTCCCGAATGTGTTGGTGAGCGCTTCAATCTCAATATGGAGGTTTACATCAAGTGCTCTGTGGAGGTAGTGGTACCCTGGGTCAACAAGGTGGCTGCTGAAAGACCTGTGTCTGGTAGCAGGACTTTCTACCATGCTACTCAAGAGAGAAAACCCAGTAATCGCTGTCAAGCAATTTCTGTGAGCACATCACCCCTTACATCTGGCTGCCTGACTCCCCAGACTGCAAGACTTTGTATTATGTATTATGTGTGGGGCGCAGTTGAACTAGAGACTAGAAACTCCTTGTGGCATTAAAGATAAACTGAAGGCATTTATTATGGCATCATTCACCAACTTAAACAAGGAGACCGTCCAAAATAGATTCAGGAGATTCCAAAGTCGTCTGAAGACATGGTTGGAGGCAAATGCAATTTTATTAATTAAATTTACTCTTTAACATTTCAAGATAGTTTCTTGTAAATTTGGTAAATATATCAGTTAAAATAAGATGTCGGTATTATTTTCATTTTGGCGTAATTTAGACGTCAATTCATTTGTTGCATCCTTTCGGTATAACTAGTAGCACTACAGTCTATCTTGTAAATTCTGAACTTAACAATTGCTGCTACTGCTTCAATTACACTAAATGCTTCAACAAGCAGTCCATTACTAAAAGCATAAATACTTGGGCTACCTTTCCGAACAAAAAAGACATTGCTCACAAGATAAAAATGTTGCTTCTTAAATTTATCCTTGAACGTTAGCATGTACAGTTCTAAAAGAGAAAGTTGCAGTTACTTGCCAGATTCAAGAAAATAAAACATGCTTCGTGGTTGAGCTAGTTACGTCTTTTCCTCCGGCTTTAATGATCACTGTTCGAGTCTATCTAAAGGTTGTGGGTTCGGAAGCTGATTTTTCAAGGTAAGCGGGGACTGGCCACATAACGATAGTACACCACGACTATGGGAGTTAAGCGAGAATCCGTCGTGTCAGAATGGTTTATCTTGTCAAACACAGACCGGTGTATAAATCCGTCTTTGGATTTCGAGATACGATTAAATGGTTATATTTACACTTATTTAAATCTACGTGTTATTTTCTCATTCTCTCTCTTTTCTGTTTTCTTCCTTCATCATCTTCTTTCCCACTCATTTGCTTGATTACAGACACGTACACATAAATATGAGCTTAATTTTGACCTGAAATGTTGGCTGTATAATGTTCAGTCTTTGCGCTTAATAGATGTGATATATATATATATATATATATATATATATATAGAGAGAGAGAGAGAGAGAGAGAGAGAGAGTTGGGGAAGAGAGAGAGAAGTGTATATATATATATATATATATATATTCAATTTTTTTCTCTTCTTCATCTTTTTCAATCATGAACATGCATTTGCGTGATTACACGCACACAAATACACACCTCTCTCTCTCTTCCCCAACTCTCTCTCTCTCTCTCTCTCTCTCTCTCTATATATATATATATATATATATATATATATATATAATGGGGATGTTACAATGGTTCCAACGAGAGAAAAGTGTATATTTTAAATAAAAAGAGAAATCTCAAGTGTTCTTTAATAAAATATATTGTATTTTTTTTTTTAGTTTACATTCTGC